>CM028133.1:44840000-45185000 GCA_016271365.2 Neoceratodus forsteri | reverse complement strand
AGCCACAGAGACTAGATAATGCCTTTCAACGATGGTCGAGATACGGCCTTAGATACCTATTTCAGATTATGTCCGGAGGGAGACTATGGTCCTTTCAGGAAATACAGACAAAATTTGGTCTGCCCAATTCGCATCACTATAGGTATTTGCAATTAAGGCATTATTATAATTCCCTGCCACCCTCGGTACACACTTCTGAATGCTGGCCACAGTTGATTGCCTGCATGCTGACTTTATTCTCTTCCCCAAATCAGAGGCACCTGGTATCTACCCTTTACCAAGCCTTGATGACCTCCCACCAAGTAAACTTAATGATTCCTTGCAAGAAATGGCAACATGAACTGGGCGTACCTATAGAAAAGAAACAGTGGCAGCAAGCCTGTAGACAGGTGGCCCGAACATCTAGTTCACATCAATGACGAGAGTATGCCTGGAAATTTCTAATTAGATATTTTTACACCCCAGAGATCACTAGCTATTTTACCCAGGGGAGCACGGCCACTTGCTGGCAACGATGTGGTGAAAATAGGGCTCACTTAACACATGTAGTATATAACTGCCCTAAATTGACCCCGTTTATTCAAGCCCTGCAGCTTGAACTCCAAACAATTTTTGGAATACCCTTCCAACTCTACCCACAACTATTTATACTTCTGATTTTCCCTGAAGGTCTCAAGGATCAAAATATTCGCTACCTTTTAGCCATCCTCCTCTCATCAGGGAAAAAGGCCATAACCAAACTATGGATGACTCCTGACCCTCCTACCCTTAAGGACTGGTATGCCATAACTAAACAAATCTACTACATGGAAAAAATAACTTAGACTGAATAACCGAGAAGAAAAAATTCAATTCAAGGTGGAATAGATGGCTCTTATATTATGCACTTAAAGATCCAACATTTGTTCCATGAGTAAAGAGTCACCTCCCTTCTCATCTATCCCACCCCATGGCATTCCTCCCCTGCCATCCCCCCTCCCTCATACCCACAAGCTCACAACTTTAGATGACTGGTATTTCTTCTAGGTCCCCCTCCCCCCCCGTACCACACCTGCTCATTGATAATTGTAAATAATGTAGTAAATAGACCCCATTGGGTGGGCTTGTAGCCACTAACTCTTTCACCAGCTATTCTGGCCAAAGTAAAATTACCTCAGGAGCTAGTTCAGTTCATACGTGAGGGGAATGGATTATACGTCATATCTGGAATGAAGGTTGTAATGTCCCTGAGTTATCTTTAATGCTGTACAAGAGGATTAATCTTTGTAATCTTTATTGCATCAATTGATATTGCCTAACTTGTATTGATCTCTTTTTGTACCTATGTACGGACACAATCAAATTAAATGTAATGTAAATGTCTGTAATTGATGAAAATCAAATAAAAACAGAATAACAAAAAAAAAATAAATAAAATAAATGAACAACACCGAGAGACCAATCTCTGTAAGAGGTTGTAAGAGTGGCCTCGGAGCTTAAACCTCAAGAATATATAGAATAATAGCTGGGAAGGGGGTTATAACGAGAATTTTACACACCTCTGTGGGATGCCACATCTGAGGTTTTTTTTTTTTTTTTTTTTTTTTATTAAGGCATCACACACACACACACACACACACAGAGTGTGTGTAAAATTCAAGGTTTACACACCTACCCAGCCTTTAATTTATATAATTGCTGGGGAGCTGCTTTTTTACCACAGCAATTTTATATATATATTTATATATATATATATATATATATAGGAATAAAAACCACAAGAGAGCAGCCAGCTTCGTTCAGATTTGAGCGCAGTCGGCAGTCTGAAGCAACTGCCAGAAAAAAAGTTTCCCTTTCGTTTTCTTTTTTAGCTTTCCGCTTAAGTGGAGAAAGATTTTTTTTTTTTGTTTTGATTTTTATTTAATTTTTTTATTTTTATTTACTTACCACCAACTGCAAGGGGAGGTGAAGTCTGCCGTGATAAGGAATGACCCCGGGGAACATCGCAGAATAAAGGAAGAGTGGTGACAAGCGCATGCGTGGTCCAAGGGAAATCCAGCATGTGTTTGTCATTATAACAGCAAATTACAACCAGGTTTCCCTTAAGGAAAAAATGCTAACCGGTAATTATAAACACAATATCGCTCCTACACACAAGACCGGTCTCTACAGCACTATTAAAGGAAAACTGCACAAAAGCCTGTTCTTTCATGAGCTGCTGTAAAACTAAACGCCAACTGGAGTTCAGAGTATAACTTTTTTTTTCTTCTTTTTTTTTTTGCTCGTTTTTCATGTGTTCCTACCGTTACATAACTTCGGAGAATTAGCAATTCCTGCGTTTATCTCACACACACCAGCCAGCTTCAAATGTTAGACTCAACCTCTCCGCATTTTATTCTCTGTTCTTTGCTACACATCATCCTTGTATATTATGTGTAATTGTTGCTCATGAATTCTGTAATCTATTATGTAATACTGTTGTATAATAAATAACCGGGTTCCACTTTTTCCCCATAGGGAAACCCATTGTGTAATTTACCATTATAAAGGAGTGTTTATAAAGGCAAACACATGCTGGGTTTCCCTGGTTCTGCGCAATCGCCAGCTGCAGCTCTTCCGTTCCTGACCACTGGCTGCCTTGCCTTGAGCCCAAAACTGCACCCCCACTCGGATTCGGCAGTAAGTTATAACATTTTTTTTTTTTTTTTTTTAAAATCACTGCTCTAAAACATAGAAAAAAAGTTAACTTTCAGCAGGCGACCGCAGACCACACTAAAACCCAGACTGCAGCCACACCAGAACTTTCTGTTACTTTATATAATTGCTGTGGTGAAAAAGCGAAACCCAGCAATTATATAAAATATGGGGTGGTGCAGAAACTTGAATTTTACACACACCCTCAGTGTTGGATGCCTATATAAACCCGAGCTTCACTCTCAGGGTTTATGTGGCATCCAACACCTCAGATGTGTGTACAATTCTTGTTACACACACCAACCAATATATTATTCTATATTTTATGTACCATTATCTGTCCTAACCAGGTCTTCCTTGCATATAAGCATTACTCAGTAGAGCGTTTCCTTGTAAAACCAAATAATTATACAAATGAGCACTGCCAGCCTCTGCCACAGTTTGGCAGTGCTCATTGGCATATTCAGAGCACAGGAAACTAGCAGGTGTATGCAAGATGGCAGCAGGTGATGGTTTGTTTTCAGGAGTTACAACATAGCAGGAATACAACATAAAAAGGTTAAACAAAAATTCAGTTATACACAGAGCCCCAAAATAATCTTTTTTTTTTCTAAATGTTAAAGTAGCTTTTGAAAGAATAGGTTTTAGTGCAATTCTCCTTGAATATACACCAGCATACCCCAGAATGTCCCAAAATGGAGGAACCAGAATGCTTCCAGAACCACCCAAAATGCAGTCAAAATACATTACAGACTGAGGGAGTGCTACTGACCAAATGAAGCACTCCTTTCCTCTGCACATGTCACGCGCTTATTCTGTGAAGAGTGTCTCACACACAGCTGCCCTGGGAAACATGCTGTGGACCCTGGATGTTACTGGTGCGGACGGCCATTATTACTACCGACTCTTTCAAACATCTCGCAGTCCCCCTTGACCTCCAGCTAGATCTCTACTTGCACGTCCATTGTTGTAAGCAAGGCAAGTAATAACAAGCTTAGCCTGGTTTACAGGGCCAAACGCATCCTCACTCCTGCGGCGCTTCTCACCCTTAATTATGGGCTCCTTACTTTTATCTATACTGCTAAGTCCAATTATCTAAGTGGGATGTAACCTGTAACAACAACAACTGTCAATCAACCCTCTCAGTTGCTCATCTCACACATCACTGCGAACTCTATGAGTAACTGGAACTGGCCGTCTCCAGGGAACTTATCGTACCTTTATTTTATGTACTTAAACTAGTAACCAGTAGAGGCACTTTGAGCCAAAGCTCATTTCAGGTGTGACCCAGAGGAGGGGAACACAGAAAGAACAGTAGAATACATAAACGTAAAACTGTGGAACAACATTTGATAAGTGTAAAAGTGTGTGTACAAAACAGAATACCAAAAAATTGTATGTGCACAGACATCGAACAAGTGCACATTCAGAAGTGGCAGCAATACACAGTGAACGTGCAAGTGACCTGAAAGGCAAGTTATTGCCTGGCTTCGTAATGGAGAGAGAAGACTGTGGCAGTGTGGTAGTGAAACCAAGGCAGTTGAGGGGACACAACCGCCTGCTTACCAGAAAGGTTAAGGCTTGGCCCAGGGAGTAGCAGGACAGGATGAAGTAACAGAAATGGGTGGGGAAGGGTTGGAGTTTCAGCTAGGGCCTAAGAGAGTCAGGGGATTGGGAGAGTCAAGAGGGAGGAGGGGAGCCAGTTCCAGAGTGAGGGAAGTCGATAGGATAAGATACCTTTGCCTTGGGTTGTGCTTTATTGATAAAGTGATCAGAATTGCTACTCCTCTTGTCTTGGCATAACAACTCAAGGCTGTTAACTCAAGTTACCCTCAAGTCTAGTGACTTTTCTCTGCTCTCTGTTCTAAAAACCCACATAGCTATAGGAGATTCAGCCTTTGCCGTCTGTGCTCCCAGGCTATGGAACTCCTTCCAACTGCCTGTTCACAGTGCCACCACCCACTACCCCTTTAGAAGGTCTCTGTGGGATCATCTGAAATCTAGTTTGGCTTGTAATTGCATGTAGTTCTGGTACCCTCTCCATCCTATGGTTTGGTGAGCCCTGGTTTTGTCCTGGTCTGCTCAGAAACATGATTGTATACATTTGTGTCATATGTATATACTGCTTCAATTGCTGTGACGTTTACTTTACTGTTACCCTACCCATAAGTTATTGTCTTTTCACCATTAAAACTGCATGTCTGCATATCTTGTAACCTCCAGGGTCGTACCTGAAATAGGCATTTATCTGTCTAGTGTGTTTACCTGGTCAATAAAAACTAAATAAAATGAGCACATCTGGGTACTTTTTTTAGAACATCAACATATTATTGATCGTGCTTATAAAGCAGCTGACACCTTTGGGAAAACTTTGGAAAACATATTTAGACACAGTTTAGCTGGTATTTCATATATCTTCCGCATATTTCTCTTCTCCATTATTTAATACTGAAAAAATTCCCACGAAAGCAAGATCTTTATCCCTCAGAGTTCATCTGCCTCTATAACTTATTCCCTACTTGAAATTATAACGCTCTGCTGTGACATCAGTCTGTTGCCATGGGAATAACTGGGATGTCACAAGCAGGGTATTATGACATCACATTGTGAAAAAGCAATAGAAGCTAACAGAACCCTCAAGGAACAACTATCCTTTTTTCATACGCAAGGCCTCAGTAATAAATAATTTGGATAAGCGATTGAGAGCTTATGAGAAATATAAGCTGCTGTGTGTCCAAATATGTTTTTTCAAAGTTCTTACCAAGGGGTCAGTGGCTCTTTAATCAATAAATATATCAATACCGCCACCAAGACTACTGTTACGATGTACAAGTGGTCTCACTTACATTCCTAGGGTATCAAAACCGTTCACCTTCAGTTTACAGTTCTAATACCATAAGAAATTGTATGAGACCTTGGTCTTGGTGGTGGTATTAACATACAAAACTGGAACCATTGATGGCTCCAGTTCTGTATTTTGTGTACATTTCGGGTGACACCATTTCAAGTTAAGTTCTGGGTGCTCTTAAACATCACCAGGACCACCAAGAAATGAAATGTCACAACCACCCAGAATACAGAACCAGAGCAATCTGTCTGCATTCAGGGTGGTTTGGGCATTCACAAACCATTCAGGGTTGTTCCATCTACTCTGGGCTGTTGCAATACCCTGATTCCAGAACTACTGTAGGTGTATGAAGGCATACTCCATGTATGCAATGGTGTACAATTGTATTTTTTGTGGGGGGGGGCACACAAATAATAATAATAAGAAGAAGAATCAGCATTTATAGAGCGCTTTTCATACACAGTATCCCAAAGCGCTTTACAAGCAATGCTAGACTGGTAGTGAAGTGACTGAATGTGTGGTGGCGGCCATATCGCACATCATCACCCATGCACAGCCTGGATAATTGCATGAACTGGTTTATGAGAAAGGCAATGTTGGCCAGGACACCAGGAATGTTCCCTGCTCTTTACGAAGAGTACCCTGGGTTCTTTTGCTTCCACCTGGACACCCACCAGGACAACACCAGGATGGGCAGAAGGGGACCTCGGTTTAACGTCTCATCCGAAGGACAGCACCTCCCAATACTGCATTCGGATGCCAGCGATTTTTAGGCGCAAGTCCATCCCGGTATGGGACAAGAACCCACGACCTTCTGGTCCAGAGGTGGATGTGCTACCAACTAACAAGGCTCTGCATTTCTGCCATTGTTCCATGCACCACTACCCAGGACCAGCTGATCCCCTTTCACTGTTTAATTTTTGGGAGTCAAAACCAGGAGGGCTCACCACGGTCTGCTTGAGAGAGCAATGTGTTACAACTGCATTTACCCTTGCGTGGGTGGGGGTAACAAAGAGTATGATGGTGTACAAAACCTGAATTTATAAAGCCGGCCCAGTGGCGTGGAGGGCTGAGGTGCCAGGTGCATTGCTTCCTGCCAAGCCAGCAACCCGGGTTCGGGAACAAGCCTGGGCTGCTGGGGGTTGGCGGGGAGGCTGGAAGAAGATTACGCAGCTGCCAGGCAGTCCTCGTCCCAGGTGGGGGAGGTAGGCCACACTGGCTCTTGGCTGCCACCAGGTGGAGGCCTGGTGGTAAGCCTACAAGAGTGTCAGGGGGCAGATGACAGTCAGAGGGAGGGGAGGGAGTCATCGCCTTCAGTCGCATGCACACCTCTACGCGCATGCGCTCCTTGAGAAATCCGCAGCTGGGAACAGAAGGGGAGAAAATCAGGAGGAAAATGGTCAGCACAACGGGGGCGTATGACACCTGCTTACTGCACCCCAGCCGCCTGGGCAACCTGCAGAGAATGACTGAATTTCAGACATCAGGGTGGGGGACATCCCTCCTCCTCCTGATCCCACCACAAGGGGCAATCTGTGGGGGCCTGAGCCACAAGGCAAGTCCCCAGGAAGGCTACAGATAGTGGAGGAGAGCAGCAAAGCCAGCAGAAGGAAGCCTTGCCCTGCTGTGGCCAATGGAGGATAGAAACTTCTATTAAAAAAAAAAAAAAAATTATAGTGCCAGATAAGGTATTTATAAAAAATATATATGGTCATATGGTCCTGGTGTACATATTTTTATTACAGACTTAAGATACACCACGTTGGTGCTTTACTTGAAACCAGCAGCTCTCAGAGAGATGCATTGCTGGAGCATGCGAACGTGAAGTCACGCTCATGAAAAATCTGTAGAATTGTGGGGGAAAAAACTTGGTATCATTATCTCCAGGAGTGAAGCTCCTGGGAGCTACTATCTGAAAATACAAGACTGGAAATGGTGCAGCAAACATGACACAATTATTATTTTTGTAACTTCCTCCGCTCCCACATAAAAGGAAAACAGAACTACAACTTAAAGGATGGACAAGTGATTGTCCAGAAACGTCATGGTAAGCTGGTAACCTCCAACCACATCATACCACTACAGTGTGCACATAACAGCACAGCAACACAAATGTAATTCAGTTATTTTATTGTACAGACAATGATAGTAAAGGGCTCATTTGTTAAGAAGCAAATATCAACTCCATCGGTCTATCATTGAATGTAAGTGAATACTAATAATATTTATCGTCTATATACCTCGAGAATACAACAGAGCTCTGCGGTCTTGATGTTGAGGATCAAAAACTGTGAGCACTTTAAATCCTTTACACCAACAGCTCTCTTTCTTACAAAAATATTGCAGTCAGAACACTATACGCGAAAATGCAGGTTAATAAAAACGATTACAAACTTGACTCCCTCTTCTCTTGTTCTGTTATTACAGCGGTAGACCGGAAACCCTCGATAACTCACTTCCTTGGAGACACTTTTCAAATCAGGCGGGTCTCACAATCCGCGCTTCCCATTGGCCACCGGTAACTCCGCGGCGCAATGTCTGATTGGACGCCGGTGATAATGTCACGGAACAGTGTACAAGCACTTGGCTCCTCCCGCTGGGGTACAAATCGGAGCATGCGCGATTCTCCTAAGGCATTGCGGGAGTAGTAGTTCTACTTTTGGGAAGTCGGACATCGCAGGTGGAAGGTTGGATTTTAGTTTATCGAGTATATGGGTGGATCGACGATGCGTTTTTATTTTGATTGTTTCGGCACTTTGACAGATGAATCATATTACAACGTATGGCAGTGTAACCCTCATTGCCTTTTAAATTACTGGTGGAACTCTCTTTTGTAAATTAAGCAGTTTGACTTTGACTTTACAGGTCATCTCTCTTGCTTGAGCAGCTGGGGACTACCTTGGCAACAACAGATCCAGGATTTTACAATGATGGGGTGGGGTTGCTTCGGGTGTACCTACTTGATATGCAACTTTTACATTTTTTTTCAATCTTTTTCATTACATTTTTGACTAAAAGTGTAAATGTAATCTATTGTTTTGATTTCCTTACAATCAATATATTGGACTTCGCCGGCAAAGTGAAGTGCAGCTGTGGCAAGCAAGTAAATTACAATGAGGGGTTGCACCTGCACCCACTAAAACCCCCTAGATCTGCTACTGTACCTTGGAGCAGGCTGGCAGCAGCTTATAGTCCAGGCACAGGTTAAATCTCCAGAAAGCTACCCCACTCCCCTCCCTGTCCAGGGATTTTAATGGAATACAGTCTCTGGGAAAGGGGACTGGCAGCACTTAGGAAGTAAAAAAAAACCTCAGTGCCTTATTTGTTGAAGAATAGGGACTCCACAGGTGACAGCTGGATTTCCGTCGAAGTGCAGGCTAGCTGGACCTTTCCAATATGACTGGTGGCCACAGGATCATATGAGATGGCTAGAACACATTTGGTAGGCAGGCAGCATAGACTTAACATTTTAAGGCTCCAAAATGATTCAGTCCAAAAGGAACTAAAATGCAATCCGGCAGTTTTATTTTCTTTCCAAAAGCTCAAGCGTTTCCCACACAAACATTTCCGAGAATCCTCATTTAAGATTAGCACAGTTTCCACATTTCTGTTGCTTACAGCTGCAGCATTGTCTCAGGGGTTCAGAACCTGGGCCCTATGCAGCACTTTGTTCCCATTTGAGCAAAATGGGCTTTGATTCGCTTCTGGACGTTTTCCCTGTCCCATCTAGACACTATTTTAATTGATTCCCCGCCTGTGGGGGGGGGGGGCACTCATTTCACACATCAGACAAAAACTGCTCAGGATGGAAGGGGTGTCCGATGGCAACTATACAGCCACATTCCCAGTCCTTTCCACTAGGGGCCTTTGCTCCTATCGATCCACGGGCAGGGTTCACACAAGGCAGGGCCAAATCCCTCTCAGCACCAGCAGTCCTCAAATAACCCAGTAGCACTTTACCTCGAGTGGATGTGGAACAAACAAAGGGGTAGTTCTTCCACCTACTCCACGGAGACTCACTGCTACTTTCATCTCGACTGGCTGTCCATGGCAGCCACTCTCTGAAGACTTAAGAGCCTAGCAAGCTCTCTGTGACCCTCTGCTACTTTGCTGCTCCTGCTACCCCATCGATAACCTGTGGGGTCCCTCTTTACTTTTGGGAACTGGGGGGGGCAATCTCCCCACCCCGAGCCTCACCGGCCCCGACTGTAGGCCTGTGAGCAGGCGCTCCCACTGCCCTCAATGACTCCTCTCCAACTAAACTCTCCCTCGCTTCAGCTGGCACTTTGAAAAGAAAATGCATATGCCGCCTGGGCCAGTGCCCAGCGATGCGTGCACCTCCCCATTGCTGACAGGGTATCTCTCCTCGTAACCCCCGATTTGGCACAGGGGTTACAACAGTAAAATTGTTTTAAGGCAACATTTTTGACGTTAATAAAATTCAGTTGCAAACTGATCTAGGACTCAAGTGCTTATTATTTATTTATTTTTATTTTTTTTTTACTATTTCAAATGTACACGGAGACATTCTGAACCAGAGTTGATGTGCGTGTCTATGGCAACCATCAGACACTACTGTTGCAATGGGGGGGTGACGCCCACCCCTGCACCCCCATTTTATTGTAACCCTAACTCCTTAATATGCTACAACTATCCTATTTTGAGAAGTGAAGAAATTGTCCAATGTTACAACTAGCTCATTACTAGTGAGTGATGCTTAATGGATTACATTCATGTAAACGTATTCTCGGGAGTATACAGTACGATATCCAAGACCACCAACTTGACCTTTCAGGATTGGAGTGACCACTCAAGTTGTCAAGACATTCTGGGGGGCTAGTATAAGGCTGTAAAGCTGTTGCTGGAAGAGAGGGGGCGTGAAAGAGGCCTGCAGGTACACCACAGGGGCAAATAGAATGCTGGAGGGGATTCTCTTTCAAACATGAGAGCACCAGTACCAGAGAGCAAGTGATGAAGTTGTAGGGGGGCAGAGGGATGTGAGGAAGTACTACTTCACTGAAAGAGTTGTAGGTGCCTTGAATAAATGAGTAGAAGTGGAGTCAAAAATGGGATTTCAAGCATGCATAGGATAGACACTGGGGAATATTAGTAAATAGGCAGGGAGAAGGGAGGGTAGCTGAAGAAGGGTTGGGGTCTGCAGAGACAGACTAGTCAGGAACCATCTGGGCAGGCTGGGTGAGGCAAGTGGTCCTTTTCTGCCAACAGATTCTTAGCAAGGGGTAAGCATGGGCAACATCTCATGTCTTCAGTAGTTGCTGAGGAAGAACTCCACAGAGCTGACTTGATGGACCAATGAGTAGGGCATCACTAGGGGTGGGCATCAAGGGCTGGAGCTCCAAATCTTTATTCATTAACCCCAAATGTAGGATGCCGGAGGGGTGTAGATTCTGAAGAGATGTGAGGAAGTAGTTCCTCATACGAAGTGGTGGATTCCTGGAACAGTCTACCAACGGAGGTGGTGGAGGAGAAAACGGGGTTCAAGAATGCATGGGATATAGGCATAAGGGAATTTTTTTGGGGGGAGAACCAGAGGTAAGTAGGATCTGTGGTGATGCGATATAGGCAGAGAAAAATGGGCAGACTTCGTGGGCCAAGAAAGAGGTCCTTTCTGCCAGCAAATTCTGTGTTTCTGTAATTACTAAAACGGGCACTATCCTTATGTTTTTCCACTTGGGATAAAGAGTGAGGCTCAAGCCCCTGACCTTTTCAGACTCTAGAAATGCCCCTGCCAATAGGCCTTCTGGCAGTTTCCGTAACTTTGTATATGCAACAGTCTAGAATGCTGGCAGCAGCAGAGTGGCTGTGTCTGTGTGGAGCTTCCATAACTAATTGAAAAATGTCCATATTTTTTCTAATTTTTATTTTTTTTCTTCTTGTGAACAGTTGGTGGGTTGAGAAGAAGGGAATTGTTGGCTTCAAGAAGGTGTGTGATTTTTGTGTTTGATGTTGATTGGAAGCAATGCAGTCACATCATTTGTTCTGTGATGAATCACTTAACGTAAATTTAATTTTATGTATATTATTTGTGTAGTGCCCCAAAGTAAGGGAGGTAAGAGAAAGGGGCACCACAGAAAAGCAGAGGGGTTTTGAATGGCCCAGGGGTCCCTGTTGTGTTGTGGAGCATGTGGAGCATGAGGACTAGTATTGTGGGAGCCCCTTGTAGTGCCCCCCCCAAGAGGATTGTCAGGCAGGGCATATATATGTAAAAAAATTGGTTTCTCTTTTTCTCTCTGCTACCTGCTTCACCCCCCCCCCCAAAACAGGCAGCATGAGAGTGGGCACCCATGCACTGGGACCACTGTCTTTGTCTAGCCCATGGTGACCTGTTTGAATTCCTGGCTGTTTTGGGTATGGGCTTGGGGTTCTGGAATTAGAACCCCGAGCATTTTCAAAGTAGGTGAAGACGTTTTTAGGGGGAGAACGTGCTGGACTGTTGAGTGAAGAAGAAGAACCTAGAGAGTGCGAGAGACAACGGGCTTACTTGGTGGTTGAAGCTGTCTCGTTGCCTCTGTGCTGGTACCCCGCCCCAACCAGAGAAGACTTCTGTTCCTGCTGCTGATCCTGCTTCGGTTTGCATTCGAGTCCAGTGGCTTCTACAGCTGAGAGTCCTGTTCCTTGCGGCGATGTGGGCTCTGTTTAGCACACTTTATTTTTGTTTGTGGTCCCCCCCCGACTGTTCTGGTCCCTTGTTGGTGGCAGAGAAGAGCCGCGTCGTTGACCATCGGGAGACCTGAAAGGCGCCCCCCCCCCGCCGTCCACCGCATCCCTGTTTCCTTCTGCTCCTCATAAGGGGGCAGGAAAAAGGGTCAGGGCAAACTTGGAGTGATTGACGGCAGGGCCTGGAGCAGGCTTACAATTAAAAGGACAATGCCAGGCCCAAGTATTTAAAGTGGCAAGTTAGGCCCAGTGAACTAAAAGGGGGCACAGCCATTCACAGAGGTCCCGCAGCAGTAAAGAGAAAAGGGCAAGGAAGACCCAGGTGGGAGAAGGGCATTTACCCAAGAGTCTGAGAGGGGTAGCCAGATCCTGGTCTAAAAGGGAACCTCAAGAACAGTAATTCTGGGAAGGGTCAGCAGAGGAAAAAAGAAAGGTGCTGAGCACACAACTGTGATTTAGTAACTATTAAATACTGAAAATGTGTACCTGAACTGTTGTGTTCATTGCAAAGTACCGAGACTGTTATTACTGGGATTGTGGTTATTTGTTCCTACAACGAACAATTGCCCTAACACTGTGGTAATTTGCTCCTGTTCCTGGGAAATTGCCCCTGCAATAAACAATTGCCCTGGATTTTGGTAATTTGCCCCTGTTCCTGGCAAATTACCATAGTAATGAACAGTTCCCTTGGTGTACTGTGAAAATGTATTTACCAGCTCTAGTGATGACAACACGTGGATAGACTCAGTCTTCTGCTGCAGTATTACTCCTTGGTGTTGTCTGTCATTCTGCTCATACGGAACCAGTCTCTACCCGGTGGAAGACATCTTTCATATTTCTTTTTTCCAGAAGGTGTCCTTAAAAAAGACCATCAACCACGTCCCTGTCATCCGCCAAAGTCAAGTTCATCGAAACCTGTGAAAGTCACACCCGCCATTTCTTGTATTCCTCAGTTCAAAGTCAAGTACGCCAAAGTTCAAGCGCACCGCTTCCACCATGCCAGTGTTGTCTCTTGGTTCCTGATCCAGATGTCCCGAAGTTGGCTGCCCTCAGAAGAGTGTGCTTGTATTGGAAGAATCTTGTCTGCGTCCCCTGGTTATTCGGCGCAAGTAGAGTCATTGAAGCCCATTGCGGGATGTGACCGCCATTTTGTTGTTTTGTTCCAGTTTTCTGTGTCAACACTTCAGAATCAACCGACCTCACCTCAGATTCTTCTGGTTCTTGGTTGCATCGGATATCCATCTTCACCTCTGATTCTTCTATTTCCTGCTGGCATCTGAAGCGCTGCTGCATCGTCCAGTCCTGGTAATCCTTCAGCGGGTTCATCACCAAGCCTTTTCCTTGTTGTCTTCCATCCTTGGTGGCCCCAAAGTGGGTTTTAGCCTGGGAACTTTCTACATCTAGTTTTATTCCGATAGCCCTCAGGTGGGTTCATTCCAGGTACCAGCTCCTCTGGTTCTTTCTTGCCAGCAACCTTGGAGAGAGTGGATTTTATGCAGAGAAACGTATGGTCTGTTTTAAACAACCTCTCACCACCCCAGGGTCCTTAACTAAGTCTGTGCTGGGACCAATATCTGAGTGTCGTAGAAATTTCCTTCTGCCTATCCCCGTAGCTACCAACTCTGCTTCACAGTGTGCACGAAGACTTAAGCGATAACCGGACTCTGGATTGTCATTGCATGGACGTTGCTGTAATTGACCTAAGATAGCATTGTAAGGGTTTTCAAGGGGTAGCCATTGTCATCTGATACCTTAGGTAGTACTGCAAGTGACACAGAGTATTGTACTATGATACTAATCGATGCTAAGAAGTAGCATTAGAGTATAGTGGCACTAGGCCAAGGTGCACCTCAGCATATTTCTTTTTTTTAGTTGTCTAAGTAGTGTGAGATAAGAAGTGACTGCTCATGTTCCTTATTGTCCTGTTTACTCCTCCTGTGACCATGTCATCCTACTCCATTGTTACTGTATAAAGCCCAGCGGGCATCAAACTCTGTGGACGACTCCTGCCTCTCCTTTTCTGGATAAATTTCATCTATTCTCATTCATTTGGACCCTGGTGTTACTCACCATCATCGGAGCACCACAGAGAAAAATTTGGCATAGTCGGCAGGATTAGATAATCATTTGTCTGAGGAGTCCAATGCTGGAGTTTCCTGGGGAGAGAAAGAAATAGAGCCAGGGTGTAGCAGTGGGCTGTCCGGAGGAGATGGTGAGGCGATTGGAAGGGAGAGAGATGAACACCAAGAAAGTATGCCTTCATCACCATTAATGATGCCGTATTACTTCGTGGTCCCATGGCTTCCACATTTCTCACGGGAAAGAGGCGGAGGTAGGACCAGCACCTTGGAAAAGTTTTGCTCGAAGAGGCAAGCAATGTTTAGATTGTACCAGATCCCAGAGTGGCAAAAAGTGAAAATTCTGATTGGACAATTGAAAGGGGCAGCCCATCAAGAAGTACAGTCCTGGCCAAGTGGAGCGAAGACTACCGCTGAGCAGATTTTGCAGAAGCTGCAGCAGATATTCGATACACCTACGCTGTCAGACCTCAAGATGAAATTTTTCTCCCACACCCAGAAGCCCCAAGAGACTCTTCATGAGTATGCCTTAAGCATGCAGGAATTGTTAAGGGCCATCGAGCGAGCGGATGCAGAGGAAATCCGAGATGTGGACGGTTTGCTAGTGTAGAAATTTGTAGAAGGGGTGCATAGTGAAGCTTTGAGAAGAGAGCTCAGAATGCTGCACTTGCAAGATCCCGAGACTGATTTCTTGGATTTCAAAGAGAAGGCAATCACGGTTCTGGGCTCTAGACGCCTGGGAAAAGAGGTTATGACCTACCCACAAATGGCAACTCCGCTTGGGGCTATGTGGCCAGGGTACCCTATGGAAAGGTGGACCGGAGAGGACTGTTGGAGAAGAGGACGTCGGCCTGAAGAATTTTTCCTGCAGAGGTCAGAATATGGAAAGGAACTGACTGTGTACCCGAGCTATCATCCAGAGCATAGGCAAATGTATGGTTAAATGGCGCAGGTGCCGACCCACTCTGCCCAGTCCAATTTGTGTCAGAACTCTGAGCTGGCTGAACAAATTGCCACCCTGACCCGTAAGATGACGGAAGTCTGTCAGGAGGTGCAAGGCCTAAAAAAGGTTGGAGAAGAGAGGTGTCCCATGACCAGCCTGAAAGGGAGAAAAGAGTCAGCGATCACTTGGACCATCCAAGGAGGGGTGAAGGAAGGCACCCAATGGATCGCTTCGATAACCAAGGAAGACTGGTCTGTTGTCGGTGCGGCATCAGTGGTCACGTAGAGTGACGATGCCATGAGCCTGTTTATACCACCTTGACGTTAAACAGAAATTCTTTGGGGATGAGGACCTATTCCTGAAGGGTGGACAACCAGGTCCAGCTGCCTCAATAGTCCAGTTTTGCTTCATTGGCAGGAGTCCGATGGTGCCAATGAAAGTTTATAGAGTTGAACTGATGGCCTTACTGGATATAGGATTGCAAGTTACCACCATGCAGGGGCGATTATTTCCAGAAGTATTGTATGCCTGAAGATCTCAGACCACCTCCCAGGTCCTGGATAAAACTGATAGCAAGTGATGGAACTGAAGTACCTTATCTGGGCTATCTTGAAGCCAATATCCAATTGGGGAAGAATACCCAGGATCGACAGGGCATCATCATCATCAGTGATATGGAAAGTGATACCCAGAATTAGTGGTGGCAGGTTATGAATTTCCTGCATAACTGTTTCGAAGACTTGGTCCAGATTCTCCAACAGAAGGTCAAGCACGCACCCCTGGTTGATAAGCATGCCCTACAGCAGACCATTAACCTTCTGCAGTGCCATCAACGTTTTGTCACTGCTGATGGTGAGATCGGTAAAGTCCATGTGACAGGCACCAAGCCAGTGACATTGAAGCCAGGAACGGAGACTACCCTGTGGTGCAAGGCAAAGGTGGGCCTGAGGGGTCAAGACTATGATGCCTTGGTGGAACCGTATCCTAGTGGGAAAGAGGAACCCATAATGGTGGCTTGGAGTGTGGCTACCGTGACCAAGGGGCGAATTCCTGTCAGAGTGCTGAACTATGTAAACCATGAAGTGCAACTCTACTGCAGCCAGCCAATTACTCGAATACATACAGCGTGTCTCCAGGACATTGTTGAGGCTGAATGGATCAAAGGAGGTATAAGGAAGGAAGGCATGAGATGTTTGTATGTCGGAGTGGGACGAAAAGAGATCAATCTGGGCAACCCTGAAACCACTGAAGGGCAAAAGGCAGATGTACTTAAGGTAGTCCTCAATATGAAGATGCTTTCAGCAAGCATCCGCCGTACATCGGACTAGCTCACGATGTACAGTATTACATTTGCAGCAATCATCCTCCCATCAGAGAGCGCTCTAGACCAAGTCCACCAACAATGTATCAGCCCATTAAAGAAATTATCCGAGAAATGAAGGAGGCCAAAGTGATTAGAGAGAGTCACAGTCCGTGAGCAACCCCTATTGTGCTAGTCAAGAAAAAGGATGTCAGAATTCAATTTTGTGTTGACTATCGGAAATTAAATACCATCACCCACAAAGATGCTTATCTTTTGCCCTGAATTGAAGATTCCCTCACAGGTCTTCAATCTGCCGCTGTGTTTTCCACTCTAGACCTAACCAGTGGATATTGGCAAGTCCCGATGGCACCTGAGGATCCAGAGAAGACGGCCTTTATCACTCCCATGGTTCGCTTTGAATTTACTAGAATGCCTTTTGGACTCTTATTGCTCTTGGGTTAGGTGTTTCAACGACTGATCCAATATGGTCTCAAAGTGAAGCTGTCCAAGTGCCATCTGTTACAGGCAGAAGTAAATTACCTGAGGCATATAATTTCCTCAGAAGGAGTGTCGCCAGACCCAGAAAAGATAAAAGTGGTACGAGATTGGCCTGTTCTTTGTTACTGTCCGAGATGTCAGGAAGTTCCTGGGCATGTGGGGGTACAATAGGCAATTCACCAAGGACTTTTCAAAGATCACTGCACCTTTACATGAACTACTGAGAGGATGGACAGAATGTCAAGCCCCTAAGAACCGTCCTGTCACATGGGCAACTGAGCAGCAGGAGGCATTTGACAAGTTAAGGAAAATATTGACTGCAGCTCCCATCCTGGCTTGTCCTGACTACACAGAACCTTTCCTTGTGTATACAGATGCCAGCAACAAGGGGTTGGATGTGTTACTGGCGCAGGAGCAAGATGGTGTTGAATGAGTCATAGCCTATGCAAGCCACAGACTGAGGGGCTCGGAGCAGAATGATGCCTGCTACAGCTCTTTTAAGCTTGAATTCTTGGCATTGGTATGGGCCATTACTGAAAAGTTCCATCACTGTTTGGCTACTACCCCTTTTACAGTTTTCACTGACAACAATCCTTTAGCACACTTAAATGCAGCGAGGCTAGAAGCACTTGAACAGCGATGGGCCGGCCCACCAGCGCAGCGGTAGTGCTACCGCTCACGATGCTGTCGACCTAGGTTCGGGAACGAGCCTGGGAGGATGGAGGGCCAGCCATGGGGAGAAGGCTCGATCATCTGCAGGACTGCTCACCTTCTCCAGGAGGGGGACTTGGCTTAGTGCTTGACTGTCCTCTGGCGGAAGCCAGAGGGTCAGCAAGCCCAGAGCAAAGAACAAGGGGTTGAGACACGGTGGACATTGGCGGTCACATCTTGACATCAGGCGCACACCACGTTCAGAACAGGGAAAAACACCGGAAAGCCGAGCAGAAGCAGCACCAGTGCAGACCCTAATGGCTACCTTCTGACTGGATTATCGGGGATCCAACGGAATAAGAAGCATCTGGGTGTATGGGTCCCACCTTGTACCCGCCTGGGGGTATAGCCATGGCTCCATGGGGGTCCGCTGCAGTACCAGGTAAGGAGGTAAAGCAGGGTGACACTTGAGCGTCTCCTGACGGAGCAGGGTTCCAGTGCGAGGGAGGAGGCTAAAATAGAAAGTAAAAGAGAAAAAAAAAAAGATGGGCCTCCAGGCTACCAAACTATCAATTCTCCCTCAAGTACCGCTCTGGCAAAGCAAATGTAACCCCAGATGCATTATCTCAGGTGCCTGAACAGATGAAAACGGAGACAGATGACACTTCCATAGAAAACATAGAAACGCCGCCTTTTCTCTAAGTACCAGTAGAAATTGTACGAGCTTGCTGCCAAATCTCCCCAGAAACAAGCATGGAAAGCTAACCTGAAGCAACTGACACAATTACCGACCAGAAATGTTTTGTGGGTTCAACTACAGGACCAGGATCCCACTGTTAAGTCAAAACCTTTGTTTCAAAGCAAAACCGCCTGACCCAGCAAGAGTGAAAGAAGCTTAACCTGGAAGTCATAAAATTATGGATGCATAGAACCTGTCTGGTGGTAGAAGACTCTCGTCTTATTAAACAAAGTAGAGACCCCACTACTCACTACGAATTGACTTGAATCATAGTTCCCAAAGCTAGTGCACCCGTAGTACTTGAAGCATACCATGACCAGGGCATAAGAAAACAGAGGTTGTCATTAGGAGAAGGTTCTATTGGGTAGGAATGCAGAATGATATTGCAAAGTGGTGTGAGGAATGCCCAGCCTGTAGTCTTAAACGTAGAAAAATTACCTGAGAGCTCTTTGTCATTCTGTAATCAGTAGTGCACCATTAGAGCTCATTGCCTTGGATCATTTGAAGCTGGAACCAAGCACCAGTGGCTACATGCACATCCTCACAATGGTTGATCACGTCTCCAAATTTGTGGTTGCCAGTGCAGTTAAGGATCTCTCTACTCGGACTACAGCAGAAACTTCTCTAAAATGTTTTGTGCGGCCATTTGGCTATCCGACAAAAGTCTTTACAGAACAAGGAACCTGTTTTGAGTCTAAGCTCTTTCACTAACTGTGTGCTGTTTATGGAAGTCACAAACAGAAACCACGGCCTACTACCCCCAAAGTAATGGACTCTGTGAAAGAACCAACCAAACTTTGCTTGAAATGTTACAAGCCTTACCCGAGTACAAACGTCCCTACTGGCCAGCTGTCCTCCCTGAACTTGCTTACTTACATAGTAACGCTATTCACTGCTTTACTAGGTATACTTCTCATTATTTAATGTTCGGACGTCACAGAAGACTCCCGATGGATTTAGTACTAGAAGTACCGCCTGATGAAGCCAAAGTCAAACAGCCAATTACGAATTGGGTACAAGAGCATAACCAGTGACTGCAAGAGGCCAGACAAATTGTAGGCAAGCATATGGAACAGGTGCATCAAAAACAGAAGGCAAACTATGATGCTAAGGCTAATGCTACACCCCTACAAATAGGAGAGGGAGTAATGTTAAAAAGAGCTAAAAAATGCAGCAAGTTGGCTGCAAAATTGGAACCTGAACTTTACCGCATTATTGAAGTTCCTTATCCAGAGTTGCCTATATACAAGACTCTGAAAGAAACGGGGAATGCTACCAAGATCATACACCAGAATCTTCTGAAAGTCTGCACTTTTTAGAAACGCTGTTCCAGCCAAAGGCAAGAACAGTTCTATACCAAAAGAGAGGCAGGAGTCCAAAAAAGATGGAATGTTGGGACTGGAATCGCCATCCAGTTGGTGCAGAGAGCCTTGGATTTGCACTTCCAATGTAAATTCCTTTCACCATCCAATCATTGTACCTGAAGTAAATCCTGAACTGACAGATTTCTTTAAACCAGAATGCATTTCACCAGAACTTGTAGGTTTCCAACCCCATAGATCCCAAAAATCTAATGCTGGTATCCTTCCTAGAAGATACATAATGGAAGTCTCTCAACTTGTATCATCTTTTCGTAGATAGTCCTGTTAAGAGTAATACCAAGACACGATCACTTAGGTTTAGCAAATTAGAAGGTTTCGACTGAAAGTTATAGATGATGATTTAAGAATGTTTTCACTAAAGTAAGGTTGCATAGAGCTCTAAATTAAATGTTAACATGTTCAAAATGTTATTAATACTTATAGAAGTAATAGTTAAGAAATGTTTTATATAAGGGATATGCAATGGAAGCAAGTGTAATAAATGATTTATCTGCACAAGAGCAGTTTGACCTCGGGTAACCTCACGAGTGGCGTAAGCCACAAGTGTGGTATCCGAGGTCAAACTGCTCGAGTGCAGATAAATTATTTATTACACAAGTTTTCCATGGCATATTCCATTTATGCAATTCTTTTGTTTTTGCTTTCGTAGGGGACATTTGTTAGTCAAAAAAGTGAATAAAAATTGAATTTTCTGCCATGTTTTGCTGATTATAGAAAATCTAAAAGGAATCTAGAAACAAAAGACCTCATTTTGTAGATATTTTTATGCTGAACAACTTTTGTGCTCAAAGTACCATACTGTCTTTTTTTGTTTTTGTTATTTGCATTTGTTTGATGAAACAGTGCACAAAATGGAGTTATTTGCTGTTTTTCGCTAATTCTGAAAAACTAAAAATTATCTATAAATAAAACACCACTCATTTTGTAGATATTTCTGTGCCGAATAAACGTTGTGCTCACAGTACCATGCTATCATTTTTCATTTTAAAGTTATTTACATTTGTTTGTGGACAAAATGAAAAAAATATGAATTTTCGGCTGTGTTTTTGCTAATTATCAAAAAATCTATCTGGTATCTATAAATGAAATACCACTCATTCTGTAGATAATTTTGTGCTGCACAACTTTCATGCTCATAGCACTATGCTGTCTTTTTTCGTTTTAAAGTTATTTGCATTTGAATATAGTTAGTACTGGTACTGAGGCCGAACATTCTAAATGAGTGATTGTGACATATCTGCTATGTGAATATAGAGGATTGTGTATGAGCAAGCATACACAACAAAGCAGTTGAGATCGAGAGGTTTCCGTGGTAACCAGAGACCTCGAGAGCGTAGCTCGAGAGGTCCGTTACCATGGAAACCTCGAGATCTTACAACTGTCTTGTTTGTGTATGCTTGCTCATACACAATATTTTATAGTGTATGGACAAGCATAATCGGCACTCTGTGATCCCCAAACAAGTCTACCTCTTAAGATAAGGCTTACTTTGGGATGTGTAGCAGTGCGCCGACTTCCGCATCGCTGTGGGCTGCTCAGTTGCGCATGCGCGAATGCGTTCGATCTTGTTGTGCTGCACCGGTGACGTACTCTGTGCAGCACAACAAGATAGTGACACACTGAGGCAAGCACAACAACGCTGTTGGGAGCATGGATTTCCATGCTCAACAGCATTCTACCATATACTATAAATCTGTGATGATGCGTCTACTATGTGGATAAATGTAAAATTTTGAATTTATCCCATAGTAGCTCAGATTTATCTCATACGATTTATGTCCACGCCTATTGCATAAATGTATTTATATAGAGTATTAAGAGGGATACATGGGGACATGTATTTTTAGGCGGGCCCGAATCTGTAGTGCCCCAATGTAAGGGGGGTAAGAGAATGGGGCACCACAGAAAAACAGGGGTTTAGAGTGCCCTAGGGGTCCCCATTGTGTTGTGGGGCATGAGGACTTGTGTTGTGGGAGCCCCTTGTAGTGTCCCCGAAAATCATCAGGCAGGGCACATTTATTAAAAAAAAGGTTTATCTTTTCTTTGTTGCTGTCTGCTCCATTCCACCCCACCCCACCCCGAGCAGGCAGCATGAGAGTGGGCACCCACGTGCTGGGATGCTGTCTTTGTCCAGCACATGGTGCCCCATTTGAATCCCTGGCTATTTGGGCATGGGCTTGTGGTTCTGGAATTAGAACCCTGAGCATTTTCAAAGGAGGTGAAGCTGTTTTTTAAGGGGAGATTGTGCTGGGCTGTTGAGTGAAGAGGAGGGACCTAGAGAGTACGAGAGACAACGAGGCTTACCTGGTGGTTGAAGCTGTCTCGTCACCTCTGTGCTGGTACCCCCCCCTCCTCCAGCCAGCGAAGACTGCTGATCCTGCTTCAGTCTGAGGTCGAGTCTGGTGGGTTCTACGGCCGAGAGTCTTGTTCCTTGTGGCAGTGTGGGCTCTGTTTAGCCAGATTATTTTATTTATTTATTATTATTTTTTAATTTTTTTTTTTGTGGTTCCCCCTCCCCGAGTGTTCCGGTCCCTTGGCAGCAGAGAAGAGCCGCATCGTTGACCGCCGGGTGTCAGGAGACCCGAAAGGCCCCCCCTGCCATCCACCGCCTGTTTCCTACTGCACCAGTTCCCACCCACTGCCAGAGACCTCCTGCCTCCCTTTACAGCTACTTCACCCCAGGCCGGGGTGGTGAGTTAGGCGGCAGCACATTGAAGAGTGCTGACCACCTAGTTTAATTAAATTTTAACAAGTTTCATTTGTTGGCGTTTGGAGCGCCACCAAAGCAGAGGGTAAGAGAGGGCCAGCTTAGTAATTTAAACATTTTGGGCAGTGACGCCCACGGGGAGAGGCCAGATATTGAGGCCCAAAGGGGACAGGGAAAAAGGGTCTCAAGGCGAGCTTTTAGTGATTTACAGCAGAGCCTGGAGCAGGCCTTCAATTAAAATGACAATGCCAGGCCCAAGTATTTAAAGGGGCAAGTTAGGTCCAGTGAACTAAAAGGGGGCACAGCCATTCCCAGAGGTCCCACAGCAGTAAAAAGAAAAGGGCAAGGAAGGCCCAGGTGGGAGAAGGGCGTTCACCCAAGAGTTTGAGGGGGTAGCCAGATCCTGGTCTAAAAGGAACCCGCAAGAACAGTAATTCTGGGAAGGGTCAGCAAAGGAAAAAAGAAAGATGCTGAGCACACAACTGTGATTTAGTAACTATTAAATACTGAAAATGTGTACCTGAACTGTTGTGTTGATTGCAAAGTACCGAGACTGTTATTACTGGGATTGTGGATAATTGCCCTGAGACTGTGGTAATGTGCCCCGTTCCTGGCAGATTGCCCCTGCGACAAACAATTGCCCCAGATTTTGGTAATTTGCCCCTGTTCCTGGCAAATTACCCTAATAATGAACAGTTCCCTTGGTGTAGTGTGAAAGTGTATCTACCAGCTCTAGTGATGCCAACACATATGGATAGACTCAGTCCGCCACGATATTGCTCCGTGGTGTTGTCTGTCATTCTACTCATACAGAATCAGTCTCTACCTGGAGGAAGACATCTTTCATCATCTCTCTGTTCCAGAAGGTGTTCTCTCAGAAGACCATCGACCATGTCCCAGTTGTCTGCCAAAGTGAGGTTAGCCGAAGTCGAGTTCATCGAAGCCCATGCAAGTCGCACCCACCGTTTCTTGTGTTCCTCAGTTTGAAGTTAAGCACGCCAAAGTTCAAGCGCATCGCATCTGCTGTGCCAGTGTTGTCTCTTGGTTCCTGATCCAGATGTCCCGAAGTTGACCTCCCTCAGAAGAGTGTGCTTGTCCTGGAAGAATCTTGTCTGCGTCCCCTGGTCATTTGCCACAAGTCAAGTCCGTTGAAGCCCAGTGCGGGACATGTCTGCCGTTTTGTTTTGTTCCAGTTTCCTGTGTCAACACTTCAGAATCAGCCAACCTCACCTCAGATTCTTCTGGTTCCTGGTTGCATCGGATATCCATCTTCACCTCTGATTCTTCTATTTCCTGCTGGCATCTGAAGCACTGCAGCATCATCCAGTCCTTGGTAATCCTCAAGCGGGTTCATCACCAAGCCTTTTCCTTGTTCTCTTCCATCCTTGGCAGCCCCAAAGTGGGTTTTGACCAGGGAACTTTCTGCATCTAGTTTTATTCCAGGCACCAGCTCCTCTAGTTCTTTCTTGCCAGCAACCTTGGAGAGAGTGGGTTTTATGCTGAGAAACATGTGGTCTGTTTAAACAACCTCTCACCACCCCAGTGGCCTTAACTAGGTCTGTGCTGGGACCAATATTTGAGTGTCATAGAAATTCCTTCTATCTATCCCCTTCGCTACCAACTCTACTCCACGGTGTGCACGAAGACTTCATCGATAACTGGACTCTGTATTGTCATTCTTTGGACGTTGCTGTAATTGACCCAAGATAGCATTGTAAAGGTTTTCAAGGGGTAGCCATTGTCTTCCGATACCTTAGGTAGTACTGCAAGTGACACAGAGTATTGTACTACGATACTAATCAATCGTTGGAGTATAATGGCACTAGGCCAAGGTGCACCTCAAATCGAATCAAACTTTATTTTTATAGCGCCTTTCAAAAACGTATTTCTTTTCCTTAGTTGTCTAAGTAGTGTGAGATAAGAAGTGACTATTCATGTTCCTTATTGTCATGTTTACCCCTCCTGTGCCCATGTCATCCTACCCCATTGTTACTGAATAAAGCCCAGCGGGCATCAAACTCTATGGATGACTCGTGCCTCTCCTTGTCTGGATAAATTTCATCTGTCCTCATTCATTCAGACCCTGGTGTTCCTCACCATCATCAGAGTACCACATTTGGCAGTTTGTGTGTGCCTTTTTTGGGATTGTCTTTGTGACCAGTATTTTCTGGTTTGTTGCTGTGTGATGGCCTGTTAATTATGTAGTACTGTGATTTTGTTACTGTTTGGTGGTATTTCTGGGCTGCCGATTTTTTGTTGTTTTTTTTCTTTGCTAGTTTTTTTTATTAAAACTTTATTGATCTTAGAATAAGAAACAATACAATAAGGAAATATCAACTAAGACAACAGTTATAACACATATAACCTGGCTTGGGTGTATAAGCATCCCTTTGGATATACAGGCTACTGTCAATCAAAACATTATACATAGCTAATATCATTACATAAATGATGTTGTAAAATAGCTGCATCAGGTAACTAGAATACAAGTGTGGGCATGAAAACATTGGCCCCAAAGCACTCAGGATAAATTGGAAGTCAGTACCATCCTGTTTATGAATAAGTGAGGGCTTCTAGGGGGAAGAAATTGGTTGGGAGAATGGAGTACGCGTCTGGTGAGTTTTTAACAAGTACAAGGGCATATGATATCCCGCAGGAAGTTTACAGATCGGGGAATTGAGAAAAAAAGCATTTTAGACATTTTTTGTTAGAATCTGGCTGTTGCTAAGAAAATATTTTCCTGGTGTAGTGTTCTTCTTCTAATAGAGCATCTAATGTAGCAGCCCTATGAGGTGTAGTGAGACTTTCTTTTAAAGGGACACTGTCAACCCCGATTGTGGTTATTTTTTAACGTATGTCTTTTGTTACTGATTCTGGTTTCTCAGTTCATCAGAATTGCTTTTATTGGGGGTTTAAACAAAACTCAGGAAGTCTTTTATTGATAGTTTTAATTTGCTCCGCCATACTAGTGTTACCACACCAGCCTCTTTGGTTTGTTCATGTTTTTCTGTCCCGTGAACACGTAACCTGTTTCGGTCTTGCTGAACGTGCTTACTCCTGAGTCCTTCATTTGCATGCTGTCAATCACAACAGGAGTGTGTCAGAGGTAAAGACATTAAAAGCAATAGTATAGGGCCATGGAAACATTTCAGGAAATAGTTTTATTTTATTTTTTTTTTTTTTAGTTTATTGGCTGTCAGAATTTGAAAAGTTTCTTCAAATTGATAGTTTACAGTTATTCCTGGTGACTGCTGACTGCTCATATGCGATCCACCCGTTCACTCTAACTCTTTCTCTATCCTGACAATGTTAAAAGTTATCATAATGTCACAGTCCAGAAATAATATATAAACACAAGACCCAGTCAGATTTCATTCGATTTTAATGAAATCTATATATTAGGTGAACTTTTAGAAAAAAAAATCTGGATTTAGTTGGTGTGGGGAGATTGCTGGATCATGAGTGTGGAGGGCTGATTCATTATAAATGCTGGTATTGTGGTGTTCGTCTATGTAGTACAAAACATCATGGATGGATCCTCATGGAGCTGCTCATAATTTGATTCTTAGTTTTGATAGCAAGATGCTTGTTTAGTTTTGATAGTTTCAATAGGAGCAAATTGGGTCACAATGCTCATACTGACATACTGCTAGCTTAGAAATATACAGGGTAAATTCAGACTAATTTACGTAGTTGGCTGCTTTTTTAAATCAGTGACACTGCATGATTCTATCCACATTTTTCTAACTTCACCCCGTCCCCTTCACTTGGATATAAGTAAGGCTATGTAACCGATGTGCTTCTGCCTGTTGCCAGGGCAAGCCATGTGGTGCCCTGTGTGGCTTAGGTACCAGGTCATTATGCCACTGATAGAACAATGTGGCAAGAAGCACACTGTGTAAAGTGCAAACACATTTAGAGTGGCAGGCATAATAGCTGTAGTGAATTACTGCTACCTCATCACTGTGCTCTGAAGGTAGGCAGGGATCAAGCTGCCGTTGGTGTGGTGCTTGGTCGAGTCCTGCCATGGTGGAGTGGCTAAGGCACCAGCACACAGTAGGCTGGAGACCTGGGACCATGGTTCGCCACCCCAGTCTCCTGGTGTTGCTACTTTTTATTTTGTTCGCAAAATTAATTTCCCCCACTGAGTTTTTCCTCATCCTCGAAGTCCACACCCCCTCTGAGTTGATTATTTTAAGTCAGGGGTGTGTAGAGGGCAGAGCCCCCCATGTCAGGGGATGTGGGGGCAGAGTCCCCCCTTAAAACAGAACAAGTCCCATTGTTCCCTATGGTGTGCACTAATTACGTTACAGTCAGTGTTTTTACCGACCTTATTTCTGCTGACGGCATTTTGTTTGCAGCATGTATTGCAACGCTGTTTTTGTTCATGGGGTTTTGACCCCGTGCCTGTGGCTTATATCCGTTCATTGCACGCATCTGGTCAGCTCTTTCATTCTGCAGTTCAAGTCTTCTCCTCTGTGAGTATTCATTTTCTCTGCTATCCTACAAAGGCTGGTTGATGCAGCAAAGTATGTAGCAGTCCCGTTGTTTGGTGATTGTGCGGTGCTGACATAAAGTGCCCTCTCACTCCCTCCGCCTCCTTGAGTAGCTTATGAAGTAGTCATCCATATCGCTTATGCTTGCATACTTGCCTAAGTTGCAGAAGCTCTTGTGCTCTTGCTCTCTCATTATGGGGATCATTTTATCAGTTTCATAATCAAAAACCTGTTTTGCATGAGCTGCTGTTAGACCTTGTCAGAGTTAAATGAAATTACTGTTAAAAAAAAAAAAAAAAAGATTTATTCAGTGGTTGGGGGCACGAGAGTGTGAGGCTGCAAGGCTGTTTCTTATTTGTTGCCAGTACTGCGTTTTAGACTTGTCTTGCAAAAGCTAATGGCTGGTTAATGGAAATACCCTCAGTTTATTTCTGTGACAAAACAGAAAAAAAAGGGGAACTCTCATGGTCAGAAGACAAAGGGCCATAAGTGACGCTGAAGATAACGTGCTCAACATTTTATTTATGTTGCAGGCCCTTCCTACGAAACGCAGGTGACACTTGTTATGATCCCTTTCTTCACCTTGGCATCAAAGCTGGCGTTGGCAACAGACAGTCCACACCCTCCCCTGTCAAAGGCATTTTGCTGGCTCAGTCTCGGGAGGAAGGGGCACACAAAAACATTTGTATTTTTATCGGGAACCGGGGCGGGCCATGGCACTGGGGGCACCAAGAAATCATACAGGCACTCACAAAAGAATGTCCACAGGCAGAAATAGAGCCCAGTAGTAGTTTTTATTCTGACTCAGTGGACTGTCCACTGGGGCTGCAGGTGCAGAAACGGGTATAACAAAGGCCACACATCAACAGTAGTGATTTACCACCCTTCATTTGTTCGAATCCCAATCCCCTGGATTTGAGGGTACAAAAGCAACATTGCTGTCCATCCCTCTTCTGGGCTATGGACACAGGACAGAGCTTGTCCGAAAAGGAAATGAACAGCATCAGCTGGGCATATCATCTGGGTTTCCGTAATTGCCGAAGTCCCCAAAATCAGAGAGTCTTTCACAGGACAGAGCATGTACTCCAGACTGTGTGAACCAGTTCCAGGAAACATTTCCCACAAAGGAAAAGGGTTTTCTCCTCGTATCCCAGACAGAAGCATTTAATTTCTAAACTCTGAAAGAGGGGAGGCAACTCTTTTTCAGACGGATCCATTACTGTGAAGACACCATTTGAGTCTTTCAACAGTCCTCCGACAGTTTCATGAAATAAAACATGCCCCAAATGACAGGAATTCCCTCGGGGGAGGGCAAAACCTAGCCAATCCAGTAGCTGGGCAGCACTTTTCTAGGCAGAAGTTGCTCAGAAATGGGGGATATCCCCATAAGTTACTCACTATTACAGGAACCATCATATTCAGGAAATTTCACTCCCTCAGGGCTCTGCACAATAGAAGGCCACTGCCACGACTCAGCGCAGGTCTCTCTGTGAGCACGCTAGGAGCTGAAAAGGGTCAGGGGAGAGGTGTCACCTCTGCTGAGGCTTTCCTCAGTCCGCACCCCAAGCTAATTATACTGCTGTGAGGCAGACTCTGACTGCTGCAGCAACATTGTGTTGTGGCTTAGGCTGCTGCGAAAGCCACTCCTACTTGTAACCTCTACCTAGTGTGACTGACAGAAGCTGCCAAGGGAACCCAAGGAGTTTAAACTTCTGTTCAGCATACCTAATTAAAAAACCACTAACTACCGGGGTCCTAATAACCCTAGGGGGGAACCTAGAGATTACATTTAAGCATCAGTTCACATAAAATGCAGTCTTCGTTTCACATATTTGCTTCAACTGGAGAAAAACGCTGAGTGAATTGTATGTGCAGTAACCTAAGTGAAGAGTTTGTCACATGTCCATTTGTTATCTGTCTGTGAGAGCTCCTTGCTTTTTTTGTTTTGCCACATTCTACTTGTTACCAGTGGCAGCCGAGTCCCAGCTGTGGCTTTTTTTTCTTTCTCTGTGCTTCTGTGACTGAGGCATGATGCAGGCAAGCATAAAGACAGCATGGCTGGTTAGTGTATAAGCTACTGTAAGAGGCTGAGTTGGGGGGGTTGTGTCAGGGTTTCACAAACTCTATACATGGCGATTACTGCATACAACTGCAGCAACAAATACAACAAGCATGTTGGTAGTGTATGTGGTGAAGGGGAGAGGCTAAGACTTAAAGATTCATGCCAAACAGCTGAGCAGATGCATTCGAGGAATGGGTATACAGTATGTCGCACAGTGCACCCAAATGCGTTATCCCCATTACCTGGAGTATGACATCTGTCAGTTCACCTTACACTTATACCCCGCTTTTATCTTTTATGAGATGGTCGCCAGGATAGCAGTGTGTGGTTTTTTTTGTTGGTTTTTTTTTTTTTTTGGGGTATCATGTTCCTGGCCATTTTTTTTTTTTTTTTTTTTTTTTTAACAGTTAGTAGCTGCATTCAATGGGAGCTGATAATACAGGATTTAAAAACCCTGTTTAAAAAACAAAACACGTTACTGCACTTGTCCGATAGACACTGCCAGACTGCACCGAACCCAGTGACAAGGGTCCAGAAATCTCTTTACTGTCATCTGACAGCTAAAATATGATGATCCCTGGAAACAAGATGGTAAATAAAAAAAAAAAAAATGCACCCAGAAACAACCTTTTGATTATACTTGAATGACTGGCAAAGGAAAAGATGCACTATAGTGTACCTCAGAAGACAACAGTCTATATTTTTTTTTGCCCACTCTGGCTGCAATTATACAGACTACCACAGTGACTTGACAGTGCTTGTGCACAACACTGGAGATGTATCCTCAAGCACTTCTACTTGAATGTGCACGAAAAAGCGTCCTTTTGTCTGTACATCTCCTCTGGCTTCCTCTGCTACAGCAGGACCAAGAATGGTCTTTGTGGCTCGGGCACATTTGAACGAAGTAAACAGCAGGTAAACAAATTCTAAACTTTGTACAACAATATAAAATAAGGAATAGAACACATGAATCACTTCATTAAAATGTTTTATTAAAAACAAAGGCAGAGACTTCTCTATATATCACACTTGATAAAGGGTTGACAGTGTCCCTTTAAAGAGCAAATGCTTAGTAAGAATGACTACCTTAAAGAACGAAGCTTTAGGGCCTTCAGATGCCTCTGTAATCATTTTTGCTTGCTTTTATTTGTTTCTTTGTCATTTTTTTTCATGATTTTAGAAAATGGGTTGTGGAAATCCTGAAAGCTGATTGGCTTAGACATTAGCCGCCCAGTCCAATATTGGGCAACAGAGACCTGGAAATAATGAGTCCCAGTTTCTGTATGCCTATTTCATTCCAAATCATTGAGCCAGTGGAATCTTCAGTTTTAAATGGGCGCCATTTTTTCTGTTGGTCAGTAAGTTGCCCCTCCAAGCTGAGGTTTAGTGATGCTGATCCCCAATCTGTGCAGTACACAAAAAAAAAATTTTCCCACACACTTTTTCCCCACCTACCTAAAAATAGACACTAGTATCCCCTTTTGAAATGCGCCCGATCCTCTGCTCCTGTCCTGCAGTTGACCGTCGGTGCGCTGTACTACCACAAGCCGACAGCATGTCTCCATTTGTGGTACAGGACATGAGAAAAGTACCATTACTTTGTTATTGAGTGAGCTTCCTGCTGTACCACAAATTATTTAGTTGGAGTCAGTGCACCCTCCCCCAGTCAGCCTCACAAAACTGTTCCTCCTTCATATGTGCCAGTTTTCAACAGTACCTTGTTTCCGTAACTGGAGCTGCCATTCCTCACACACTGTGCGCTGCCATACACAATCAGCATGCTATCCACTAAATGCAGTACCAACTGCAGCTCAAGACCTACCGTGCACACTGTCAAGTTCTTCCTGATCATCACCTTGATTTAAAAAAAAAATCATTAACGAAAATAAAACAAACAAAAAAGAAACGTTCCTGTTTCTCTGCTGTTATTTGGAGTGCGAGCTCACTCCCACTCTAACAGCAACTCCAGGATGGGTGGGAGTGTCCTGTAAGGTGTTTTACAAACTATTAGAGATTTGGAGCCAGCAACCCGCTGCAATCTAACCCTGTTAAACACAGCACTGTGAAACGGATCACAGAGATGAGGACTCGATTGACAAAGAAACGGATGGGGGTGCTGTTAAACACAAGTGGAGACAACCAAGAAAAAAAAGAAACCGTTCTTTAACACTGCAGTGCCCTCTACTGGCAGGTATACCAGTAGAGGTCTACTTTACAGGAAAAACTAACTTGAAATGGATTTTGACTCTTTTTTTTTTTTTTTTTTTTTTTAACTCCTATATAAAAATGTAACATATAACTAATTTTCTAAGTGCAATAATACCCTCCAGGGGGGGTGGTATGGGCTATACTGGTCCTTCCAGGGTCTATAAGGCCCTCCGCCTGTGGCGTTGGGCAGGCTTCATTGTGCCCCTGGGCAGTCCGGTATAGCCTAATACCACCCACCCTGTTGGATATTATTGCCTACTTGTTAACTACTAGTAAAAAATAATCCAATGGAATTCTTGTATTGTGATGTCAGAAAAGTTTTTCTTGCAAGGCTGCCAGTGTATTTCAGTGGGAAACTGCAAACCTGTTTTCATATTTTTATAGAAGAACAACACTTTCTACTACCGAAATATTATATATTTAATAGGAATATGTAATTTTTGATCACCTATGTTCTTCTGTTATACACAGATGCAGAGAAAGGCACCACAGCCCATCTAGTCTGCCCAACACCCTACCTCCCCACTTCTGTTGTGTTTCCACCCTCTTTTCCCAACCCATTAAATCTGTCCCAAGCCCTCTTGAACCCCTCCACTGTTTCAGCTGCCACTACCTCCTCCGGCAGCTTGTTCCAGGCCTCCACCACCCTCTCTGTGGAAAAACTGCCCCTGACATTACCTCTGTATTGCCCACCTTCCAGTGTGAGGCTATGTCCCCTCGTGTTCACTCCCTTCTTCAGTTTGAACAAGCTGTTACCCTCTACCTTATTTATTTCCTTCAGATACTTAAAGGTCTCAATCATGTCCCCCCCTCTCTCTCCTAGTAATTTAGCAGATGACATCTTCTTCATACCCAGATTTTACTTGGGAAGAAGGAAAGAGAAGCCAGTTACTGGTTTAAAAATTGTGAAATCATACAGTTGGACCACAATAGTGCAAACATATAATAGTCAAAGTTTATTTGAAAAAAAAAAAATACGTTTAGCTTTTCATTGAAATATATTGGTTTCCTAAGTAACTGCCATTTTCTGACATTACAATATCAGAATTCTGTTGCAGTCTTCAAGGAACTAGCACAGCTAAAAGTGGACAAGGGAATGGGGCCTGATGAGGTACACTCCAGGACACTGAGCGAGCACAGGGAGGTGCTGGCTGCACCACTAACAACCCTGTTCAGCCTATCACTAGATACGGGAGAAGTTTGGGGGGACTGGTGAAGGGCTGAGGTGGTCCCACTCCACAAAAATAGAACTAGGGAAGAGGCAGGAAATTAGACCTGTCAGCCTGACCTCAGTAGTGGGCAAAGTAATGGGATCACTACTGAAGGAAAGGACTGTGGAATATCTTGTTGCCAGTGGTCCACAGGACTGAGGCAACATGGGTTCACCAGGGGTAGGTCTTGCCAGATAAACCTGATCAAGTTCTTTGACTGGGTGACCAAGGAAGTGGATCAGGGAGGAGCGGTGGATGTGGCCTACCTGGATTTCAGTATGGCCTTCAACACCATCCCACACAGAAGACTGGCAAGCAAGTTGGGTAGTCTAGGAGTAATTTAGGAGTAGTCTAGGAGTAGGTCCTAAGACAGCAAAATGGATAGAGAGTTGGCCAGGCAATAAGAGTCAGAGGATGGTAGTAAATGGCATCTATTCTGGAGAAGGCAAAGTGTCCAGTGGGGTGCCATAGGGGTCAGTGCTGGGCCCAGTCCTCTTCAGTGTCTTTATTAGCGACATTGCAGAAGAATTGAAAGGGAAAATATGCCTGTTCACAGATGATACAAAAATCTGCAACAGAGCAGACACACCGGGGGATGGGGGCTTGGAGAGAATAAGGGACAATCTAAAAAAGTTGGAAGCATGGTAATGGGTCTGGTAGCTGGGCTTCAACGCAAAAAAGTGCAAAATTATGCACTTGGGACACAGAAACCCAGGGACAATGTACCAACTGGGATGAGAGGTATTGACATTCACAAAACAGGAAAGGGACCTGGGGGTAATCATTTCTGATGACCTGAACGTAGCGAAACATTGTGACAAGGCAGTGGGGAAGGCTAGCGGGATGCTTGGGTGTATAGGCAGGGGTATCACCTGCAGAAAGAGGGAGTTAGTGATACTCCTGTGTAGATTACAGGTGAGAACCCCACCTCGAATACTGTGTCCAGTTCTGGAGGCTCTATCTCTGAAAGGGACATGGATAGGGTAGAAGCGGTACAAAAGAGCACAGCCAGAATGGTGCAGGGCCTGCATCAAAAGCTCTATGAGGAAAAGTTTAAAGAATTAAATATGCACTCCCTAGAGGAAAGGAGGGAAAGGGGATATGATAGCACCATTCCAGTACCTCACAGGTATAAACAAGGTATAGGAAGGTAGCATTTTCCATTTAAAAAGATGCTCAAGGACAAGAGGCCACGCTATGAAGCTGAAGGGGGAAATTCAAAGGAAACGTGAGAAAGGTGAAACAAGAGACCAAGAAGAGTTTGTGATAGCACTGTAGGTAGGGAAGATGGGGCAGACTGGGTGGGCCATGAGGTCCTTTTCTTCCATATACAGTTTTACCTCATCAATGCAGACCTGACGGAGGGTACATCCTCCAGCCCATGATCCCCAGTCCGTCCATCCCCAGAGTGCCCTGTGGATTCCCTCTGCAGCAGGGCTAGGATGAGGAGTGCCGACCCGCGCCCAGTATGTCAAATCTTGTGTCGGGTGGACTCACCTGAACCGATCAGGCCATCACGAGTCCTGTCCAGTCCTGGAATTTTCCACAATTTTCTCTCACACCCACATCCATGCAATGGGTGGGGAGGGGGAGGCTGTCTCCAGCTCCGCAAAGGCAGCCAGTCACCCTAGACGTGGATCAACCCCTTACATGGCTGTGTGCCTGTGCCGACCCGCAGCCACTGCTAGGTGTCGGTCAACAGCTTGCAGCACAGATCCCCCCACTTCCTCCCCTGGCTGACCCCCAAATGACCAGAGTCCGTTCCCGAACCCGGGTTGCCGGCATGGTGTGAGGTAAGGCGTCCAGTGCCTCAGCCCTCAATGCGACTGGGCCAGCTCTGCCAACAACTTCTGTGTTTCAGTGCCCTCCTTTGTTCCTTGACTCCTTCCAGTTTCCCTATCCCTGCTAGGATGTCCCTGAGGCATGCTCCCATTTTCTTAAAACTGGCCCTCCTGAAGTCCAGGACCCTCTTTTTAGTGTGGTTTGATTCTTGCCCAGTTCTTATATTAAACCATACTGTACGATGATCACTGGTCCCCAGGAGGCTGCCCACCATGACGTCAGCAACACTGTCCCCCGTTGTCAGTACCAGGTCCAATATTGCCACCACCCCCCATGAGTGGGTTCTTAACTAGTTGCCTGAGGAACACCCCCTGCTGGGAGTCCAGGATGTCCCTACTTCTGACTGTTGCCAGAGCTGTGAGGCTCCAGTCCATGCCCAGTAGATTGAAGTCCCCCACCAGCAATACCTCCCCATTGCTTGCCATCCTTTGATTGCTTCCAGCATATACTTATCCGTCTCTCCCCCCCGGCCCCCACCATGCTGGACATCTGTAGATTACTCCTGTGCGAATAGCAGTCCCCCTTCCGTGTCTCCAGGGTGACCCACAGTACCTCTGCTCCCCCTGTATTTCCGTAGCTTTTATGTTTCCCCTCACATAAAGAGCCACTCCTCCCCCTTTTTACCTACCCCGTCCCTTCTGAATTGAGCATAACCTGGTATGGCTACATCCTAGTCCTGGTTTTCATTGCACCAGGACTTAGTAACTGCGACTATGTCCAGGTCCACTGCTACCATGGTGGCCTCAAGGTCTGTAATCTTATTGCCCAGACTTCGAGCATTTGCACACATGGCTCTCCAGATAGTACTGCCACCCCCCTCTCATTTTTCCCATTTGCCCTCCCTTATTACTGAGGCACTATGACCTTCAGAGAGAGTCCCCCTGTCCTGTTTGACTCTGCTCCCCTTAATATATTTTTTTATTTTCTGCACTCTGGTGTTTTCTGCTGTTGAATTCGTTGGTCTGTGTCTCTCCCTCTCTCTCTTGCTGTGTCTCTCTAACTAATGAAAACAGGTGTTTTTTTTTTTGCCTTTTTACTGTGGAGTTTGCAACGTCTGCACTCTGCTGCTGTCAACTCTGCATTAAGCTGTTGAATTTGTTGGTCTCTCTCTTTAACAAAATTTTTTTTTTTTTTTTTTTTTAACAGTGTACTCTACAGTTTGCCACAACATCTGCACTCGGCTGTTTGTTGTCTGCTGTTGAATTCACTGGTCTCTGTCTCTTCTCTCCCTCTCTTCCTCTCCCTCACTAACAAAATGATTTTCACCGTGTGTTTTCTTTTGAGAAATCTATACACACACACACACACACACACACACCTGTCTCCACTGAATGCAAAGCCCCAAATGCGCTTGATACTTGGTTTCCTAGGGATGTCTTGTGAAGGCTGACACAGAGGATTGGATAGAACATGTCAGTCACAGAACAGAGACCCTCATTGGTTGGCTCCCTTCAGTGCCACAGAATCACAAATGTTTCTAGGGACATGGATATGTTGTTCATCCACACTCATTGGCAGTATCCTTGCCGCTTTAAATCTTGCCGGAAGGTCTTCAAGCTTGCTCCTCCCACCCACCCGGGTGGTATAACTCTCGGCTCCGCCCCATGACGCCAGATCTTCCTTACCGCTTGGAAGCTCAGGTTCCTCCTTAACGCCTGCGTTTGTGACTGGTTCCTATTCTCCGTTATGGATTTAAAAATAATATTTTGCAAAAGACTGTCTTGATCCCTCTCGCGGCTGCGATGGATGTCGACTCGGATTTCGGAGATGCCCATGCGGAGAAGATGTCTCGGACGGATCCACACTCCACGTGTGTCTACTGCTTAGGCCTTGAGCACGACCCGCAGGCTTGCGACCTGTGCTCATCTTTTTCGCCTACGCCCTCAAGACCGTGCTGCCCGATTGCAACTTGGTGCGTCCGAGCGTTCCCTCGGTGAAGTCAAGGAGGCCCGGTTGGCGGTGTCCGGCGGTAGTACTTTCGGCCGGATCAGCTCGGCGGATGGTCGCCTCAAGAGGGCGGCGCTGGCCGTGATCTTCCTCGGCCGCGGCTTTATCCCGCCTCCTGGGTTCTTCCTACACGGCTTCCTTTAAGGAGCTTTGTCTGTCCCTCTCCACTAAAGGAGAAGGGCTCGCGTCTGCTGGACCTTTTCTCGGTCCAAAAAGAGGGACAAGGTAGTCCTCCGTCGACGCTTTTGGGAGCGGGAAGGTCCCTCTCCCGGGCCGTCGACCGTCGGCTGTCGACCCGCTTCGGCCGGCCACTGGCCTCACGGTTGTCCCGTCAGGTCAGTTGACGAGACTCCCACCGATGAAGCTCGAGATTTTCTCACCCATTGACGGGCTGTCGCCTTTAGCAGCCGAGATTCTCTCCCGGTTCCCCGGAGGAGTTGAGGATCCCGTGGCTCGCCCGCCCCGTTCCGGAGCCCTCGGATGGACCTTCCGAGCCGAAGGGAGTGTCGGTTCCGGCCGACACCTCCCTGCACCGACCCCGGAAATTCCGGGACTCTCGGTCTCGGTCTCGGACCTCTTCGCGGTCCAGCCGTTCCCACCGTCATAGGCGGTCTCGGTCTCGGCACCGCGGTAAGCGGCCGCCGCCGTCCTCGTCCTCCTCCTCGGATGAGGGAGGCTTCGGCATAAATTACGTCGACGGTACGAGGACCTTATGTTGCAACAGCTCCTCCTGGCCGGGAATAAGCCGACTCCGGCGCCTTCCCCGGCCATTAAGTGGCTGTCACCGGAACGGCCGACACAACCCCTCGACTTGTCCGAGGAGCCTATACCCAGGCCGGTTGTTCGGCCAAAACCAGCTGCTCCACCGATTGCGGTGGAACCTCCGCCTCCACAGCCACCAATTGGGGCTCCGACCAAGGATTCTCGGTCGGCTAAGGGTTTACCCCATCGGCTGTCAGTTACCCTCACTCCCGACCGACCTCGGCAGGTGAAGGTGGCTCAGGCCAGAGGCAGCTTTTCGAGGACTCTTCCGAGTCCGAAGATGATTCCTCCTTCTTCCAAGCACTGACTTGGAGTCTTCAGGAGGTCAGCCAATGGACGATAGCCCGTCGTCTTCCTAGGACTGCTTCGCTCATCTCGGAGTCTACCGATGGAGCTCAACCCGCTTCCAAACGGGCCAGGTATCCCCTCACGGAGATTCTGGACCGAGGGATTCTCCGACGGAGGCCTTTCCGTGGCGAGGCCATAGTGGGTCCAGCACTGGAACTTTGCAGCGCCTGCTTCCTGCCCTGCGCCGGGCCAGGATGGCCAGGAAGTATGCGGTCCCTACCGGTTCCTTGTCCGGTTGCTGAACACCTCTGCTGAGGGGTGTGCACGACAGCGCGCCGGCCGCAACGCCAGGGATGTGGACAAACCTCCTGACAAGGAGTCCAAGAAATTGGACTATGTCGGGCGAAAAGTCTACGCTGCGTCCTCTCTCGGCCTTCGTCAGGCCAGTTCGGCCATCCTCATGGCACATTTTTCTCATGCCCTGTTGGGCTCCCTGGATGAGGTCATCCCTCATCTTCCCGCCGATCTGCAGACTACGGTTAAGCAGGTGCTGGACCAGGGCAGGGCAGTGGCCAAACAGCAGCTCCAGACTGCTTTGGATGTAGGGGACTCATGTGCCAGATCGGTGGCGGCCGCAGTGGCTATGCGTCGGAGGGCTTGGCTGAGGATATCCACCTTTACTGGATACCCAGCACAAGTTGGCGGATGTTCCTTTTGGGACTGACCTCTCGCCCTGGGGTGGAAGGTCACCTGCAGAGGATCGAGAAGTCCAATGCCACCTTGGACTCGGTCTCTTCCGCTCAGAAGGACAAAGGCCCAAACCACAGCCTAAGCCCTTTCGTCCTTCTGTGCCTCGCCGCTGCCGCCAGCAACGCCAGGGCCAGCAGGCTCGGCCTTGGCATCCCAAACCCAAGCCGCCGGCTTCCTCTAACAGGAGGCAGGAGGAGGGCCCAGGAGGTCCCTCGGCCGTCCCTCCTCCAAGCCTGCCCAGTGACGGGCTGAGGGGTGTCGCCCCATCCCCGCCACCTTACCCTGGGTCCCCTGGGGACGGCCCGCACTCGCTCCGCCTGGTCCGCTGTTACCACGGACAGGTGGGTCTTGGAGGTGGTGGAAGAGGCCTGCCTCTGGAATTCGAGCAGGCACCACTCCTCAGAGCCGCCGCCTCGGGGCTTCGGATCCCCAGCTCACTGGCGGCTCGCCGAGCCGACATCACTCCTCCTCCAGAAGGAGGTGGTAAGAGGTGGTGGACCCTCCTTCAGACCCAGGGTTTGTGTCCAGGTACTTCCTGGTTCCGAACGGACGGGGCTGGCGCCCATTCTCACCTGCACGACTCAAACAAGTTCCTAAGGTCTCGAACCTTCAGGATGGTCACTCTGGCTCAGATAATACCATCCTTGAACGCAGGCGTGTGGTTCTGCTCTCTGGACTTGCAGGACGCGCTTTTTTCACGTCCCTATCCGTCCGTCCTCACCAGAGATTCCTTCGCTCGAGCGGAAGGATCTCTCTGAGTTCCAAGCCATGCCCTTCGGCTTGTCTCCAGCTCCCAGGGTCTTCACCAAATGCATGGCAGTGGTGACAGCATTCTCAGGGCGCCGAGGGGTCCGGTGTACCCTTACCTGGACGACTGGCTGATAGCAGCTCCCTCCAGGAAGGAGGCGAGTGGTCCAGAGATCTGGCCTCCAGGTCTGTCTCAACTGGGCCTCCTTGTCAACGAGGCCAAGTCGGAACTCGAGTCAAGCAGGTGATTTATTCATCGGGCGCAGCTCGACTCTCTTCGAGCCAGAGCGTGCTCCCGCGGACAGGGCCGAGGTTCTTTCTCCTTGCCCGATCATTTCTGGTTGGGCAACGCGCCTGCCCGGGACTTCCTGCGCTCCTGGTCTCATGGCGGCCTGTACCAGCGTGGTCCGCTGGGCCCGCTGGAACATGCGCCCCTTCAGTGGGACTGGCCAGCCAGTGGTCACAACGCTGCGATCCCTTGACCAGCTTGTGTCGGTGACACAGGGGATGTGGAATGCTCTCCAGTGGTGGACCGCTCCAGATCAATTGCAGGAGGGCATCCTGCTCGTCCGCCCCGAGCCGACGGTCTCTCTATCGACCGATGCCTCTCTGATGGGTTGGGGTGCCCATCTGGGGGAACACCGGGCTCATGGCCTCTGGTCCCCGCGGGAGTCCCGATGCCACATCAACCTGCTTGAGCTCCGAGCGGTCCGCCTAGCTCTCACCGCCTTTGCTCCGTTCCTCCGGGGTCAAGTGGTCCGAGTCCAGACGGACAATACCACGACCATGTACTATCTAAACCGCCAGGGCGGGACGCGCTCCATGCTTCTATGCAAGGAAGCTCTCCGCATTTGGTCACTCGTGCGCAGCCTGGAGGCGGATCTCCTAGCCATTCACGTGGCAGGAGCCTCCAACACCCTGGCCGATGCCCTGAGCCGGATAGGGGCTGCATCCCACGAGTGGTCTCTCCTGCCGGAGGTAGTACAGCATCTGTTCTCCCTTTGGGGCACACCTCAGGTGGACCTGTTTGCCTCACGGAGAACGCGAGCTGAGTCTGTTCCATGCCCGCCTCAGCAGGGCTCGCTGCAGGGGATGCCTTCCAGGCAATGGACCCCGGCCTCTTTTACGCCTTTCCCCATTTCCCTTGATCCACAAGGTGCTTCTCAGGCGAGGAGGGACAAGGCGCGGTGATTCTGATAGCCCCAGACTGGCCTCGCCAGTTCTGGTACCCAGATCTCCTCAGTCTCAGCTCCAGGACTCGCTGGCAGCTTCCAGCTCGCCCGGACCTGCTCTCAGTCAATCAGGGAAGGTGTTCCATCCGGACCTTCAATCCCTGCACCTGACGGCCTGGTTCCTGAGCTGCTAGAGTTCCAGGCTTTGGGTCTTTCCGACGAGGTCCTCAATGTAGTTGAGGCGTCCGTATGAGTCGACCAGAAAATGTTATGCCTTCAAATGGAAAAGGTTTTCCATTTGTGTCAGGCAAGGGCTTGGACCCTTCCTCCTGTTCCTTGGCAAGCATCTTGGACTATTTATGGTCCCTTTCTAGTCAAGGGCTTAGTCGGCGACCCTAAGGGTGCACCTGGCAGCCATCTCTGCTTACCGGCGCGGGCAGGAAGCAGTCGATGTAATGAGAGAGAAGATGGTCTGGCGCTTTTTCAAAGGCCTTGATCACATTTCCTCCAGTGCGGGAACCCCACCTCCGTGGGATCTACTGCTGGTACTGGCAAAGCTCATGGGCAAGCCATTCAACCTATGCACAGGTGTGCTCTCTCTCACCTGTCGTGGAAGACCGCCTTCTTGGTGGCTATCACGTCAGCCAGAAGGATGGGAGAGCTCCAGGCGCTTTCCATTGAGTCTCCTTACCTGGTCTTCCACAGGGACAAGGTTGTCCTGCGCCCCCACCCTTCCGAAGGTGGTGTCGGAGTTTCACCTTAACCAGGTGTTGACTCTGCGGTGTTCTACCCCAATCACACCTCGAGGTCGAATATAGGCTCCATACTCTGGACCCTAGAAGGGCGCCGCTTATTATAAGGAGCGACGTGGCTGAAATTGGGAGAGGTTCGCCAGCTGTTTGTCACCCACGCTGAAGCCGCATCTGGCAGACCTGCAGCCAAGCGGACGATAAGCAGGTGGGTAACCTCCTGCATAGATCTCTGCTATAAGTTAGCGGGCATGGAGCCTCCCAGAGGATAAGAGCTCATTCTACCCGCCATACTGCTGCAACGGTGGCTGCTTCCAGGGACGCCCCTATCCAGGAAATCTGCAGGGTGCTACCTGGAAGTCAGCAAACACCTTCATTACCCATTACCACATCGACCTTGAGTCACCCGGGATGCTGGTTTTGGGGCCTCGGTTCTCCAGTCTCTTTCCCAAGTAAGTATTGGGGTGTGTGCCTTGCCTCCCTCCTCCCGGAGAACTGCTAGGAGTCTGCCAATGAGTGTGGATGAACAACATATCCATGTCCCTAGAAATACAGGTTACTCACCTGTAACAGGAGTTCTAGGAATGGTATATGTTGTTCATCCTGACCCACCGACCTCCCGGCTTCGGCGCACAACCTGAGCTTCCAGCGGGCCAGATCTGGCGTCATGGGGCGGAGCCGAGAGTTATACCACCCGGGTGGGTGGGAGGAGCAAGCTTGAAGACCTTCCGGCAAGATTTAAAGCGGCAAGGATACTGCCAATGAGTGTGGATGAACAACATATACCATTCCTAGAACTCCTGTTACAGGTGAGTAACCTGTATTTCCCTTTGTTGGTCATGTGATGGTCCAGGGACTTGGGAGTCTTCGGTAGAGATCTGCATCTTTCTGCACCCTACCCTGCCTTTTTATTTTTGTTTTGTTAGTTGTGTAACCAGGACTAGCACACTAAGCTGAAAGCTTTTTTACAGGTGCGACCTGGGAGAACAGGGAAGTTAAGTGACTTGCTCATGGTCACACAGTCTGCAGGTGGAAGCTGTGGGATTCAAACCCAGGTTTGGTTTGCTGGATGTCACCAGATTTGCAGCTCAGAGCCTTAAACCACTGCACTAAACTGCCTTGCTAAGCTGCCTTTTCCACACAGTACTGGTGGTGAGCATGTTCGTCTAGACCAGACTGCACTTCTGAACCAGGCCAACTTAGCAGTTTGGGTTGAGCCACAGAAGGCTGGTTTTCCCAGTCAGAGTTGAGTCGGCCCGGTCCTGGGGCAGAGCTGGTTGGGCCATCCCTGGTATTAACTGTTTACATATTTTACTGGCACTACAGTAATATATAAAGAAACTCCTATGAAAATAAAAAGTATGTACACTCAACCTAATACAGCAGACAAGCTAGCACCTCCAAAAATGAAAATGCAGCCATCTCAGTGACACAGTGTTGATGCATTTGCACCTGAGCTGCCACCACACCAGCAACCCAGGTTCAAGAACAGTCTCGAGTCACGGCGGGGGGGCAGCCAGGCCAGAGGATCAAGCACCCAACAGCCTGTTCTCCTCAAGGGGAGCATGTCATGTCCACCTTTGACTGCCACCAGGTGGAAGCCTAGTGGCAGTGCACGTTAGAGGGTGGCACATAGGTAGCGAGGTATATGACTCTCCAGCCAACGCGTACCTCCACACACGTGCACTAATATGCATCCCCCAGCTATGGAGAGGGAGGAACAATTAGAGGAAAATGGATGGGAGGACAAACATTTATTGACGCCCTGTGCAGCAACTCTCCACCCGCTCCACCACCAAGACTGTGCCAGTTTCAGGATTTGAGCTCCATGGGGGTGGAGTGGAAAAGGGGAGGAGAACCCTCACCCTCCTGGCCCCACCATGGTACCTTATAAATAAGAGAACTTGTTGGTCATGTAATTCCTAGGGAGGTGATTGTCAGTGGAGGAACGACAGGGCCAAAGAGCCAAACCTGCCTCCCACCTCACCCCCCACAGGAGCATAAAACACCGGTGTAGAAAAAGGAAAGCAGGAAATCAGAATGATGAAGCTGAAGTATGTGATGTGAAGGGATGCTCATGTACATATGCAATAAAGAAAAAGAACAAATTCTTAGAGTTTTGAGTTTAGAAAAAAACACCATAATTCTAAAATATAAAAATATGTTATCATTTGTACTTAGACTCTTACTAACCAAAAATTAACAGAATACAATAAATGCCTTAAATAATTTCCAAAATAATATATCTTGTATACAACAGCCAATAAACATCTCAAATAGAAAACTAATGGGATATAATGCAATATATGTTGTAACATTACAGCCAAACCTTGGAGACATCATGATGTTCCTGCTCCCCCAATAAGCCCCAAAAGGCCCCTCATCATCTGGGTATGAAGCTGAGAAATATGAATAAGTATCATCATAACTAAACTGTGTTTTCATTTCCCCTTTTATCTCTAAAGTCCAATATGTACCCCTTTCAGTCAGCACCTCCAACACAATTATACATAGATACAGACAGTGTCGGCAGATAAGGGCCTATGGCCCACCCAGTCTGCCCATTTGAGCTTGTAAGTTCAGTTTGTTTTCCTAGAAGTCAGTTTCCCCTTACCCCTGACCTCTAGAATTCCTTTATGTCTATCCCATGCATTCTTAAATCCCGTGATTGTTTCAGCCCCCACCAGTTCCTCTGGCAGGGTGTTCCACTTGTCCACCACCCGTTCTGTGAAGAAATTCTTTCTCATGTTTCCTCTGAATCGTACTCCCTCCAACTTCATCCCATGCCCTCTAGTCCTGGAACACCTTTTCGCTTAAAAATAGTGTTTTCCTGCACCCTGTTTCTCCCTGTAAGATACTTGTATGTCTCTATCATATCCCCTCTCCCTCCTCTCTTCCAGGGAGTACATGTTCAGTTCCTTCAACCTGTCTTCATAGGACTTGTGATGCAATCCATGCACCATCTTTGTTGCCCTCCTCTGAACCTTCTCTACCCTGTCTATGTCCTTACGTAGGTATGGTCTCCAGAACTGTACACTGTACTCCAGGTGGGGCCTCACTAGTGTCTTGTATAGCGGAATTATGACCTCCTTTTCCTGCTGGTGATGCCCCTGCCTATACATCCCAGCATCCTATTTGCTTTACCTGATGCCTTGTCACACTGTTTCTACCTTTGAGGTCATCAGAGATGACAATCCCAAGATCCCTTTCCTGCTTGGTGCATGCTATATCCTCACCCCCAACTGATATATTGTGCCAGGGTTTTTGTGCCCTATATGCATTATCTTGCACTTTCTTGCATTGAATTTCAACTGCCAAACCCTTGACCATTCTTCAAGTTTCTGCAGGTCCCTTCATTCTGTCTACACTCTGGTGTGTCTACTCTGTTACAGAGCTTTGTGTCATCAGCGAACAGTGAAATTCTGCCTTCTAGATCCTGTGCAATGTCACTGATGAAGATGTTGAATAGGACCGGTCCCAGCACTGATCCCTGTGGTACCCCACTGGTCACTCTTCCCTCTGTGGAGTGACAGCCATTTACCACCACCACCCTCTGGGTCCTGCCACCCAGCCAGTTACCTACCCACCACACTATTGTCCTGCCCACACCCATATTCCCCAGTTTGTGTAATAATCCATAATGGTCTCCTCTTCCTTTTCCTCTTGCTAACCTGCTTAATGCATAATTCTGTTGTTCTTATAATCCCCATTTTAAATACTGCCCACTGTTCCTCAACCCCTGATTCCTGTCCCATTCCCCTTAATGCCTCTTTTAAGTATCTCCCCATTTTCCCAAAGTCTGCCCCCCTAAAATCCAGGATACGTGTTTTTGTGTGGTTTGGTTCTGCTCTTCTGTGATTTCAAACCACAATGACTGGTGGTCACTGTTACCCAGGTGCTCCCCACTGTTACCCCATCACACTGTCCCTGTTTGTGAGCAGAAGGTCCAGTATTGCCTTCTGCCGAGTTGGTTCCATGACCAGTTGCTTGAGGAAGGCACCCTGAAGGAGTCCAGGATAAATCTGTTCTAGTTGATGCTGCTGCTGGGATGCTCCAGTCCACGCCTGGAATATTGAAGTCTCCAACCAGTACTACCTCATTTCTTGTCTGCCATCCTTGATGGCTAGCATCAGCTCCTATCTGTTTCTTCCTTCTGGCTGGTGGTCTATAGACCACACCTGTGCGGATGGCTGGCCCCATTTTCCTTTCCAGCTTAACCCACAGTATCTCTCCCCCATTTTGTTCCTCCTGGATCTCTGTGGCCCTTATGTCATTTTTCACATACAGTGCCACTCCTCTTCCCTTCCTGCCTGCTCTGTCTCTTCTGAATATGTTGTAGCCAGGTATGGCCATCTCCCAGTCATGGTTATCATTACACCAGGTTTCAGTGATGGCCACAATGTCCAGGTCTGACTGTACCATGACAGCCTCCAGATCTTCCATCTTGTTGCTAAGGCTCCTGGCATTTGCACACATGGCTTTCCATGATTTGACCTCCCTAGACTGCTTCACTGTTCTACTCCAGCCCCTTTCTTGGTTGTCATTTATCCCTGGTTCTCCTTGCTGTCTGCCCTTCTGCTGAATTTTGCCCCTTTTCTGCTTATCCACCTCTTGGGCACTAATCTCCATCTTTTGCACACTGCTTTGCAGAGATAGCCACTCCTCTGGTTCACTGGTTCCACTGCTAGCTGTGGGGGGTGAGCAAGTAGGTACCCTCCTTGCTGGCCTGCCACCCCCTTTGCTTAAATGCTTGTCAATGTAGCATTTAAACTTATCATTGAGTGCTTGAATTCCTCCAGGATGGATGCAGGCCGTCCAGGCTTGAACAAACCTCCATCCCTCCAGGTGGGTCCCCAGTCACCAATGAATCCAAACCCTTCCTCACAGCACCAGTTCTTCAACCATGAGTTAAAGTTCCTAATGCATGCACTCCTATGTTTCCCTTGCTCTCTCACAGGTAGTACTTCTAGAAAGTGACAGAAGTAGCTACTTGCTTGAGACCACTCCCCAGTTTCCTAAACTCTTCCTGAACTTCATTTGGCTCCCCATTTGCCAAGTCATTAGTACCTAGGTGGATAATGACATCCAGCTCACCCTCCCGCCTTGCCTTCCCAGTGATCCCCAGTATCTTCCTTCCATCCTCCATGCCGTGGCACCTGGTAGGCACCTCACCTCCCTGTCCTCCCCTCCTGTGTTCCTAGCTGGATCCCTCTTACAATGGAGTCCCCACCAGGATTCGCTTCCTCCCCTCTGGGTCCACTGCTTTCCCCACTGAGGTCACCTCCTTGGCTAACCTCCACATCCTTTCCTTCCACTTCTGGGTACCTCTGTTTGGTTGTCCTCATTTGCCAGTGTGGCATATGAGTTCTGAGAGGAATAGGATCTGGGATGTGCCTCTGCCTGACTGCTCTAACCTCCCTGAGCCCACTGTCATCCAAGTGCTCTCTGCTCGGCATCCTTTGAGGCAGCTGCATTGACTGGGTGGTCCCTGGATAGGGGTGATACTCCTGACCCAGTTTACTTCCGCCTCTGAGTCTAGTTACCTCATCCCGTAGTCCAGAGAGATGCATGCAGATAGGGCAGCACCTCAGTGTCCAGAAGGTCTGCCTGAATATGGCTGCCCCACAGCCACTGCATTGCACCACTCCCACATTATACTGCAATTCCACTACTTGTCTGCTACTGAAACTCTTAGTTCTCTTTTTATTAATTTACAGTACTAAAAATCCTGTAACTGATCCTCAGATTTTTTTTTTTTTTTTTAAGGAAAAAGAAACCAATAAATAAATGAGTCAAAACACTTGTCGTGCTGAGGGTGGGCTTCTTCCCCCTTATGCCCCTCCTACTTCACACCTCTTACTATACCCTGTGTTTAGCTTCTGTCAATCAGATTTATCAGGCATATAATTAAGAGTTGGGGGAGGGGGGGGCCAAAATTTGCAGCAATTAAAGACAACACAGAATTACACCAGCACTATGTTTTAAATTTTCAACAGCCCAAAAACAATTATAAGTAAAGACAACAAAAGAAAGTATAGTGTCACTACAAGCCTACAATCTAAGTTTAAAAGAAAAATACCAATTACCAGTTACTCTAAAGCACTGAATTGAATATGTTTCCTTCCTTCTCCTTCTGAGAAAATCAACCTCTGCTTGCTACTTTATCTCTGACTAAGCCCCACCTCCAGTTATCACGTAGCTGAGGTCAGAGGCCAGACAATTAACACCCTTCACCCAGCTACAGGACAGTCAGACAAGCCAAGATAAAATTTGCAGCAATTAAAGACAGCACAGAATTACACCACCACTATGTTTTAAATTTTCAACAGCCCAAAAACAATTGTAAGTAAAGACAACAAAGAAAGTATAGTGTCACTACAAGCCCACAATCTAAGTTTAAAAGAAAAATACCAATTACCAGTTACTCTAAAGCACTGAATTGAATATGTTACCTTCCTTCTCCTTCTGGCTTCTTCCACCAATTATACCACCATCTCCAAGATTTACCACTTCCCCAAGTACATCCACTGCATACTACATATGGTGAAGCAACCAGAGCTGATAAAACCCATCGCAGACCAAATCTGCAGTATAAGGGACATATTTTGAGAAGTGATGGTAGTGAAGTGGAAACAACAGACACTAGGTAGAAGTACAAAATACATACATCATTCATAAATATAATTATTTCTTTGTTACTTCTTCCAGGCCAAGATGAGGTGTCCAAATGACAAGTAATCCATCTGTTCATAAAGGACAGGGCAAACAGGAAGGGTGGGGGTGGGGGTGGCGATCTATGTAAGGGAAGGAATACGGTGCATAAGGGAAGAGGAGGAAGATGGGACAGAGGCTCTGTGGATGCAGTTTCAGGATCCAAAGTGCAGGGTACTAGGGATAGGAGTGGTGTATAGGGCACCAACTCAAGGGGAAGAGCTGGACAGGGAGTTGGCAGAACAAATTTGGAGTGTTTGCAGGAAGGAGAACACTGTGGTGGTGGGGGACTTCAGCCTACTTGGGGTGGACTGGGGCACACCAACCACCACAAGTGCTAGGGAGCAGCTTATACTGGAGGCATTCCAGGATAGCTTCCTGGTGCAGTTGGTGCACGAGCCAACTACTGTAGGGTGGGAAAGACTCTGGACCTTGTACCATCAAACGGGAAAGCCAAAAGGGACCTGGGGGTTGAGGACCCTCTAGCTGAGAGTGATCACCACTCAGTGTGGTTCACACTCAGAATGGGGAAGTAAACTGGAGGTTCGGGTACTGGGGTGATTGACTTTAGGAGGGCAGACGTCAACAAGATGGGGAGAATTCTGATAAGTCATCTGGAGGGAATCCAGCCAACCATTGATGCCAATCAAAAATGGGGTATTGTTCAGGCAGGGCTGGCAGAGACTACTGGGACATGTATTAGGGCACAGAGTAAGAAGGGAAGGGCAAAGAAGCCCAGCTGGCTGACCAAGGCAGTAATGGAGGGGGTAAGAGCCAAGAGGAGAGCTTCTCAGAGATTCGAGAGATTAGGGAGGGGGGGAGACAGGAGTATACAAAGAAGTCCAAGGAGGTTACAAGACTAATGAAAATGAACTAGGTGCGTAACAAAACAGACAGATGGCAAAATAAATTCTAACGATTGATGTTAAGTTACTTTATACCAGCATCGGACATCATTTGGGACTACTTGCAGTCCGTTTTTTATGGATCTATTCCAAAGTGATTGTACTCTTGATTCTGAATTTGTGATGGATGCACTTGAATTTATTCTCACAAGTAATTTTTTCACATTTAATTCGAAATTCTATTTACAGGTTTGTGGCACAGCTATGGGGTTTGGCGATGGCGCCCTCCTACACCAACCAATTTTTGAATTGGTGGGAGGAGGTCACCATCTTCGATCCCCATTCCAACATCTACCTGGACAAGATTCATTACTGGGGTCTCTATATTGTTTATATTCTCTGCATGTGGGTGGCACTTGATCTGAAGCTAATGAGTTTTTAAAACAACTCAGCTTTAATGATTGGAATCTACACTTTACTTATTGTATTTATCCCAAATCTGTAGTGTTCTTAGACCTTAGGATCAGTGCCACCTCAGATGGCACTATTATAACTGAAAATTTCAGGAAACCTACCACAGGAAATACACTTTTTCATGCTGACAGTTTCCATCCTCCACACCTTTTGAAAGGCATACCTAAAGGGCAGTTTCTGCATATTTGCAGAAACTGTTCAACTTTACCCAGTTTCGAAAACCAAGCCAGGGACCTTACAGACAGATTTCTGTCTAGAGGTTACAATACCACTCTTCTACGTGAAGCTATGGACTCTGCCCTGACACGTGATCGTTCGGCTCTGCTTCAAGTTAAGGACAAACAACAGTCCAGCGACGATTGTATCAGTTTCATCACTGAGTACAATTGTGTTACCCCTAAGGTAGCGGGCACCCTAAAACGATTTTGGCACATCATTGATGCTGATCGAGATCTACAAGGAAAGATTGGTACAAACCCAAGAGTCGTGTACCGCAAAGGCCAAAGTATAAAGGATAAAGTGGTAAGAAGCCACTTTACCCCAGTTAAGCAACCTTTGCTACCAGTTGGTTCGTTTGGATCACATCATTGTGGCAATTGTAATGTTTGCCAGTACATGCAAAGAGGTAACGCTTTTGTAAGTCCTATTAATGAAGTTCAGGTTAATATACAACATTTTATTACCTGTCGAACTACACACATTATTTACGCCCTATGGTGCAATTGTCCTGACCTATATGTAGGGATGACTACTCGCACCTTAAAGGAACAAATATAAGAACATGTTAGAGCCATTTTACATGGACGTTATGACACTCCAGTAGGAACACACTGGAGTGTCTATCATGGCCTTTCTCTTGAATCCTTTAGATTCATGGCTGTTGATCACACTTCCCCCCCACCCAACCCTAGGGGTGGTAATTGCCAGAATATGCTTCTGCAGAAAGAGAGCAGACATATTTATCAACTAGGTGCACTATACCTGACTGGTCTCAATGAGGACTGGGACATTATCCCCTTTCTATAGGTCTGTGATCAAAAGAGAATACTATTAAGGACTTTTTGGAAAAAATATAGATATTTTTATGTTTGATTGCACGCATGTGCAAGAAACATAGTGCCATCATCCGAGATTTCGGAGGTGTGTCACACCCTCTTCCAGTTCAGTCAGTGTGTTGGCAGGCGCGGCCCCTGTAAGCCAATGCATGCTGGAGCTGTCTATGACAAGCTCCAAAATGCAGTGGCATACAGTTGAAAGGGGGAGCTACGCTTCAGTGAGCAGCGATAAGATATCACCTGCTCATGCGCAGCTCCCCCTACACACACACACATACACCGTAGGATTTTGGCATATGTACACCCGGCCCATACCAAGACAAAAAGAACAGATTTCGTTTGTGTACGTGCCATCGTTTAAAAAATTACTTGCCACATGAGTTGATCCAGTAACTCCAATTCTTAGACTTGCAAGAATAGTCTCTTTAATGAAAGCATGACCAGCAGCCCGCCAGCCACCACGACCCAAAGAATCTCCTTGAGAGGAGTCTCAAACTGCAAACTCGATGCACCCAGCACTGTACACCCTCACTGCTATGGCACCAGAAATCTCCGGGGCCGTGGGATTTATTTCCAAATTTTTGCGGCCCAAGGGCTTAGTTACCGACCGACAGTTGCAAATGTTCAGCCAGTCCCTACAAGATTTGGTGGCAGGTAAGACGAACGTATTGTTTTGTTTGCTAACGGAAACAGGAAGCGGCGGGAGACCAAGGCTAAATAGATGCTCCCTTGGAAATGGCCTGTCTTTGAGCTACGTTTAAACTGTAATTTGTCCTAAATGGTTGTAAAATTGTTTAGGGTATGTGAAAACGGTTGAGCGTTGAGTTCAGGTTAGCTGAACACGCACGAAACAAAAGGCCCAGCAATCAATTCATTCCAAACCGACATGCATTTGGAATTTCTTACAAAAATATGTCAAAAATGTTGAGCCTTCTAAAGAAATTTAATTGATGAAAATGTCGCACAGCTACATAAACGTAAGCTGACTAAAGCCTATGCCCAGCCCTGTAACTAATGTTAGTTTACTGTGAACAGTTGAGGAAACTGAATGCTTCAAACTGACTTGAGATGAGACATTTATTTGTTTTACAGTTGATGTCAGTTCGTGATCTTCAGGCTGAGAGTCTTTAACGATCTTCATATTTCACTTATATTGACGAGTTGATTAGAACAATTGAAGTGGCGGATATCCTTTAGAATCGTATTTATTGAAGCTTGTTGAATGTGGCGTAGCTGAATTGTGACATTTTGTTACTTTAAAAACCGTAGAAACTTGGGTGATCAATTCCGTCACCCGAATGCAGTTTTGCAAGGGTTTAGGGTAGACGGACATTCATGCTGACAGTACACATTTTGTCCGATTTCAGGTGTACTAGCCCAGATGCGTCAGACTCTCTAAACAAGTAGTACACATATAAGTAACAGACTGTAAATCGATACAGCCATTGCTCAGTAGCCTACACTAAATCGAGTTTCTATTAATAATGGTTACAATGCCTATATGGGTTGGGGTATGTGCTTATGTGGAACATTCAGGACTGTGCCTATCCTTGTTTGAAAGGCCAAGACACTTTGAAATTAGGTATTGGATTTACTTGCAGCTCAGAGATTATAACGGTCTGTCCCATATTGATACAAAATTCCTGCCGTTTTATGGGACCTTGTGATGTCACTATCAAGCTACGGCCGACATTGTACTCGAGCAGAGCTTGCTCCTCAGTGATATTGCGAGGTTCTAAAGAATTTTTACTTTCATGTTTTGGAACTCCCATTTCTGATTTCAGCAGTTTCTTTAATGTATTTACCAAGGACAGCAAAGCTGAGATACACCATCGTGTGTGTGTGTGTGCGCGCGCGAGCAAGCATGGGCACGTGTGCATATGTGTGTTGTGTGTGCACGCAGAGAGGTACTACATCTACCCCACTTTTTTGCCATTTATTTTTACCTCCTTCTATGGCCCCCTAATGCTTCCTCCCATCAGGTTCTTCCTAGCAGTCAGATCTTCTGCTTTCTAGACTCATTTCTGGTGCAGTCATATGTCTTCAGTTTTTTTATGGCCCCCCACCCACTTCCCAGTGGGTGTCCACCATGGCATCCTGGTGCAGGAATGGATACAACACATGGTCACCCCCTCATGCACCCTACTGCATGCTGATAGCCAGGAGCTGCTCCAAGTGTGGGCAGCAATCAATCCCTCCCATTAGAGGACAGCATCAAAGCAGATGTTTTGTTGTAGCCCCTCCATTCAGACCTCAGCCCCTGACATCCTGGGAAAACCTGAGACACCAGCATGCTAAGCTGGCACCTCAGTGCTCAGTTCCATGAAGCCACCCTATCTCATTTTTATGCTTGCCTGTGCGCATGCACAAGAAACATTATGTGGCAGCTTAGGAGAGAAGCAGGTTGTGGAGGTGTGGCAGTGTGGCGGCCAATGCCAGCACTGCATTTGTCGGCTTGGCAGTGTGCACCCAATGCAGGCCCAGTGTCCTGATGACACTGGTTTTGCAGAAGTGCCACCAACTTGAAATGATTTGGCCGCTGCAATGAGGGGCTGCCTCATCATTGCAGCATTAACAATTCCACTGCAATGAGGGAGTGACCCATCAATGCAGGGCGGTACCTTGCCTAGTGTAACATTTTTGTAACCATGGGCCTCACAGTCCCATGTTAGCCAATGGGGGTGCTCAATCCCCCTGTCGGCATGCCAATGGCCCAATTCATTTGCCAACGGGGGAACCCACTACCCATCAGCATAATGTCCCCCCTCACCCAATTTGTTGTGTGCTGAGGGTGCCCAATCCCTCAGCACCATGCCCCCAAACAGTCTTTATTGCTGACAGGAGGCCCAGTCTGCATTGGGTTAATCCCCCTTCCCCTCAAAATGCATGGCACACTGGAGCCCACCCCAGTGTGCACAAATGAAGCCTGAAAAAAAAAAAAAAAACAACTTCCCTGCGATGTCCTTTTTATTACTTTTGTCCCCAAATAAAGAAAATGGTCTCTTGCAGTCTGTCCTGCCCCCTTCCACGCCCACCCTGTGTGTACCCACCTCCCACACACACCCTCACCCTATACTTACCTCCAGAGCCTGCCGCGACAATCTTCAGTGCACCAGAAACACGTCTGCACTCTTCAAAGCCGACCATGAACTGAAGAAATGCCAGTAAGTTGTATAATGACATAAGTAGAATGTTTTCAACTTATGTGGCTATCTTGGACACTTTTTGGACTTTTGCCACCAAATTTTCAACATGGGGTTATTGGGACCCGTCCTCATGAATACAGATACTGTCATGGCATTATTCGGTCCTGAAAGGTGATTTTGTGGTCACCACATGGAATCACCTTTCAGGATTGATTAATGAAATGATAGCACCACTGTTCACGAGGTGGGCTCTCAAAAAGCTTATGTTGCAAATTTGGTGAAGAAAATCCAAAAAATGACTTGTTTTATGAGCGTGCATTGCACAGTTTCCATGAGCCCTCATAACTTCATGAATTTGTAATATTTTCACTCCAGATTTTCCACACTGGCATTTTTTTCAGACCTCCTTATGAACAGTGCAGCTGTCATTTTTCGCATTTTGGCCGAAATGTGTTTTCACACTTCCGGCGCTGAATAGCATGGTCGCTGTGGGAAATCAGTGTTCGGGACACATTATGAAAATCACAGTGACACTGTTCATGAGCAGAGGTCCTAAAATGCCTGTGTTGAAAATTTGGTGATGAAAGTCCATAAAAAACTGTGTTACAAGCGGGCATTGCGCAGTTTCCACGCATCGTCGTAACTTCACAAATTTGTAATATTTTTACTCCAGATTTTCAACAGTGGTATTTTTCCATGCCTCCTCACGAACAGTACAGCTGTCATTTTTCACATCCTGGCCAAGATGTGTTTTTGCATTTCCGGCACACAATAGCGCAGTCACTGTGGGAAGTCGGTGTTTGGGACAGATTAAGAAAATCACAGTAACACTGTTCATGAGCAGCGGTGCTAAAATGCCTATGTTGAAAATTTTGTGACAAAAGTCCATGAAATGACTGTGTTACAAGTGTACATTGCACAATTTCCATGCACCCTTGTAATTTTGCTCATCTGTAATATTTTCACTCCACATTTTCAACATTGGCATTTTTTCACACCTCCTTAATTTGATTAAGATCCCATGATAGCCCTTTTCATCATAACAGTGCTATCACAGCATCATGTTTACTTTCTGGACAAATCACATTATTGTTGTAGATTATAAATGACTTTGAATAAAATTGTTCAAAATGAATTTAGTTTTAATGTTATTTCATAAACTTTTATTACTGTGACTTTAAGATCCTTATGGTATATCTTGACAGATTTTTGTTCTGACATCACCCTAGACAAAGAGGTAGAGTGCCTTGAAGCATTTGATGTGGGATCCTGGCTTATTTGCACAGTAAAATTTTGTGTTGATATGACTGGTTTTGTGAGTGCGCTGACTTTTTCTTGTTTTATCAGTGTTTCACCATGGCTCAGTGACACCGTTCACATTTCTGCGCATGTGGCTTTTGTGATGTCTATTTAAAGAATAATTCCCAAATAACCAGGCATTTCCCAAGGATTTATTTCCTATCTGGGGGTGCTGATAGCCTGAGGCACAGCTGAGAGCCATAAACCCAACAAGGGCATTAAACCCATGGAAATGCCTGGTCGTAATGGCATTATATCAAGCACATGTCTAATTGCATTACTAAGGGGGAAATGGAATAAAAAAAATTAAAAGTCTACACTTGTGCACTCCGCATTGCTCTGAGTTGTACCGGACATTTCTAAGAGATTAAAGCCTGGTACAAAAGCCAATCGGAGCATGTGCTGGCCTCATGAAAAATCAATAAGTTGGTAATATAATCTGTACACTGAACATAGTGCTATGCTTCTTGTACACTGTGATGGATTTAGTGCTGGTGTTTGTCAATGGTAAACTGTTTTTCTCTTTCTCTCTCACTCTTTCTCTCATTCTCTGTCCTGCCTGTGCATACCTGACCTAATAACAGTGACTGCTGCAACCCTTGGGCTCCATCCCTAGTGGGTTTAGCACAGTGCTGTGAACAGTGAGATCCCAGTATGAATATCTTACTGGGTACCACCTAGTGGTTCCTCCCATAAAAAAAAAAAAAAAGAAAGAAAGGAAAGTCAGTGTGTGTTCTGTGCTGGGAAGGGTACTTTATCAACTTACTTTGCTAAATCAATAGGAGGAGAGAGCTTAATTGGGGGTGTGGCTTAGACAATATAAAAGCAGGTGACTCCAATTACAGCTTCCTGTTGCTAGCCTTTGGAAGACAGAAATCTTGCTTGTAGAGCAGAAAGCAGCTAACTAAAAGAAGCTACAATTTTTCTTACTAATTGTTCTCCATCCCACCTCTCCACCCTCCCACCGTAAACCAGTTCTACTTTTATAGCCACTGGATTTGACTGACAACAGGAACTTCATATTTGGCAGTTGGAAGGGAAGGATCATAGAGAAACATTAGTTTTGTCAACCCTAAAGGAAAAAGTAGTTGCTCTCTTCCCCCAGCTGCTGCTGGTCTGATGCTGAGCAAGGAAGAAGGAGGCTACTGAAGAATATAGGAAGTTACTGCCCCAGAACAGGAAGGGTGAGAGCTGTAAGGAGAAGAGAGAGTAAGCATACAGAGAAACAGGAGAGGGGACACAAAATAAGACATATAGGAGTGGTGCAGTGCAATGGCTGTGGGGAGGCAGTGTTCTGGGAGACATTCTGGAGGCTGTGATGCTGCCCTATTTGCAGGCACCTCTCCGGTCTGAGGGATGAGGTTGCCCATCTCCAGGCTGACCTGGCTAGGATTCGTCCCCACCCAGGGACCACCAGGGCCAATGCCACTACCTATGAGGTTGCCAAGAAAGAGGAGCGGCTGGACCAGGGTGGGCTCAGGGAGGAGAGGGTGGTGGAACAGAGTTGCATCCCTCCAGCTGTACCTCTCCACAATTCATATGCTGTTCTGGTGGATAGTGGTTCCTCTATGGAGGGTCCTGCAGTGGAGGCCAAGGAGGATGCTGGGAACCGTCACAAAGGAGACCCACAGGAGGGTGGCATGGGACCCCGCAGGGGAAGGAAATAACTCCTGGTGGGGGTGTTCAATCATTAGGGGGTAGAAGTGGGGGAGAAAGGGGAGAGGGAGGTAGGGTGCCTGCCTGGTGCCATGGTTTGGAGGAACAGGAAGCAAATCCTCAGGATCATGGGAGCAGCTGCACAAGGAAGGGAGCTGGATGTCATTGACCACCTAGGGACAAATGACCTGGCTAGGAATGGGATCAGAGCAGTGCAAGATGAGTTTGTAGAGTTGGGGAGGGGCTTTAGACAAGTAGCGCATACGGTAACCTTCTCGGAGGTGCTGCCTGTCTATGGCAAGGGTGATGCTAAGGTACTCCTCACCAGGGAATTCAATGAATGGTTGAAAAACTGGTGTGGAGTGCAGGGTTTTGGCTTCATGGAGGACTGGGGAGCCACCTGGAGGGATGCAGGCCTATACTGGTGCGATGGTCTGCATCCGTCCGGGGGAGGGGGAACCAGGATCCTAGGTGAGAAGTTTAAATGCTTCATTGGCAAGCATTTTAAACTAGCCAAGGGGGGAGGCACTGAAAAGAAGCAGGGAAATCCCAGCCCCCCACAAAACACGGTAATTAGTGACGTAATCACCAAGGTAGAGAAGTCATTAAGGAGCAGGACAGAGGTAAATGTAAAAAAAGGCAGAGGCAGTAAGGACAGGGATGGGGCTAAAAGGGGTAAGGCCATCAAAAAGTGGAGGGTGATGAGTACCAATGCCCATAGTGTGTGTAACAAGCTCCCTGAACTAATGGCCTTGATGGAAGAGGGTTGCCTGGATATTGTGGCAGTCACAGAAACATGGTACACAGAGAACCGTGGCTGGGATGTCAACATACCAGGATACACAATCTACAGGAGGGACAGGGAGGGTAAAAGAGGAGGAGGAGGAGCTCTCTATGTAAAGGAAGGGATCAAAGCAACAGAACTAAAGAGTAAACAGGGAGCAGATGAGGCACTCTGGGTCACCCTGGAGACAGGAAATGGCACCACAGTCCGCATGGGGGTTGTATACAGACCCCCATCTTGGGGAGGGAATGGACACAGAAATGATAGAAGGCATCCTTAGAATGTCAGAAAAAGGGGAGATGTTGTTGATGGGGGACCTGAATATGCCAGATGTTAACTGGAGCACCTTTGCTGCAGGCACATCCAAGAGCAGGGTCATTCTTGATGCCCTACAAGGGGCATGCCTCAGACAGCTAGTATTGGAACACACTCGGGAGGGAGCAGTCTTAGACCTGGTACTCTCAAATGGGGATGAGAGAAAAAAATCTCAGATTTAGAATTGGGTAACCATGTGGGAACGAGCGCCCGTCAAACAGTGTGGTTCACGATAAACACAGCCATACAATCAAGCCTTACAAAAGCAAGAATATTGGACTTTAGGAGGGCTGACTTTGGGAAAATGAGAGAGTGCCTCAGAAAAGCGCTAGCAAACAGGCAGGAAGGAGGGGTGGAGGAACAATGGGGAGTAATCAAAACAGCCATCACAGAGGCAACAAGCCTTTGTGTAAAGCAAATCAACAAAACACAATGAAGGAAAAAAACGCTATGGTTCTCAAAAGAGGTGGCAGGGAAGGTTAAGGAGAAAAGGACAGCATTCAGGGAATATAAGGAAACACAGAAGGAGCAGGAAAGAGAACTTTATCAGTTAAAGCAGAAAGAGGCAGGGAAGGCAGTCAGAATAGCAAAGGCCCAAACTGAGGAAAGGATAGCCAACTCTGTTAAGAAGGGGGATAAGAACTTTTATAGGTACATTAGAGAGCGAAGAAAGACCAAAGGAGGGACACTGAGGCTTAACAAAGGGGAGGGAATGTGGGCAGAGGGTGACCGTGAAAAAGCAGGGATACTGAACGAATATTTCTGCTCAGTATTCACAAAAGAGGAGGAGGGGGAGGTACCTAAACCAAACAAGAGAAACACTCTGAAGATGGGGGTCGATACCAGTCCATTTACAGAAGAAAGGGTTCTGAAAGAACTAATGCAATTTTTTTGTTACTTAAGTTTTTTATTGATGCACAGTGACATTACATCAAAATACATAAGCACAGCCATCACAGACTATTGTCACATTTACACAATCTTGACTTGGTACCAATGGTCATACATTGTCATAATGACTGTTGGAATCAATAATATAGCTTATACATTGTGTTTTATGGGTAGAAAGAAAAGAGGTAGCCAAGCCAACTGTCCCTTTGTAGAAGATATCCATGCATTTCACTGGTATCTCTTTTCTATCTTCATATAATTAATTCTGTTGTTTAGCACTTAATTGTTTCTGGCACCCCTATTTTCTCCCCCCCCCTTGATTTTTGATTCCTCCTTTCAGTCTAAATGGCCTTTAACACCCAATATCTCCAAATGGCTGTGCAGTCATAATGATTCTCACCATACCAAGATTATTCAACTGTACTAAATAAATGGGAAAAAGAAAATCAGTAATCAAACCAGTTAGCGGGCAGTGTGCGCGTTCAGGCTTGTTAGTCTATCTTCTCCTGTATGGGTCAAGGCCTTTGCTTCAATCTACTCTTTTCATTCAGGGTTTGTGGGCCAAAAGGCATGAGAGCAGGATTAATTTAGGGCCTTAGCCATCTATGAGGTCAGCATGTGACCTTTCTCATGCCAGACATTCCATATCAAATTAAATCTCTCCATGCTAAACCTCAAAGCTGCTGTAATCCTTTCCATTTGTTCTAACTCATTTACTCTCTCTCTCCAGGTCAGGATAGTCGGCGCTTTTACGGATCGCCAACAGAGTGTAATGCATTTTAAAGCTGCCAGCCTGAAGATGTGATATAGTCTCCTTCGAGGTCGAGGTAGTCTCATAAACTCATTACTCGGGGAAACCCAAGGCTAGGGCCTCAAATGTACCTGGGAGGCGAGCCTCCAGAACATTCTGGATCTGTGTATGTACTTGTCGCCAGAAACCTTCTAACTCCAGGCATCCCCAGAAGATGTGAAAATGCGAACCAATCCCTCCACATTCCCTTCAACATCGGTTTGTGTTATCTGAGTGGAAATGTTGTGTAACTGTGGGGGTCCTAAAAAAGCACATTAGCACCTTCCAGTGGTATTCACCCCAGGAGGGCAAAGCTGTGATTCTCCAACCCTGAACAAAAGCCTTCTGCCACTCGGTGCCCCCCAACTGTATACCTGAATCCCCCTCCCACCTATGCCTAACTAGCTCGACTGGTCTTGAATACAGGTCTGTCATTAACCTATAAGTCGGAGATAGGTTTCATCTTAGCACTTAGAGTGATCCAGCTATAAAAAAGTTGTTCCAGTTCCGTTAAGGGTCTCAATAGCTGCTGTATATGTGGAGTTTGGTGTATGAAATGTCTCGCTTGTAAACATCTAAAATGATCCTCCTTTCTGAGTCCATATTTCTGTTTTAGTTTCTGGAATGTGGTACAGATCTCACCCTCCAGCACATGAATAAACCTTGTAAGGCCTTGGCGTTCCCAAAAGTGATAACCTGCATCTAAACTGGTAGGGCTGAAATTCTCGTGGTGCCGTATGAGAGATAGGGGGCTTAGTCCCCCCGGAACCTTTAATCGTCTCCGCAGAGCCAACAAGGCTTGTAGGGTATATCTAGTCCATGGGTTACAAACCCCGCGGACCACACTCAGGGAAACGGCAGCAGTTGGCAGGGCCCAGAGAGGCAGATGGTATGCCTGTTCTAGCTCCATCAGGAACCACCTATTGTTCACCCTCTGTTTCATCCATGCATACTCCCAGGGGGACTGAGCTGCTAAGTAGTAGTCTCTAATGTTCAGTAGACCTAATCCACCTTGCTCCCGCCTGGTACAAAGGAGTGCCTTTCTTAATCTGGGCTTTTAACCGAGCCATATAAAACATGTTATAAGGCGTTTTAGCTCTTTTAAGTATAATCTAGGGGGGGGCAATAGGTATTGTCTGGAATAAAAACAATAGGCGTGGTAACACGTTCATTTTGATAGAATGTACCCTTCCCAAAAGAGACATCGGAAGCAGTCTCCATCTCCCTAAATCTTGTTTAACGGCATCCCGTAGTCTGGGATAGTTTGCAGTAAAAGGCTGGGAAGTGTCCACCGGGACTCTTATTCCCAAATATCTAATGGTGTTGTTCCGCGCCCATGCAAACTGAAAATTAGATCGCAACTCTGGTGGGAGAGACCCACTAAGCCTCAAGGCTTCAGATTTTGAGGGGTTGATTTTGTATCCTGCTATTTGCTGGAATTGGTCTAAGATTTGTGTAAGGGGTGAAAGCGAGCTAACTGGGTCCCCAAGGTAGATAAGTGCGTCATCGGCATATAGGGAAAGTTTATGGATCTGAGAGCCCACTTTTATACCTACTATTTGAGAATCCTGTCTAATTTGCTCCGCTAAAGGCTCCAGGGAGAGAGCCAATAACAATGGGGAAAGTGGGCATCCTTGACGGGTCCCTCTAAATAGGGGGAATCTGTCTGAGATGCATCCATTCACATTAATCACCACCTCTGGCTGAGAGTACAGTGCTGCTACTGCACCTTTAAAGTTATCTCCCAGATTAAACTTCTTAAGAACTGATTGGAGTAAAACCCAGTCCACCCTGTCGAATGCCTTTTCGGCATCGATACTTATGGCCAGGCTAAGGGTTGTAACTGTTTTCTGGGAAGAGATTATATTTAGGAGGCGTCTAACGTTATCCTGCAGGAATCTTCTGGATATGAAACCAGATTGATCCGGGTGTATAAGATCCCCAGTAACCATTTGGAGCCGCCTCCGGGCTAGTATACCCGTGAACAATTTTAGATCTGTATTCAACAGGGAAATGGGTCTGTACGATCCACATTCCTCAGGTGGTTTATCTGGTTTTAACAGTACCGATATCTTTGCATAATTCCATGATGGAGGAATCGGTAGGCCCCCTACTAGGACAGCGTTAAACACCTCAAACAAAATCGGGAGGAGATCTATCTGGAAGGTCTTATAAAATTCTGCGGGGCACCCGTTCATTCCCGGAGCCTTTGTATTTTTAAGTAATGAAATTTGCTTTTTAAGTTCTTGCATAGTAATCATGGCCCCCAACTTATCCCTTCCTAACTGGTCTAAGACCGGGAGGTGAATCCCTGTCAAATATTGGGCAATGTTGACCTCATGATCAGGGCATCTCTCCACAGCACAGAGCCTCTGGTAGAATTCAGCAAAGCATTTTGTTATGTCTACTTGGGATGTGACCAGACAGTGGTCTGCCTTTTTTCTAAGTTTTAATACTGCCCTCGACGCTGCCTCCTTACGTAGCTGTGCTGCTAATAGCTTTCCCGCCCTGTTACCTTTTTCATAATGTAACTGTCTGGCGTACCTACAGCTAGCTTCTATACGCTGGTTTACCATTCGTGTTCACTTTTCTCTTGCCTCCTCTAACTTCTGTTTTGTCCCTGCTAGATTATCTCACTTATGATGAGTTTCCAACTCTGATATTATCCTCTCTAACTTTATCTGTTCCTCTTTTCTATCCCTATTGACTTTAGATGCATAGGCAATGATTTTGCCCCTTATAAATGCTTTCAGAGTATCCCAATATATTGTAGGGGAAGTATCCTCTGGGTTATTAAACTTTTGAAACTGTTTAATCTCTGTACTTATCATTGTTTTAAATTCCTCCTTATTAATGAGACTCAAATTTAGTTTCCACGTCTGTTGTCGGTTTGTGACTCCAAGTCATAACTTAAGCAGTACCAGGGCATGATCCAGTAGCGTAAAGCTAGCTAGTCTGGCTGAATTTAATGCCCATGTCCAATTTGTGGGGACCAGCAGAAGATCTAGCCTGCTGTAACCTAAATGTCTAGGTGAGTAAAGCGAGTAGTCCCTCATGGTGGGGTGCAGAAACCTCCATGCATCTGTCATTCCCTGCTCATGCATAAGTTTGTGAAGTTTTCCAGATGCCTTGGATCTTCTCCCCGGCTGTGTCCCTGATTTGTCTAGATAGGGGCATAGCATTGTGTTAAAAGCCCCTACTACTATCCCGAGACCTGAGTCGAACCCAGGGAATGCCGAAAGCATCTTGGTTAAAAAGGCGGACCTGGGATTCTCTTCATTGGGAGCATATATGTTAAGGATGCTACACCTGTGAGCGCCTAGATCAGCTACCACGTATACATATCTTCCCTCGGGGTCGGACCTCACCAATGTCTCCTTAAAGGGGAGATTTCTCCTTACCAATATAGCTACCCCTCGTTTGTGTGGGTTTGATTGACAGGAAGATGAGGAAAATATGTCCCACCCATGCCCTCTTTAATTTGGAATCTTCTAATTCTGTTAAATGGGTCTCTTGGAGTAAGACAATATCTGCTTTGAAATCTCTCAATTCTCTCAAAACCCTGGCCCTTTTAATAGGGCTTCCCAGACCTCTTGCATTGTATGTAACTATTTGGATATCCCCCATATTCCATTAATCATAAATAAAGGTAGGGGCCGACCCCCAGGTGGGGCCCCCCTTAAGACTACATCTAACGCACACATTGCCCTTATCAGAAAACATAAAAAAAAATTCCAAACCTTTTCAGAACTATATACAATTTGACAGATTTTGTTTCTCTGTCACACTGTGCATTTTTTAGATGCATGGTGTACTTCAAGATGATCCTCAGATGGTACAATAAGATCAAAAGAAAAGATCTATTTAACTCTAAAAAAAAAAAAGTCCCTCCTTTACTATGGTGGTAAAACGGGAGACCTTAGGGAGACAATATGTTGTACTCCCTGGCTAACCACACTTCCCCATGGTGGTCAGTAGGGTGATTTGCTGAGCTTAGGGTGTTCTACTTCACCCTTCACAAGGTCCAAGGCTACTAAGCCGTCTAGGCCTTGACATGCTTTTGGCTTGACCGACTAAATCCTTAATTTTATACCTTGAGCAGGGTCCCAGTATCGGGGTAAGGGAAAAAGAAGGGGAGAACGAGAGAGGAGTAGAGTTCAACCCACATGTGCCCCTTCAGGGGCTCCTGGGTATGCACAATGCCACTGTTTCATACCTCGAGAGGATATAATCCTCCCAAGAGTTGGGTTAGAAGCTATAGCATTTTAAAGATCACGTGGTTGCATATCTCGCTACTTCCCTCCCCTTCCCCCAATCAGGTTCTTAAACTTTATCCTAGGCATATCTTAATGTTCCAGCTTTTATAATCTTCCCTCAGGACTTAAGATTTTATTATCCATTATTGTAGTCTAGGCTAGCAGATCTCTGCAAAATAGAAAGTCCCTCTGAGTTGTTCTGCCACGCTTCAGCCTGCTCCCTTATTATTTTGGGGTTGCATCTGGACTTCCGCCACCGTAGCTGCCTTCTCAGCTGGTGCTGGATTGGGTTTGACTGCCCTGCGAACCTTCTGCCACAATTACATGCTTTGAGCTTCAGCTTTCCTTCCCGCAGTTAACTGCCGGGTCAAGACCTCCAACTCCTGTCTTGGAAAGCGACACTGCAGCTCATCTAGCTGAATCCCGTGGTCCACCAGGAAATCCTTCGCCTCCATAATGTCTGCAAAGCACTTTATTACCCCTTCACTTGTTTTCACCTGAAGTCAGGCTGGATAGTCCAGGTAAACTCTCATTCCTTTCTGCCTTAGGGATTTCATGGCAGTTAATATCAGTCGCCGTTGTAATGACATTGATGCTGCAAAATCATGGTCAAAAATATAAACGCTGATCTCCAAATATCACTTCTTTACGTCCCCAGGCCGTTTTAAAAACTTTTTCCCTTACTCTGAAGTCTAGGAATGCCATAATTATCGATCTCGGTCTGGCATTGGCATTTGTTGGTGGGGGTATAAGTGCTCTGTGGGCTCGAATTATACCCAGTGGTTCCTCCTTAGGCCAGTCCAGCAGCTTCCGCAGTAGGCTCTCCATGAAAAGTGTTATGTCCCCTGGCTCTGTTTTTTCAGGAAGACCGTAGACTCTGACATTATTCCGTCAATGCCTGTTTTGAAGTTCCTCCAACCTTTTATTTAATTGTATTTCTCTGTAATGGAGGTTTAGCAATGCAGAGTTTTGCACATCGGTTTCATTACAATATGCCGTCAGACAGGCCTCAACTGCTCCCACGCGTCTTTCGACTACCCTGAGTTCTCTTTTTGTATCAGCCACAGCTGTTTTGATACGTTTCAATGTTTCAGCGATTGTACTTGGCTGAGTGCAGAGTTGTTTGGAGGTAATAATAAATTCAGGTTCCTCGTCGCCAGCCTCTATAGGTTCCGATTCTGGTGTAGTCATCTCACTCTGTGAACCCTGTTCGACTGCTAGCGGGGGCTGCCAGGCTAGGGTCCGCTGATTCAGCTCTTTGCACACTCTTGGTGCTTCAAATTCTTTCAGTTTTTGTCTCGTTGCCATATGTAGGCTAGCTGTAGCGGGTTTTCTAGCCCTTTGTCTCTTTTTGGATGCCAGGATGGCTTAGGATTTCGTCAAGTCAGGCAGAGCTTCAGCTTCAAGCGGCCATTAGCAACGCTTGCATCACCAGAAGTCCAGAACTAATAAAATTGAAGGTGAACAAAGCAATGGTGCCTGATGGGATTCACCCAAGAATTCAAAAAGAACTAAGGGTAGAACTGGTGACACTGCTGACTACTCTATTTAACAAATCATGGGAGGATGGGGTGGTATCTGAGGACTGGAGGAAGACAGATGTGATTCCTCTTCACAAAAGTGGGAGCAGGACAGAGGCAGGAAACTACATACCAGTTAGTTTGACCTGAGTGGTAGGGAAAATGATGGAATCACTTCTGAAGGAAAGAATTGTTGAGTACCTAGAGGTCAGTGGGGCCCAGGATCCAAGGCAGCATGGATTCACAATGGGAAGGTTGTGTCAGACGAATCTAATAAATTTCTTTGACTGGGTGACCAAAGTAGTAGACCAGAGAAGGGCTGTGGACATGGCCTACCTAAATTTTAGCAAGGTATTTGATACAGTCCCACACAAAAGATTAATATAGAAGTTATCCAACCTTGGAGTGGGTCCCAAGGTGGCAACCTGGATAAAATAATTGGCTAGACAACAGGACACAAAGGGTAGTAGTAAACGGAGTTCACAGTGAAGAAAGGAGGGTTACTAGTGGGGTACCGCAGGGTTCAGTACTGGGACCGGTCCTTTTTAATGTCTTTGTAAGTAACATTGCAGAGGAACTGGAAGGAAAAGTGTGTCTCTTTGCAGACGACACAAAGATCTGCAACAGGGTTGATACACAAGATGGAGTGGAAAGGATGAGAAGGGACTTGGCAAGGTGAGGAATGGTTAAATGTATGGCAGTTCAGATTCAGTGCAAAGAAGTGCAAGGTAATGCACCTGGGAAACAAAAACCCAGGAGAAGAGTACACAATGAGGGGTGAGATACTGACAACAGTAAAAATGGAAAGGGACCCGGGGGTAGTTATATCAGATGTCCTAAAGGTGGGCAAGCAATGTGAGAAGGCAGTAAGAAAGGCTGGGGGGATACTGGGATGCATAGGGAAAGGCATCAGTAGTAGAAAACAGGAATTTGTTATCCCTCTGTACAGACAGTTGGTGAGACCCCATCTGGAGTACTGTATGTAGTTCTGGAGACCCCATCTCCGCAAAGACATAGATAGATAGAGTGGAGGCTGTCCAGAAGAGGGCAACCAAAATGGTGCAGGGTCTGCACCAGAAGACATATGAAGAAAGACTGAAGGAGCTTAATATGTATACCCTTGAGGAAAGAAGGGCGAGAGGGGACATGATAGAAACTTTCAAGTACCTCAAGGGAATCAACAAAGTCCAAGAGGGTAGTATATTTCAGAAAAAGAGATGTGCAAGAACAAGGGGGCATAATTTGAAGATAGAGGGGGGACGTCTCAGAGGTAATGTGAGGAAGTATTTTTCACAGAGAGGGTTGTGGATGCATGGAACAGCCTCCCTGATGAGGTCATGGAGTCAGGAACAGTGGGGGAATTCAAGAATGCATGGGACAGACATAAGGCAGTCCTAGTGGGGGGTAGGAGGAAGTAAGCTGTTGGTTAACTAAGATCTGTAGCTCATCTGTTAGGTAGGAAAATAGGCAGACTAGGTGGGCCAAGCGGTCCTCATCTGCCATCAAATTCTATGTTTCTTTACCCTTGTCATTATTGTTGGAAGAGCCTTCTACACTGTAACTCTTATTCTGGAACTCCATCTCTGCTTCTTTCCCCCTAACTGACTCTCCTTTTTTAAAAGCTAAAATCCCAAACAATATCACGTCTTCTCTTGCCTCTATGATTCCTATAAACATCTTTCCTCCAATGAATGTACAGTAGTTCTGCTCGTAGCAAATTCCAGGTCTCCCTGAAACAACTTTTCTGCCAGTAGGCTTAACAGGTTACCAAAATCAAATCAAATAAATAAATAACATTACCAGTCACTTTCTCTAAGTGCTATCACTGGTCTAACATCCCCTCAGCACCCACCACTCCAACCCACACTCAAGACTAAGTGCCCTCCCCAGGATGGGTCTCCACTCATACACAGTATTGTTCCGTTCTGACTTTCAAGTACTCGGCCCTTTTTTATTTTCACTGTTTCTAATTCCCTTTCTGACATTTGTAGCAGAACCGAACTAATTCTGTATGCTGATGATGCTGTGCTTTTCTGTACCAATAATAATCTAACCGCACTAGAAACTAACCTCCAGCATGATTTGGGCAGGTTACATGTTTGGTTTCAGTTTCGTAGGCTATACTCAATTCTTCAAAAATTAAATTTATGATTTTTTTCTGGTCCCAGAAGAGTCCTGGATTGTACTCTGTCCCTTAATCAATCAATCAATCAAATTCTTTATTTATCCAGGTGAACACCATTGAGCAAGCTCATTTACAAGGTGGACCAGCATTACACAAGTCAAGAAACAATGCATTTATATACAGACAAATAGACAGTAGATGCAAGAGTACAACAGTACAGGTAGGCCTGCAGTAGACAGGATAAGTAAAAATACATTTGGGTTCAGGTAAAAGACAATCGGTAAGGGTGCACATAACAATAGGGTAGCAAGTCAGTAAAAATTTATACCAGATACAACAACATACATGGTTTAGTATTCCTGTAAGGTAAATGCATTATAGCCCAGTGAAGAGATTAGTTGAAGTGCACGGGGCCGCACAACAATTTAACGGATAATGTCCATGAATTTAAATACCTAGGTGTAACTATGGATATTCATTTGAACCACATATTACTAATCTCATTGGGAAACTTCACAGCATGATGGGGATGCTGCATAGACTTAATCAGTACTTAACCACTGAGACCAGGAAAATGTTGGGAAATATTTTATTTTATTTTATTTTCATTAATTAACTATGGTTTCTTAGTTTATTCATTTACCTCCGAGAAGATGCTAGTAAACTTAGGGCAACACATCACAACATTAGCGGGTTTGCAACCTGGCTTCCTGGAGATATTGTACCTTACTTGACCACTAGGCTGCATATTATTTCTCTTTAATCTTCCTCAATAATTACCTTGATTGGCACTTTTTGCCATATGATTATTGCTGTCCTGGCACTTTATCCTGCTTATGTATTATTACCTGAATTGTATACCCTGCTGCTTGTTCATTGCCCTCGTCTTGGTTGTACTTGCACATCCATGTTCTCATGATATTTACCCTCTACATATTGTAACATTGTTTCATTGTGTACTCTGTATCTTTGTAATCCTTGTAACCTCCCGGGTCTTGCCTGAAAATATTCATTTTTTTGGCTTTGGCACCTACCCGGTAAACAAAAACTAAATAAATATCATTGTGTACTTTATCAGGCATTTGGCTGTTTTTCCCTAAATGATAAATTTAAGTATAGGTCGCTTTTATTTTTACAGAAAGTGCATCTTGGTCTCCATCCTGAATGCTTTGTTGTTTCCTACATTGACTAATGTGCTTTTAACAAGATCACAGAGCAAGTTCTCCTTCCAGGTTCCCTTTTTTAACAGAGCCACAGGTCTCTGTGCTTCAGGGTTACTAATCTCTACAATAACTTGCCAAAATCCATTGTTGACTGCATGAAACTTTCTGCTGTTAAGAGTTCACATAAGTTTGACCTGTTTAACACATCTGTTTGTAACTGTTTTAATTGACTTCATTTTTGATGTATTATTGTTCTTTTTTTATGCACTTTTTTAATGTATCTCATGATTTTGTTGATTTGTGTTGTATGTACTGGATGCTCGTGAAAACAGGCAATATGCTCACATGCCTTTCAATATAAAAAATGAAAAGAAAGAAAAAAAAGTACTGGGCTAACTCTCTTCCAGACTACCTATCCCCCCCTTTTTTAATTGATACTATATTTTTTGTATAACACAATACACATCATAGCAACAGAGATACAATTCATGCAAACAAAAAAAATCAACATGTCATGGCAGGGTCTGCTACAGTTCTCTGTTAGAATTACAACATATGGAGGCAATTTACATTTCAATTAGCATGCAATTAAGATGGGTTTAACAGTGCCATGAACGAGAACTATATAAGGTGAAGTGTGTGACTACATAGTTTTGTGCTCATTACTAATTGAACAGAAATGTTTTTACCTAATAACTGCAAAAGGATAATTTTAACCATAGTTCAGAGAATTTTGATATTAGCTATAGCATTCCGCAATCCAAAAAAAATGGAAAGGAAAATGACAGAGCTCAACTCACGGTCTCTAGCTCTTTAACATCTGTAAACTTTTTAAAGTTTTTAACCATCTAGTATTCCATGCAGACATTTCCACTAAGGGCCACATACCAACAACCCGACTATGGCCCCAGGAATGAAATATTAGTTCAGTTCCAGTGTTCCTCATCTGCAGAATCATTACCCACTGTCCAGGCTCTTAGAATTCACACACCTATATAGAATAGTAGATGGGAGACCATCTACAACAAGGCTGTGTTTTCAGCGAGGAAATTGATGACCTCATAGAGACCTTGAAAGCGCAGCTTGAGAGGTCTGGATGAGGTCATCAACTACCGAGATGGAAACACAGCCTTGTTATAGATGGTCTCCCATCCACTGTTTTTTATAGTATAGAGACAACATCTGTTGGACGACACAGTTACACTTAAAGACTGTGCTTTTTGTGTCATTTCATGCTTGATGCTGCTAATTAAGCAATAATGACCGAAGAGTCGGTCATTTCCCAGAGATTAATGATCAGCTAGGGGGGTGGCCCGAGGCACAGCCGAGGGCCACCTTCACCCATCTGGTCATTAATCTCAAGGACATGACTGGCTCTGAGGCCATTATTCTGATTTATAAGTCTAATTGCAATAATGACTCTTTTTAAATACATTTACTTAACATTTTCTGTGGCGGCAGTGGGAGCACAACAGTGGGGAGTGCAGAGCAGGTGCTGCGCTGGTCACTTTTTAGAGATTTCAGGCCAGCGCGGCAGCCAATCACGGATGGCACTGCCCTCATGAATAATTAATTAGACTTATAATACACCTGTCTGCAGCGGTAAATGAATGCATTGCCTATACATTCACTCCTATACCATAATGATAAACTGTTCCCTTTTGGTGCCCAACCCAGGTCGCTGGTGTGGTGCGAGGTGTGGCATCCAGTGTCTCAACCATCAGCACCACCAGGCCAGCAGACTTTGGGTTAAATTAACAATCTCCCCTTGGGGTATAATGTGGTACGAGGTACAGCTGAGTGCCATGTTGCTACTATGGGGTGACTGACTGTTAATCTAACTCCTGGGAGTACCTTATTGCTATTATAAAAAAAAAAAAAAAACTTATTCCAAAAGAAAAATGTTGTACCATGTAATTTTTTTCCTCATTTAGAAGGAACTTTTTAATAAAATAGTTAATCTACCAACATTAGCCAATCAATAAAACAGGCCCATGTAACCCATCCCCCTGGACGCACCTGGAAACAGTTTGTCACAGCTTAGTGTGCCTTTCCAGGTCAAAAAATTGTAAATAAATAAAAACTATTTAAAGATGCTAGTTCAGAATCAGAAGGCATAATTCCAGTTATTCAGAAGTGCTAGAGGATAGAATGTTGACAGCAATAATGTAAGGGTCTCGGAATGCTGACAGCAAATTAAATTGTATCATTTCTGTGGCCTTTTTATATTATTTTTATTTGAAGGGACAAGAGTGAGTCAAAAAATTATACAAAGCCCAGTTACAAAGGAGCTAATGATGATACAGATCTGTGTAAGAAATGGTAACTTCTAAATACCCAAATTATGGGTTACTGTTTATGTTCACACTTTGGGGGGGGGGGGAGAGATCAGGACCTAATAGTTCAAAGTCCCAAATATAGGTTATATACTACAATAATATTGAAGCCTAAAATAAAAGGACCACTGAGTTTGCACCAAACTTCTGGCAAATTAATGCCCATGGTTCCTTTAACCAAAAAATTAGCTTAATAAGATGCTCTGCCTACATCAGAGGGGCAAATCGACACAAACTGTAAACTCACTGCTTTCATTAAACTAGAGAGGTAATCCACAGTCCCATACAATAAAACCTTAGTGAGTTGGACCTGCCAAGGAAAAGGGGAGGAAGTGGAGAACCAGCTCAGCACATATAAACTACATCAGAAACAATTAGTGCAGTTGAGAAAATTATATGTAAAAGAAACACTGCATTGCGTAATAACCCAGTGGTACCAAAACAAGATGAAGTATGAAGGTGTAGGTAAATTTAAAAAACTGAAAATATAAAGAAACAAGAAAAAAAGGCATGAAAAGAAAACAAATACAGAATATTAGAAATACAGTTAATGGTAACATAAAGTAAACTTACAAGCTCAAATGGGCAGACTGGGTGGGCCGTAGGCCCTTATCTGCCGACACTGTCTATGTATCTGTGTAAATCTCCTAGAGTAAAATTTGATACTCTAGGGGTGCCTAAACTATAGATTATGGGCTTGATTTCCAGAGCACCGAGAATGCCACAAGCCCCTGGTGCGCTGATCGTTTGGCACATGGGACTTGCGGTATTGTCTCGGCCAGCAATCAGGATTTTCACTCCCAAGCTCCAAATGCTGCTAGCCAGACAGATCGGCTTTTCCCTGGTCTAACGTGCACCATTTGGGGGACCCTGTTTATGGGGCTTGTGCCAAATCTTTGGACAAGCTGCCGTAAACTGTAGAAACTATCGCAACTGTGTCCAGTGTACTAAAATCAGGTGCAGTCGCATCAAAGGAGTTTTGTCAAAAAACAGGTCTGATGCAAGGCTTGATGCCAGCCCTGTGCCCCCCTTCGAAAATCGAGCTCCATGTGTCCTCTGACAGCTCCGTAATAGAGGTTGCTTAAAAGTGGTGAATGTAGCCAAAGGACATTGAGAAAGCAATAGCGATGCAGTCACAGAAAAGGAGATGAATAACCTTTTCATAGAGGGTGGCTATGACTAACTCTTCCACTGATTAGATACTAGTCCTTTTAACAATATTGTAACAAGCATTTGTCAGTGCTGAATGTTTGCTTGCATATTGTGTTAGATAGGTTCTGGCTGTATTGTACAGAGTGATGGAGGCAGAGTAGTACTGTTGTAAGAGAGATTTTGCAATAGAGTTAGTGAGTAGTGATAATTTTATTTGTAGTGTGACTTTCAAAAACCAAGGCACATAAGAATGGGTTAAAACAACACTTAAGCCACTAAATAGAGAACACGAATTAAAAACATTAATAAAATGAGATAAAACCGTACAAAATCATATTAGATCAAATAGGGTTGGCTTGGTTCCATAAATAGGTCTTAAAAGACCATTTAAATCCCTCCATGGTTGTGCACTCCCGTAGCTGATGGGGTAGAGAATTCCAAAGGGCTGGGGCCGTGTACATAAATGTAGCAACGTTTGTCTTATGTATGTTCATTTCCGAAGCAGGAGACAGGATATTGAAGGTTTTAAAAGTTCCCAGTCTTGTGCCATAGGCATTATGTAAAAATGCAATATATTGGTATAGTGCTGTGGCATTTGCCATTAGAACTATGTGATAACTTCATCCAACTACATCCAGAGAATGAATCTAGCATGTACACCGAACAAGGGAATAACTGCTTCTGTCTAAACACGGCCATCAAATGTTTTAGGAGCTCATTTGTGATGGAACGTGGTGTATAATGCAAAAAGGTCACCCTTCTTTTCCGTAGTTCCTGGGGAAACATGCAAAAGTGTCAGCTGTGGGGGGGACCCCCATGTTCTTTCTTCTGGGTTATAATATTTCTGAATGCGATAACACAAGACCCAGGATAAAACAAAGATGAAAAGCCAAAGCCAACTAATATTTACCAGGGTACCAGGGTAGCTGTTCCTATAGCAGGCATAAGGGAAGAGAGGGTACACTAGCCACTATCATCAAATGAGAATAATGTTGATACTGTTCAAATACAATGCTTGCACTGATCATTTCAGATCATATTAACAGACAGGGACTCCAGAGCTCTGTGATTTTTTTTTTTTTTTTCACTGAGGCGGGGGGGGTGGGGCACTCAGCAAGTCTGCAGTTTTTATTTTTCAAGTAGCATTCATATCTCACATGATATTGCTAACGGTCTGAGCACTTTATTTATTAAAATTTTGGTGACTGGGTAGGCCCACTGAGACCAAAACAGTCCCTTTTTCAGGAGCAACCCATAATTAATTACATTATTCATGATACTGCCCTTTGGCATATAAAGATTGCCCTGAACAAGGCCCGCCACCTTGTAATGGGCTGCAATAGATGGAACCACACCTGCGATCTGTATTACCGCACAAACTGGCTAAACTCTGAAGGCCAGCTAAAGTGTCTCACCTGCCTGTTGGCTAAGGAAATCCACTGCAAACTCTCCTCACCCGGTCTGCACTCCCTTATCCAGCCCATCACACAACAAAGAGTGTCCAGGAGCGCAGTTAAAAATACTCACCTAGTTCCCCGTTGCAGGACTACCCTTGGTCAAAGAGCTTTTTATCATAGGGCCCCTCAATGGCCTCCCTGACTCTGTCTCAGCTGTACCTAAGACTGGCCTCTTCAAAAACTGCCTCCGGGAATTCCTCCTAAAGAGCTTGGCTTGTGATTGTAACTAGTCTCCCCAATCCAATTTTTTTTCACCCTCTTTCCTCTCTGCTGACCAGTTCAGCTTATCAGACACTGTTTAGCCTCTTCTTCCTCTCCTCTAAGGAATAAACTAAGTATCTAATTATGATATTGTCATAAGACCAAAACTGTGCTAATAAATGTTTCCTGTGTGTTCCTGGACGCTGGGTTTGTATGACCCATATAAGTTATTTTCTAGACACTGTGCTCAATGCCATCCTATGATGTTAACTATAACTGTATGATGTTAACTGTACGACTCCCACGTCAGTTGCTCTGTACTTGTTGACCCTGTATCACCTGCATCTAACTGTAAAAATCTGTTTCTGTATCTGTTGACCCTTTATCTCCTGCGTGTAAATGTAATAACTGTTCTGTATGTACTGACATGGAGCCTTTGCAAAGGAGACTGACTCGAAGGTTTGTAATCCCAATTCCTTTAAATAAATAAATAAATAAAATAAAATCTATAAACATAACAAAATACATACATGTCATTTCACGATTAACAGTCAGTATAGACATGCTGATCCAGTTAAGGATACATACATTGTATAGGGAATGTACTTACATTTCAAGTCTCAACCAGTGACATGCAGATATGGAACTGCAAAGCTAGAATGGAAAAGCAGCAAAAGGGATATATTTGGCTTGTAGTATCCCACACATTTTGCAAAGACCCCGATCCACTCATTTCACAACCTCGGTATTTCCACCCCACTGAGGACTGGGGGGGGCCAGAGTGCTCTCTTTTCCTGCATGTAGGATGCAATGACTACAGTTTGCCATTATGCAATACATACAAACTGCCAGCTGCAGACACCCCTATGCTCCTGACTGCCATGGAATGCCTCATATGTGCAGCACCACAAAAATGTTTAGGGTTACATGAATGGAGAAGTGAGGAAACCAACAAAAAGAGCTGCCAGAGGGAACTGCTGGTGTCACTCTGAACTTCTGTGAATTTTCACACTGAAGATTGGGAGGCTCCAGAGCTCTCTTGTTTTCTTTCCATTAGGGCACTAACACTACGATTTGCTGTTATGTGGTGGTGGTGGTGGGGGGAGATGGAGATGGAGAAAAACAAAAGTGACACTCTCCACTCTTTTTTTGGGAAGGAGGAGAAATGAAAAAAATGGCCGCAAAATGGCTGCTGTATGAATGACTACTGTAATGTTTACCCTTACATGCAGGAAGGGTGGGGGAAGGAATGAAAACAATTTATACAGAGTGCCTTTTTTGTGTGTGCAGTGGGATGGGGAAAACTACTCCAACAGTCATTTGCAGGGAGAAAAGGGACAGAAAAGAATGCTGGTCAGTGATTCATTTGTTGGGGGAGGAAATGAGGAGGAAGAGATAAAGCTGCGGTTCAGACTCTGAACCTTCATGTTTTTGCCACTGAGGATGGGGGGGTTGGCAGGGCTCCAGCGCCCTCTCTTTTCTATCAGTTACAGTGCTAAGACTATGATTTGCCATTACATCAACACATAAAAACTGACAGCTGTGGGCACCCATATGCTCTTGACTGATGTCAGGAATTTTATATGGACTTTATCATGTGTGGATGGAGGGTTCCAATTTTTGGGGGATTGTTATTAGGTCCTTGGTATGTTAATGTTACACTTAGACTGCACATTTGACATCCTTTTTGGTTTGGGGATGCGTTCAAAGTGTGATCCTCAAGGGGAATCCCTATCTCAATAAGATATCAGCTGTCTTTTAAATAAATGACCTACACAGCCCGACAGTCAATGTCAGATAACAGAATTCAGGCAGCCCATGTGAAGGGCTGAAAAGAACTACACAGCAAAGGTGGTTTATCTTATTTTATAGACTGAAATTGTTTTTTGCAGGGTATATTTTCTGTTAAGCTGTTGTGCAGGTTGTCTTGCTGAAAGAAAGGAAAGCACTCACCAGGGTGGTGGGTCAGAACTGTAGCTGATTGTTTCTGGAGGGCACAGGCTTGGAAGGTGGACAAAGCAATGGGGCCTCCATGGGATCCACCCCAGAATTCTAAAAGAACTATCAATCAATCAATCAATTTTTATTTGTATACTGGAAAGTATGTGAGCAAAAATGCCCGTTTTTCACAAACGTCCAATGTTGGAAGTCAACAAAATCATAACAAAGACCAAAGAGAATATATTACAGAGACCAAAAGAGCGTACATGGTGTGAACATCATTTTAACAGTTGTAAGATTTACACTAGTATAAGATCGTATTTACAGTGTCAAAAACTCAGATGAAGCTAACAGGTATAAACTATGAACATAATGATTACCAGGTTATTATAATAAACAAATTGGTACAAAATGCAAACCAGCGAGGCAATCTTAGAAAACAAAAAATAGTGAAAGAGAAGTGGGGTAAAGGTGATTCATGGTGAAGGAGAGGCAAACTGGTGCCGGGGAGGGGCAGAATGGAAGGCAACAGGAAAAATAAATCGAGATTCACAGGAGAGATTGGATTAATTTGAATATGCAGCATTTATTTGAAAGAGTAAAAGGGAGAGTAGAAGAAGGATGAGCCATATATAGGGCCATCTAATTAAGTGCTGTAGGGAGGAGAGGGGGAGAAGTGCTGTAGGAGGGGGGAAGGGAGAAGTGCAGGTATTGGGGATAGAAACTAGACCACTGGTTTTAATGAGTGGGACAGGAGGGGGGCCTATTGGGGCACTGACAATTGGATGACTCGAGGAGGTACTCTATAAGGGCGGTGTTGAAAGAGTACAGTGATCTACAGGCCTGGATTACAGGAGGCAGTTTGTTGTACAGCTTTGTGCCCCTGTAGGTGATCGAGTTTTGGACCTGGTTTGTCCTGTAAAAAGGGGTGTTGAAGACAAGACTGGAGGAACCCCTGGTAGCCTGCTCAGGGGCTGCGAACAGGAATAGGGAGTTGATACTCGGGGAAAGGGTATTGAGAGATATCTTATGGAGGAAGGAGAGCATCTTGAGGTGGAACCTCCCTTCTAGAGTGGGCCAGCTGAGTGTGGTGTAGAGTGTAGTGATGCATATGCTAGGGGAGACCAGTGATGAAACCTGCTATACTGTTGTAAGTGGCTCTGAATTTAGTGTAGAGGATGGAAGAGGTAGGAGGGGAGAAGATGATGTAGCCATAGTTGATAAGAGGCAGGAGTAGAGAGCTAGCTTGGTGAAATCTGAATGCGGGGATCAAGAACTTTCTAATCCCGTGTAGAACACCAAGCCTGACGTGGACCTTCTTTTTTTTTATACTTTGTATTTATTGAGTTTAACTGCATAGAACATACAGTACAGTTCTCACATAGGCAGGTGAACAGACAGTTAATAACATTGCATGAATGCTATACATCATTTTTACAGAAACCACATTCAATAGACCCCTATACCATGGTACAATACCAGGGGATTAGCTAAATAATATATATAAAACTGGACTCAATAAAGGCTTATTACTGCCAAGAGCAGGGAGTAAACCAACATTGTTTTTTGTTTAGAGAAGATCCAGATCCCGGTCACTAAGATAGTTACATTCTCCCCGTCTACATCTGTAGTTTCAGCAAAAGATTACCAGCTTCTTGTAATTTTCCCACCACTTCATATGTTGAACTTTAAAACATAACTTGACTGTAATTTAAACTTTACTGAGGAGTAGGGATCCTGTTCCATGTAATCTATTAGCATAGCATAAACTTTGATACTATTTAAACTGATTTCAAAAAGGCAGGAATTTTCAATGTTCCACACAACTTTGTCCTTTATCAAAGCCTTATACTAGGTACAGAAAATGTCTGCCAAACCATGAATCAAGTCTCTCCATGGATCCCTACAATGAATTGCTAAAATAAGCGCTATTTATATAGGAAACCCCAGTATTCATCTCTCATTCACTGTCCTCATTTTCACTATCGGCCTCAGAGTCCTTCGTTTGGAATTCTCTCTCTCCACTCGATTGATGTATTTGCCGGCTTCTCCAGGGTCTGAAAATTGGAAGGTTTCCCCGTAGAAAATCCACAGGCTTGCTGGCATTACTAAACATGCTGAATTCCCAGCTGTCTCAAACAGGTCCGCGCCAGATCAAGGCTCTTTCTCCTTTGCCTTGTTGCATAACTGAGATCAGGGAAAATATGAATTGTGTTCCCCTCCCAGTCCATGGACCCTCTTTTCTTGGCCAGTGTAATAAGTTAATCTCTTTGAACTACTGACCCCTGATGTGGACCTTTTTAATGAGGTTGCTAATGTGGAGGTTGTAGGTGAGGAGGTGGTCGAGGTGGAGCCCCAGGTATTTGAATTCTGAAACTTGTTCAGTGAGGTTACCAGTGTTGTCAGAAAGTCTAAGGCTGGAAATGGGATTTCCTGGGCCTGAGAAGATCATGAACTTGGTCTTCTTCAAGTTGAAGATCAAGCCTTTACTGGAGAATCAGGAATTCAGTCTCCAAAAATCAGACTGCAGATTGTGGAACACAGTGGCGGGGTATTTGTCACTGTAGTACAGAGCTGCATCATCCATGTACAGAGTAAGTTGGGTGAACTGGCGGAAGGAGGGGAGGTTGTTAGTAAAGAGAGAGAGAAGAAAAAGGGGCCTAAGATTGAACCTTGGAGGACTCTGTATTTGACTGGACATTTGGCGGAGAGGTGGCCTTTGATTGAGGTCTTGTGGGATCTCCCAGAGAGGTAGCTGCCGACCCACTTGATGGCATTTTTGGAGAGATGCACACCTCTTAGGGTGTCCAGGAGAAGGGTGTGATCCACAAGGTCGATCTCCTTGGTCAGGTCAACAAAGTCCGAGCCGAGTACTGGCTTTTGTCATTAGCTATGAGGATATCACTGGTGAAACTGACCATGGTGCTGTGACCGTATTTTAACCCATGCTGGGCAAACTAAGGGGAGAACTAGTGACACCACTGACTACCCTTTTTTAACAAATCATGGGAGGATGGTGTGGTACCTGAGGACTGGAGGAGAGCAGATGTGATTCCCCCTCACAAAAGAGGGAACAAGTCAGAGGCAGGAAACCACAGACCTGCTAGTTTGACCTCAGTGGTAGGGAAAATGATGAAATCACTTCTGAAACAAAGAAAAAAATTGTTGAATACCTAGAGGCCAGCAGGGCACAAGATCCAAAGCAGCATTGATCTACCTAGACTTTAGCATGGCATTTGACACAGTCCCACACAAAAGATTAATAAACAAGTTAGCCAGCGTGGGAGTGGGTCTCAGAGTGGTAGCCTGGGTAAAAAATTGGCTGGACAACAGCACACACAGGGTAATAGTAAACTGAGTCCACTCCGAAGAAAGTGGGGTTACTAGCAAGGTACTGCAGGGCTCAGTACTGGGACTGGTCATCTTTTATGCATTTATAGGTGACATTGCAGAGGGACTGGAAGGAAAAGTATGCCTCTTTGCAGACAACACAAATATCTGCAATAGGGTTGATATACAAGGGAGGGTGGAAAGGATGAGAAAGGGACTTGGCAAGGTTGGAGGAATAGTCAAAAATATGGCAGCTTAGATTCAATGCAAAAAAGTGCAAAGTAATGCACCTGGGAAACAGTACACAATGGAAGAGGGTACTAACAACAAAAAAAATGGAAAGGGACCTGGGGATAGTCATATCAGACAACCTAAAGGTAGGCAAGCAATTTGAGAAGACAGTAAGGAGGGCTGAGAGGGATACCCAGATGCATAGGGAGAGGCATCACCAGTAGAAAACAGGAAGTTGTTATCCCTCTATACAGACAGTTGGTGAAACCCCATCTGGAGTACTGCATGCAGTTCTGGAGACCCCATCTCCGAAGGACATAGACAGGATGGAGGCAGTCCAGAGGAGGGCAACTAAAATGGTGCAGGGTCTGCACCAGGAGCCATACGAAGAGAGACTAAAGGAGCTTAATATGTATACCCTCAAGGAAAGGAGGGAGTTGGGGATGTGATAGAAACTTTCATGTACATCAAGAGAATCAACAAAGTCCAAGAGGGTAGCATCTTTCAGAAAAGGAGATGTGCAAGAATAAGGGGGCACAATTTGACGATAGAGTGGGGATGACTCGGGCAATGTGAGGAAATATTTTTTTATGGAGAGGGTGGTGGATGCATGGAATGGCCTTCCTGAGGAGGTTGTGAGGTCAAAAACTGTGAGAGAATTCAAGAATGCATGGGACAGACATAAGATAGTTCTAGATGAACTCAGGAAAGACTGAGGTGATGGTTGTGGATCTGGGCCGCTGGACAGAGGGGTCGGGGACTTGCCAGCCTTCTGGACTTTGCCTGGGAAGTACCCAGCTTCTTTCCTCTGAATGGATGTGGGATCTGGGGGTGATTCTTGATGATGGGCTGACACTGTGGTCTCGGTGTCGGCAGTCAAGTCTTCTTTCTACCATCTGAGGAACATTGTCAGGGTCAAGCACCTAGTTCCATCTGACGACCTCCCTACGTTGATCCATGCCTTTGTGACTTCATGCCTTGATTACTGCAACTCCCTTTACCTAGGGCTTCCGGGGGTCGATATCCACTGCCTGCAGCTAGTGCAGAATGCTGCGGCCCAGTTGTTAATGGGGACCCCTCGCGCGAGTCACATCACACAGGTGCTGCGCAAACTGCACTGGCTGACTATTCAGTGGTGGATCACCTTCAAGGTCAGGCTTCTGATTTACAAAGCCCTAAACAGACAGTGCCTGGACTATCTGAAAGAGCTCCTTTCCCTCTACTGCCCCAGGTGACCGCTCCACTCAGCTGACGAGGGGTTGCTAGTGATTCCCAGGGTATCTTTGAAGACATCGGAGGCCCGTGCATTCATGTATGCAGCTCCAGCCCTGTGGAATTCTCTACCCCATCAGACACGGGAGTACACAACTGTGCAGGGCTTTAAGAAGACCCTAAAGACTCACTTATGGTTTCAGGCTTACCCAAATTGTTTTTTAGCTCTGTATTTATTTGAACTGTGGATTTTATGGTTTTTACTTGTTCTTATTGTTCAGTGCCTTGATAATTGAAAGGTGCTTTATAAATAAAGATTATTATTAATTGGGGGTGGGAGGAAGTAGGCTGTTGGTTGACTGGGATCTGCAGCTTATCCAATAGGTAGGGAAATGGGCAGACTGGGTGGGCCAAGCGTTCCTTATCTGCCGTCAAAGTCTATGTTTCCACGATATGCCCTTTCCACACTTTCCATGTTTCTCCCTTAGTAGGAAGTGTATGGAGTAGGGGTTCCATTTCTCTACATTAACCTTAAAAAAAGTAATACAATACTGAAGGCAACACAGACGCAAAAATGGTGACTATTCAGGCTGGTGCACGGGTTTATTACAGTTTCATCATAACACAGTGTTATTTTATACTTAATCCAAGCTGTTTGTGTGTTTTGTCAGATTGCCCGAACGTCACCTGCTTGAAGTCAGGGAATCAGAAGGAGTGGTCAGATGTGTGTATATAGGAAACCATTTTTTGGGGGAGGGGACTAATTTAAACATATCACGTTTGGGATTCACTGTTAAAATCAAAGCTGAAAATTTAAGGGGGGGGGGGGGGCAGCTCCCTCAAGTGAAATTATGTTTCTGGCTCTTTTACATGTTATCAGATACTGTTCCGGAGGTAAAGCAGTAAAATGACACTTTATCAGTATAAACTGTTTAGAATGAAAAAAGTATTAAAATATGTGTTTTTTTTACTCTAAGACAGAGCTAGAAGCGACAGCTGCAGCTGCTATGCAGTGACTCAACCAGAGAAGTTGGTGAATTTGGGATTATGGGCACTATGCACGAACAGGTAGGAAATATGCTCCAGAGGTACGTACCTCACCCATGTAGCTCTGCAGCCCTGGACAGGTGTAGGGTGCATGGTATGCATTACTGCATGCACCTGCAGAGCACCTGCCCATGGCCCTGCCCCCAGTTATGCAGGACTATGCAAGGTGGCCGGAGATGAAGTAGTGGACCCAGGCAGGCATCCAATTGGATACCCGTCCTGGGTCCCATAGTGGATCTCCTACATGGGATGGCACGGATCCAGGTGGGTGAATAGCCAATGCAGGCACCCAGACCCACACAGCCATGCCTCAGTGGCTGGAGGACCCCTGCCTGAGGCCCTGGTGCACTGCAATCAGCTCCCTCAACCCAGTTGTCTCAAAGCAGATCTCCACCCCTCCACACATGATAGCTCCATCCCCAGTGTTGAAACAGACCCCCCACACACACACACACACACACACACACACACACACAGAGGAGCCCCAGTGCACACACTTAGACTCCTGACCCCTGTACCCCAGCTGAAGCATATGATGCTGGTTGCCCCCACCCAGCGGCGGCACTGACCACCTCCTCCAAACCCCATACCTGACAGTCGGTGCCCAGACGGCATCCCTTCGCACACCTCCTCAGCCACTGGACTTCTCACTGATGCTGGGAGTGCACTGCCTCTTTATAGCACCTCATGAGAATTGCCATCAGAAGGCATATTGATGACTACAGGCACATTTTTGAGATGTACAAAAAAAAGTCATCAAAAAGCTGACAATATCCCTTTAAACAGTTGATGGATGAACCATTTTATATAAAATCTCCCTCTCAATGAAGAAAACATTGAAATTCTGCACTTTTAAAACCTATCTTTTGGAGTACCATAGATCTTCGATCTAAAGCTGTGACTTATATTGCAAATTTCATGTTGGATCAAGGGCGGCTAGTCTTAGAGGGCAGCTTTTAATTGCTCTGCTGATTTAGAAAGGTTACACTTTACTTTTCTGCTCCCCCATCAGCTAGCACTCATTCCCTCACCAATGCTCTTTTCATTTAGAAATTTGGCGACGTCACACCCTGCATCCAGTATTTCAGTATCTGATGTCACTTAGTACCTGTTAGTCTCTTAGGACTTTTAGTACATATATTTTAGTAGCTGCAGTACTCTGGGAATTCAAGGAACGTGAATGATTGCTTGTTACCAGAGACCAAGAGGCACACCCCAGCACACCTAGAGATGCCGCAAAGACTAGCCACGCTGAACATGCCGAACACATCGGTGTTCTCTTGAGATTTTTTTATACCACACTCAGAAACAACAAACAGCATGTAGAAGGCACAGGTTGAGATAATCCTGCACAGCATCACTGGCACATCAGGTCACCTGCCATGAACGCAGCTCCAGGAGATGCCTGCCAGCATGTATGGTAAAGGGTCTGGGGGGGGGGGTTGCTGTAATCGCCAGCTCACTTCATGAACAGTCACCCTTTCTCACTCCCCCTTAATTCATCCTTACTTGTAAACTGTATGTTTCTCATTGCAGTCTGTGATTGAGGGTGGCTTGTTACTGTAATTGTTTTATAATAGCAGTAAGGCACTCCCAGGAGTTGGATTAACTGTCAGTTAATCACCCCCTAATGGCAGTGTGGTACTTGGCTGTGCCTTGTGCTACACTACGTCCCTAGAGGTGATCGACTTGACTTCTCAGCCTACATTGTTGCCATCAATGTCAAGCTCTGTCCATAGCTTAATGCCCTCTATCTAATAGGGAACTGATTACCAAAATGGTGCTCCCTGTTTTCAACTTCACGGACGTAGTCTATGGTTCTGCCCGTCCCTTGGCAGACTGGATACCCTTCTCAACTCCTTCTGCCATTTTGCATCTAACACTCTACCATGCACACATCTTAGCTCGTTATACTTCTGCCTTTCTATCCTGCCTCTGCCCTCTCATCGCCAGTCCCATTGAGCTTCTTTCATCTTAAAATTTTGGTTCAGCACCCTTCTCTCCTACTTCTCCTTGCTCCTATGCTGACTCCCCCCTGCCTTCTGCTCCCTCCACTCTAGGGACTAGCACAGTTCCGCTCTTTATCCATGCTCCTCTGCTGTACAGTCTGCATTCTCCTATAGGCTTCCCTCACTCTGGAATAAACTCTCCTCCTCTGTTTCTCCCCATCCCCTAGCTCCTTCAAATGCCAGGTGAAACTTCAACTCCCCACCCCCCACTTGCTCCTGCTATCCTTCTTCTAGTTATCCGTGAAGGCTTTATTTTTAATCTGTACGTGTTATTGTTTGTGATTCTGTGCACTGCTAAGGTTCACTGCTCATTTTTAACTGCTGTACATGCAAATTGTTCTTTAATCTGTTAGTGTTATCACTTTGCTTGTCTGTTCAGATGTTATTTTGCTATTGTCTGCTGCTTGCTTTACCTCCCCCTTCTCCAGGTTACATCTGGAAACTAGCCTTGCCTCAGTGTGTGTTTCCCCGTTACCAAATTTAAAATAAATCAATCAATAAACAAACTGAATGCTAAGCTAATCCCTGGTCATGCCTCATTGCTTAAGTAAAATATGTAGTCAATCATCTGTGGAGGTGAAACACATAGATAATTATACCCCTACAGATAACAAGAAGTCGTGTTACAAGAACAGTACAAAATCTTGGTCTTCATTACATTCCATTTGGCAAATGGCATGGAGGTTAAGGATCCAGGGGTTCTCTTTTTGTAATAGGGGTCTGGTTCTGTCCCCCTCTTGGATATGGTGGTATTGATTCAATTCCTGTAAACTTCAGTGAGTCAATACCACGTTGATGTATCATGTTGCAGGGCCATGGAGCGGTCATGTTTCTCATTTACCATAGCTCTAAGTCTGTCATAACAACCTGCGCCCATCCCTCATTGGCTCAAATGCATTAACAACATAACATATGTACAACTGGTAAGGAAGCATGCACCAGTATGTAGAGTATTGGAGAGGAAGGTGAGTCCTGCCTCCAAAAGAGATGGGAGAGACTATGCCAGTTCTTTAGCAAAGCATTAAACATTTTTAAAAAAGTGCAGTGATTACTAGTATTTAACTTAAGTAACTATGCTATCTGTTTTCCTTTTTTAAATTTTTTTTTTATTAAATTTATCGTAAAAAGGACAGAGTCTATTACACAATGGACAGAATTTCATTTAGAGTACAAGACACAATAGACGAATGTTTAACATAAGTTAGTGCAGTGCATATAGATTAATATAGTCAATTCAAGGCATGCTCAAGGCAAAGAGTGCACTAAACGTTGCAAAATTGTAATGACCTGCAAGGTTGCATGGATAAATCAAAATAAAGTTCATTGGGTGATCTGGAGAAGGTCCTCCATAGAAAGCTGTAACAGAGAATCCATAATAGTATCTATATTGTCAAACTATGTACAGGAATTTGCATCATTCAGATGCATATGATCAGTATACAAAACAGCAGGTTCTGTGTTTGGAAGAAAGGGTAGAAGAGGCAGAAAGTAGATTGAAAAGCATGCTTGTATGCTCTGTTGTCTCTTATGGATTTGTTTTCAAATATCCCTCTGTACTCAGCCGCATCACTCTGTTTTGTTATATCCACTGTGTTCCACCCTGGCCCATCTCGCAGCTATACATTGAATAACTTTGCCCAATCGGACAATTAAAAATATTTTTCAATGTATTGATATCGCACTTGTAAAGAATGTCTCTGTACAATTATCTGATTGTTGTATGTTTTGTAATCTTTAAACCTTTTGTATTACCTTGTCTGGTTGCACATATTTGTTTGTAACAGTTTAACCTAACCAGGTCCATCTTGCAAATGAGCTATGCTCAACGATGTTTCACCTGGATAAATAAAGATTTTGATTGATTGATTGACAAGGTCTGGCAGTATAACCTAGAGGACAGAGTAATGAGCTTGATAGATCCAGCAGACCTAGGTTTCATTCCCACAACCTCCACTTGCATACTGTGTAAATCTGAGCAAGTCACTTAACCACCCCAGTGCTCCCAGGTTGCCCCTGAAAACAGGCACTTGTGCCTAGCGGGCATTACCTGATTACCAAAAGAAAAAAAATAAATAGATAAGAAGCCCGAGGTGAAACTATGTACCTACTCTAGCAGAAAAGAGAAAGTGGGAGAGAGAAAGTTGATGAGGTGAGAGACCTGGCCTTATGGGACAAAATGCGAATAGCTGTCCAGTTGATTCATCACCCATTTATACCACCTGATTTGAAAAGAAGGGCTATGATTCGTGATCTGGCTGATATCCTGTCCAATGTATATAAGTCAGTTGTCATTTCCTGCCAGTTCAAGTAGGAATTTTCTCGGTGTGCCACAGTCTAGTGATGTCCTTTTTGGCCACTAAAATCAATAAAATGGCCAGTTCTACAGAGGGTTTATTTAATGTGCAATGATCTGGGGGATGGCAGTTAGGATAAAGGAAAGGGTAATCATACCATGGCAGTGAAAGATGTTATCAATCTCATGAAATACATCTTGCCAATAAGTTTGAAGAGATGGGCATGCCCACAGGACATACATTTGATCCGCCTATATAGTGCTGCAGTTGCGCCAGCAATGGCCAGCATGAGAGCCTATGAATTTAGCAATTACTGCAGTCATGCAGAAATATGGAAGTTGGCACTTGCAGGCATATTCATTGTTCTATGGAATGAGTGGTGCCCAGTTCTGTGCTCCATCTGTGCAGGATGGAGCCAGTAGAGGCCACAGAAGAGGCTTGTAGAACCTTACATAAAAGACTAATCAGATTATCAGATATGCCCAGGTGTTGCCTAGTAAGTGGAATTGTAAAAGATGAGCAAGGGGGGTGGTTTTTCAAATAAGCATGTCATGTCTTTTTCCCTAGCCTGAAGGCAAGAGCGAAGTTGTAAATATTTATGGAAATCATTTGATGGGAGATGAAAAGAGGCCTGCAGGGTCACAAATGGCAGAATCCCCATAAGGACAATGAGTTGAAATGCATACCTAATGCTGTATCTATGCCACCACATTAATGATTTATCTAATAGTTTGTCGGGGGAGGAGGATATATATCAAGCTGGCAGTATAGCCTAGAGGTTAGAGTAATGAGCTATGAACAAGCGTGGTACATCCAGCAGACCAGACATTGGTTTGATTCTCACAACCTCCACTTGCATACTGTGTGACTCTAAGCAAGTCATGTAACCACCCAGTGCTCCCAGGTCGTCCCTGAAAACAGGCAGTTGTACCTAGTGGGACTTACCCGGTTACCAAAGACTAAAATAAAATATCATGCATTAAGGCCTGGAGGTAGAACTGATCTATGGGGGTGAAAAATAGTTTTTGAAGAAATATCCATTGCCGACAAGTTTTGGCCGTATAGCAATAGAACTTACTAAGGAGAGTACGTGCAGGAGGATTACAAAAAAAGTATCAGGCATGATACTAAACTAACATACTATTTGCCAGTGGATTAGGCCTTACAGTCTATCGAGTCTGCTCGAGCCTTAGATCCTTAGTTAGGTGCTGAGGCTCTCCCATCCCTTGTGCTCCAGAAACCCCTATCATCCATCCCCCCCCCCACCCCCCGGGACAGGCCATCATCTGATGCATCCACTTTCTGTGTCTGTCCCACCCTCTCTTGAAGCCCTCCACTGTGGATCTGTACCAGCTCACCAGGCGGTGCATTCCAAGGGTCCGGACCACCCTCTCAGTGAAAAACCTCCTCCTCTTTTCCCCCCTCACCCTTCCAACTTCAAACCATGCCCTCTGTTGATACCTCCCTGCTTTAGTCTAAAGATCCCCTCCATGTTTACCCTATTTATTCCCTTGAGGTACTTGAAGACCTCAATCATGTCCCTCCGTCTCTCCTCTCCTCCAATGAAAACAGGCAGAGCTCCTCAAGTCTGTCCTCATACGTCAAATCCCCTAGCCCTCGTATCATCTTAGTTGCCCTCCTCTGTACCCTCTCCAGGAGCTGTATGTCCCTCTTCAAGTGTGGTCTCCAGTACTGTACACAGTACTCAAGGTGTGGTCTAACCAGTCCATTGTACAGCGGCAGAATTACTTCCTTGCTCCTAGAGGTGATCCCTCTTACAATGCATCCTAACATCCTGTTTGCCTTGCTAGCCGCTCTCCTGCACTGCTCCGAGTTATTCATACATGCATCCACCATGACCCCTAGGTCTTTTTCCCCTATTGAGGCCTCCAGCACCTCCCCTCCCAGTGTGTACCTGTGTTTAGGCTTTCTCCGACCAGGATGCAACACCTTGCACTTGGTGATATTGAAATTTAATTTCCACGTGTGAGCCCAGCTTCCCAGGGTGTCCAGGTCCCCTTGCAGGGCCAACCTCCCCTCTTCTCCCTCAACTACTGCTCCCATCTTGGAGTCATCTGCGAAGAGACTCATTTCACACCCTATACCCTCCCTGATGTCCAATATGTATGCATTAAACAGGATCGGACCCAGGACTGAGCCCTGTGGTACCCCACTACCAACCTCTCTAGGGTTCAAGAGCTCCCCACAGACCACTGCTCTCTGGGTGCGTCCAGCTTGCCAGTTTTCAATCCATCTGACCATCAAAGGGCCTACTCCTAACCCCATCAGTTTCTCCACCAGACCATTGTGGGGGACAGAGTCAAACGCCTTGCTGAAGTCCAAGAATAATACATCCACAGGCTTTCCCTGTCCAGTTCTGATGTTACCCATTCATAGAACTCCACAGGATTGGTTTGACATGATCTACCTGGCACAAACCCATGTTGCCGACTATCCAGACCTCCCACCTCCTCCAAGTACACCCCCAATAGTTCCTTTAGTATACTCTCAATTTATTTTCCCACCACCGAGGTCAAACTGATGGATCTATAGTTACCTGGTACTTCCCTCGACCCCCCCTTTATGGATTGGCACCACATGTGCCTCTCGCCAATCCCTAGGTACTCTCTTTGTCTCAAGTGACCTGTTGAAGAGCTCCGCCAGGGTGTAGCCAGTATGTCCACCATTTCCATAGTACTCGGATGAATGCCATCCGCCCAGGAGATTTGTCTTTCACGGCCTTGAGGCTAACCAACCCTATTGGCGGAGATAGCATCATCCGGTCCCCTCCACCTTACTGGCCTTTTATCCTTATCCAGATGTGACACCCTGGGTACCTCTCCTCCCTCTTGCTCCATTTCTGTTGCTCCCCTGATCCCACTCACTGCCGCTTCTATCCCCTTCGTGTCTTGCTTTGTAGATATCCCATCCCCCTCCCTAGTGAACACAGAGGCAAAGTACTCATTAAATACCTCTGCCTGGTCCCTCACCTCTTCCACCCACCCTCCTTCTGATCTCAATCTGCTGAGATGGCCCTTAGTTTTTCTCTGCTCCCCAATGTACCGGAAGAACCCTTTTTCCCTCCATGTATCCCCTGTGCCAGCTGCTGCTTTACTGGACTTTGCTCCCTCACCATCCGGGTGACTTTTCTAGATGCAAGATGGTACATTTCCTTATCCCTATCCCCTCTTGTTGTTTTATATTTTTTGTAGGCCGTCTTCTTTTCTCTGACTGCTACCTGACCTCACTGGACCACCAGCATGGTTTATGTGACCTTGCTCCCTTACATTTCAACTTAGCGCAGATCCTGACTGCCTCAATGAAGTCCCCATTTTATGACCTCCCATCTCCTTTCCACACTTGCCATTGATATAATCCCCTTCAAGTGAGAATATTTCCCATGCCCACAAAGTCTGCGCCCCTGAAGTCCACTGCCAGTGTCCTAGGTCTCACCCCCCATGCTTATTTGAAACCAGACAGTATTGTGGTTGCTCCCAGTTAGGGGGTCCTGTACAACCAGGTCCCTTACCAGATCCCCATGCTGCTTGGCCACCTTAGAGGATATGGTTCCCCAGTTTGTACCTGGCATATTAAGGTCCCCCATCAACACCACTCATTCCCCTTTTGGTCCACACTGGGCAGTGATGTTGTCCAGCAGACCATCCTCTAGAACATCACTCATCCCGGGGGGGCCTATATGCTACACCCAGCTTGACCTTATCTCCTGCTGGGGATCGTAAGGTGACCCATAAGGCCTCCACGTTTCCCTCTGCCTCTTCTACCCTAGCAATTTCTATGTCATCTCTAATGAACATAGCCACTCCGACCCCTCTGCCCTCCTTTCTATCCTTCCTAAGCATAGTGTACCCCCGCACATTTAGGTCCCAGTCATGGTTTTTGTTGGCCTACGTCTCCGTGATCACTGCCCATCCCCGAATAGCATGGCCTGGAACTCTGGCAACTTGTTTCCCAAGCTCCTGGCGTTTACTAACACCAACCCCCACCCTTATCCCTGATCCTCTTTGCTTCGAACCCCACCAGTTCCTTACCTTCCATCCTCCCTCTGCTCCTCCTGAAACCTCCACCCCAGTCTGTTTCCCCTCCCCTTGGGCTTGAAGGCTACCCTCATCATCTGGAGGAGAGGGCTTGGTCAGCCTCTCCTTTTCCTTTCTCCCTCACAAGTTTAAACCCCACCTTTCTTGAATGTAGTCAGCCATCCCCGCTTCCTTCCCTAATGGGGCAAGATGAAGCCTGTCCTTGGCATATAGTCCCTTATCCTCCCAAACTCCATTCCAGTTCCCTAACACCCCCAACCCACTCTCTTCACCCTACTTCCTGAGCCAGTCATTAACCTCTGTGAGCTTCATTTTTTTCTCCACTGAGGCCTTTGGTACTGGCAATATCTCCGAAAAGGAAATGTTGCATCTATTATCCCGACAGACTCTGGCAAGTTCTTGGAACCTTGCTTGGATTTCCAAAACGCTATTTCCCTCTAGAGCGTTAGTTCCCAAATGCACCAGGAAATCCGGTTTCCCTCCACAATCCCTAACCATTTCATACACCATGAACTTTGCTCTGTGCACTGTCAGCCCAGAGATACTCACTACCTTCACCTGGCTATGGCATCCACCCCTCCCCGTCCCTCCCACTGGATACCCATAATCATCGAGTATCCCAATAACAGAACCTTAACACTATCATCATCCTTATGGATACCTCCACTATGCACTCGCAACCCCCCATCCGTCCCTTTATTCATGATCTCAATTCCATGGAGTCTTCCTGCCTTATTAGAGACCCCTTGTCACCCTCCTTTCTGCCTCCCTCGTTATTTTGCCCTTAACTCAACCCCTCTGAATAGGTGTCCCTTAACCCTCTCTTATCTGAACCATTTATCCTGGCCCTGATGGTTTCCCCTTCCCCCACCACCATCCTCCTCCCCTTGTAATAGTACCCCTGCCTCCAGAGGCTCTCTGTGGGTCCCCTTTAGCTTGGGCCCCATCCTTTGTACTGACCCCCCTGCTGAAGGGGGGGTCCTCTCCCACCTCCTTGTCTCCCAGTGTCTCTCCAATCGTGTTCTCCTCCCTCATGTCTGTAATATGTTACATCTCCCCCATTTGCTTAACATTTATGTTTCCCCTTCTACCTCTGGGACTATTTCTATCCTTTCCATTGCCAGTCTGTGATGCCCTATGGGTATCCAACTCCCTCCCCCCGGCCTCTGTATAAGTTTCCTCATTTCCACCAACCCCTTCCTCCCCCTCTAGGTTGCTAAGTAGCTCAAATTTATTGTGACACTCTATGTCAGCCTCCATCAAGTAACCCGAGTTTCCCCTGACTGCACCTCTAAACTGCCCCTCTTCTTCCCCTCTTGCTCTGTTCACCTTAGGAGCTCTCTTCCCACAGTCTGCTGTCTTAGGCTTCTGCACAACAGCCCCTCCTGACTCTTCCCGCTCCACTCTCTTTGTATTCAGAATGTTCACCCCGTACGCTTTCCCCTTAGCATCAACATCCCTATCCAAGGGTCCTCTGTCCCTAATACCCCCCCTCCTGCTTGCTGTAACATAACCTCCTGTGATTTGAGTGTTGCCCCAGCCTCCCCTCAGCCCCACCCTTCTGCTGCCCATATCCACACCCCTTATCCTTGGACACCCCCCAGCTCCCCCAGCGTACTCCTTAACTAATATATCTCACTCCTGATACAAGATAGCTGTCTACAGGTGGGCAGCCTCCCTCTCTCAGGCCCAATTGAGATTGTGCCATCCCACAGCCTGTGCAGCCTAAAATCCTTCCAAGATGCCTGCCATGGTGGAATATGGCACCCTGTTTATCCCCTCTGTTTATTATTGGCACACCCCTTTTCTCAGTCCCTTTCCCCTGGAATACAGTTTTCTCTATACTGACTGCAGTTATTTACAAACCCAATTTCAACCCCACCAATAAAGTTTCCAAGTCTCACAAACACATACAGTCCAGTGTGTGTTCAGTCCCAGTAACAGTGTGTGTATGCAGACATCAGGTACCGTATGATGTCACAGGCTCACCAGCTCCTGTTGCTTTGAATTTCAGTCCCAAACAGAAATACTCAGCCCTTCAATCCCAACCCCTAGTGGCTTTTCAGTATTTAAGGCAAACACATTTAAATTTCACTCTAATTATCACTGCCAAACAACTGTTCCCAAGCCTCAAAAGTTACAATATCACAGCCCAGGTAACAGTTCTAACTCAAGGTAATAATTGTTAACACATAGAACCAATTTCACTTACAAAACTATTCAAATATTTCAGTTAAAACAGAATATAACCCCAGACCTCTGTCCTTACCAGCCTCCTGCTTATGTTCCCAAGTGAACAATGATACACATGATCATGTGTATCTTTTAGTGTGTGTGCGATCTGCCTCCAGTAAGGTTGGATTGATGGAGTAAACCATAGGCAAATTATTCTGAGATGGAATGCTGAGGTGTATCAGTTTAAATTGGGTAGGGTGACTCCCCTTTTATCCCTAGGGAGCTACAAAATGGAATAGCGGATTCAGGGGGGTGGTACCTTGCCAAATAAAGTGGGAAATTACTTTATCCCAGGCCCCAAAATAGGTTTTATCCAGCATAATGGGGAGGGTTTGTAGAAAATATAAAATCTGGGGAAGGATGTTTTGTCGTATTCTATGAGATTGAAGAATCCAAAGGTGAGATTCATCCAATGGGAGAGGTCGGCTGTGATTTGTTGGGCTAGAGACTCATAATTAAGGAGGCCAAGCTGATCCAGAGTTTTGTGAATTTTAATTCCCAGGTACCAAATGGCTAGTTTATGCCACTTAAAGGGAGAAGCCCGTTTTAACTCTGGTGAGGGGGAATAGTTGTTTAGAAGCACTTCCATTTTAAGAGTGTTTAACTTGTATCCCACTAATGTGTTGAATTCTTGGAGAAGTTTCCAGTCAACCAGAATGGAGTCTTCCAGGGAGGTTACTATTAACAGCACATTGTCAGTGAACAGCGACATTTTATATTGTTTACCCCTTCCATGGTAATCTCCTCCACCCCAGGGTGACCCCGTATAGCTGCTACCAAGGGTTCTAGAGAGAGAATAGGAGCAGGGACAATGGGCAACCTCCATGAGTGCCCTAGATTAGGGGAAATGGATGGTAGAGGGAACCATCTAGCTTGAGGTATGCCTGAGCAGAATCATGTATGGTTTGTATAATCTGTATGATATCCTGCGGTATTCCAAAATGAGACAGGGTGGCCCAGAGGTAAGGTCAGGCCATCCTGTTAAATGCCTTTTCAGCATCATGGCTCAAGAGTGTAAGGGGAATCTGGTGAGTGACAGTATAATCTATTAGAAGGAGAATACATTGGACACTGTTGTGTGCCTGTCTTTGCTGAATAAAGCCTACTTGGTCGGGTCTATTAAATTAGGGAGAAAATGTTCAAGTTGTTGGGCATGATGGACATGTAGAACTTTAGCAGCAGTTACGCATGGATATAGGTCTGTAGGAAGTAGGGTTTCGAGGATCTTTCAGGGATTTTAATATTGTCAAGATGACTGCGTATTTTCAGGAGGGAGGAAGAGGCTTAACCTGTTGTATCTCCCTAAAGACTGAGAGCAGAAGGGGGATGATGGGTTCAGAGGACAGCTTCAGTTTCATTTGTTGTAATGGGAGTTGAGTACTTGAGCCTGCGCCCGATAGATGAGGCAGAGAGAGTTTCCAGAGATATGTCTCTATTTGAGTAGGGGAAGTTTGGGTATCTGCAATGTAGAGGTGCTGATAATATTTATCTGTAGCTGTCCGGATGTTCGTCAGATGAGTTAAAAGAGTACCAGAGTCTGGGACAGTTAGCTGTGATACACAGGTCTGGGCGTGGAATACTCAAAGTTTACCAGCTAAGTTACATGTGCCTCCGGGACCTCATTCATACTGACGGTGTTTCAAATATAATAGCTGTTGTTAAGTCTTTTGATCTAATAATATTTGAAGGTACCATTTGACCTTGCATATCTTAGGGGTCACAGAGTGATCTCCTTGATGGAGAAAGCACTGAAGGGTGTGCAAGGTAGAGTGGAGCTCCTGCATGCATGTGTAACCCCCCTGCAAATGGGGGTTCCCAAAAGACTTCCAGGAGCTTGCTTGAATGCTCCAAGCCTGAATGGTGTTTGGCATTTAAGCCATTTATCAGTGAGTGTTTTTAGAGCCTCTGGTACTGTCTCTTTAAGAGCTGTCTGCTTGCAGACATAATTAGTTTGTATGGGGGGACTGTGTGTTTCTTTGATTGAGTACCACTCGAGCTGCTGCCAATTCACTTCATTTTTGCAGTCACTAGGAGTGCAAAGGGAACCTATGTGAAAGATGTAACTGTTTGCCAGAAATTATTTAGAGTAATAATGAAATTACAGTTTGTCTAACCTGCTTTCTTTGCAGTCAGAACTGTGTGTGCTAGTTCCCCATTCTAGTTTTGAACTGCTGAACTGGACCAATCAGTGTGGGGTAAGCTAGCTCTAAAATGGTGCCTTGGGCCGAATCAGAACTTGGACTCATAATCTGAGCCAGCCACAAGAGGATTGTATGGGCAGTGACTCTGGGAGATGTAGTTTGAACTTCAGTGCCTTTTGGACCAACAGCAGCAGTCTATTGTGAGTGACAGCCAATCCAGTCAAGAACTGGGAGGAACTCAAAGGAAGTGCCGGTTTTTCAGTTGGAGTGTCAGTTGAGCTTTGGCAGTGAAGAAGGAAGGACCCTGTGCTTTTTCAGTGTGCAGTTTTAGTCAAAAACGTGTGTAAGGCCCAGAGTTCGGTCTGCAGCTTGTTGGGACTGAATCCGTCCTGTGAAAGAATCAAAGGATCTCTGAAGAGTAGAAACCAGGCTCACCCTGTAGAAGACTGAAGAATTGCTGAAAATTGCACTCGGTCTGTCAGGAACTGAATCTGCTGTGTGTTCTCCGGGTATTGTGCAGTAATGCGATCGGGATACAGATGCAGCCTGCCTGGTATAGTGCTTTCTTTTATGGATGTGTGAAGAGGTTTGTGTACCTCAAGTGAGCCCTGCTGACATTGAAGGACCCTATCTTATTTGGAGGTCGTGAGTACTAATTCAGGGTCACTCCTGTTGAATTGCCACATTAAATCCAAATGGAATTACTGTACTGCTGACTGTTTAATTCTCCTTTTCTCTGTGTGAAAGGGCCCCTACCAGCTGCCACGGTTTGGACTAGCCACTAGGCTTGGGGTACCAGGGACAGTAACTGATAGGGATAGGCCTGTGCACAGAGCCATAGGTAATTATTAGAGTGATAAGCTAATTAACCTGATTTCCCCTGTCCTTGTTATATCCCTAAATAAATCAGAGCTGCTTGTTTCAGCAAAGTTATACTGCCTGAGGTATTTGTCTATGTTAAAGTACTGTACTGTGACTGTTGCACTGTATCTCATTTCACAGGAGGTCCCAGTGCGGAACTAGACCTGGGGTAAGTGTATACTGTGAAGGTAATTCTGATATATTGTGTGGGCCACTAGTGGGAAGAAAGGGGGGTTGCAGTGTCCCAGAGGGCTGTGACCAAGTTAGTTTAACTATTGCAAACCCTGACCTCTGGGTGGAGGCACCCGCCATTGGATCCAGGCCCCTCAACCTGTTAGTGGCAAATCAGGCAGGGGTAGTAGCCCCTGGGATAGCGCCATCTAGGGGTTACACATGCCTCTCTCTTTCTCATTTTTTCTGAGATGAATATGAAATAATTTCCCCTCTGAGGACAGCCTTGAAAGTGTTCCTGAGTGTGATTGGAGTTGTGGCTGGATCAGCGTTATTGTTCCAGATGCGGGTGATAGCAGTCTCGGCAAGCTGCTTGAATTACAGATCACAAAGGTGTGTGCGATTCAGTCTCCAGTGACCTGACCTAGTAGGTTTTCCTAGACTGATGACTGCATATTCAGGTGAGTGGTCTGAGAGAAGTGATGTGCCATGTCGTTGGTCTCTGGTAAATCTAGGTGCTCCACTGTGGTGAATATGTAATCAAGACTGGATCAAGTGCTCATATGAAAGTGTAATGAGTAAACTCTCTACCCATGAAAAAAAAATGAAAGAAGTGCCTCCATAAATCTATAAACCTCAGGTGGTCGAGGGTATGTTGAAAGTATTTTTTTTTTATTCTATTTCTGCTCTGCAGCCCCAGGACATCCTTCCAGAGTACCCTCACAACACTTGCCTCTACTCCCTTGTCTGAAACCACCCACTCTGGTCTCCATGACATGTTCAGCTCCCCTGGATCACCCCCCGGGGAGGGCAAGCCCTCCATTGGTAGCCTATCTAAAATTAGAGGAACAAACTGTGGCGATGAGTCAGGTGTGGGAGGTACCAATGCAAGTTGGTCCGACTCTCGGGATGTGGGCAGGTGTCCAGGATCTTCATCATCTCCACTGCTGCAGCGTTTTTCTGTGTTTGTTTTTCCCCCACTGAGCTTGGACGTGCACTGATGTCTAGGCATGTACATGCTGACATCTACCGCAGCTCCGCCCCTGCTTCTGTAGCGCTGCCTGTTCCTGGCCATCCCCTGATCACCATCAGGGGGTGCTCAGGAGTGGCGCTTCCCCTGGAACCCCCCCCCCCGGGAAGGGAGTACAGTCCTCTGGACGCTCAATCCCTTTCCTTCCCTGACGACCTCTAACGGTCCGAGCTTGTTACCAAACCTGGGTTGCCAGTGTGACGTGAGGTGTGGCATCCAGCGCCTCAACCCTCAGCACCACTGGCCTCACAGTTGAAAGTATTTTTAAAGGGGTGAAGTACGATGAGCGGCAGGGCCTGATGTGTCCAAAGCAGAGAATAACATGACATTTAGGTCGCCACCCATGATTAGTTGGCCTTGCAGGGTTGGTAACAATTTGTTAAAAAATTGTTGGGGTGGTTGCTTCTGTAGATCCTGGGGGTAAGTTTAAGGAGACTCATGTAACAGGGGACTTGTAAAGTTGTCCAGTTGCCATGACAAAGTGAACTTCAGGGTCACTAAGCTGGTCTGCTAAGGTAAAAGGTACTCCCCTTGGGATTAGGAATGCCATGCCACATATCAGGCTAGAGCTATGTGAAGAGGCCGCAACTGGTTGGTAGCCCAGAGAAACAAATTTCACATGCTCTGATTCAGAGAGGTGTGTCCTGTAGGAACATTACATCCGATTTATCCTTCTTAAGTTGTTGCAGCAAATTATATCTTTTAATTGGGCTATGAATCCCATTAATGTTTGAGATAACTTTAAAGGACTTAGCTATTAGGGTAGGTAAGGCTTGAGGTGGGGTTGAAAGGGGTCGGGACACTCCATCTCAGGAGCAAAGCAAAGGCATTGAAAGAGAAGAAAGAGAGCAAAGGAGAGGTAGAAAGAGAGAGTACAGTAAAACATACATTAACAGTTGTTCAGCAATAGGCAACTCTAAGAAATTCATAAACTGGGTGCCAACAGGGCAAACTGAGCAACTAGCAAAGCTAGGAACTGGTAGGGGATCTGGGCACAGGTAGTGTGCCAGGCCCCAGTACTGTGGGCGAGGGAAGCAGTCCCTTAGTGGAACTTCCAAGGAAGGGAGAGAACAGGTTACTGTCCTATGTGAGCAGATGATTGACACTCCCATTGGGAGAAATTCACAGTGAAATTGTGGGCCCCCGTAGCAGCAAAGTGCTACTAAGGAAGATACTGCAAAAGGCAAAAATCATTTACCAAGCTCCAGTAGACATCAGACCAGAAATGAGTGAGAGGTGGTGGTAGTCAGATTGTGGGTAGATCAACTCACAAATTGAAGAAAGGATTAGAGAACTAGAAGGGGGCGCTTCTGAAGCTCCAGCTGGGAGGAACAACCAGAATACATTCTGGAGTAAAAATAGTTAGTCTGTTGATAATAGCCTCCTGGTAGATAGTGCAGTTTATTATTATATTTTCGTTTATTTATTATGCTTTTGGGTTGCCAGACCTCCGAAGGCTCAGCCCCACGACTCACTGGACCTCCGTCCACTCCCAGGACTTTTGTGTGTTTTTTTTTCAAACTCTTTACTGCTCTGCCTACCTGAACTCTCTCCAATTGGTCTCTCAGCGTGAGCCATTATCCTGCCCACCTGAAGTCCTCCGCCCAATCTCCTCTTGAGGTCCCAGCTCTCCAACCGCTTACCCGGTCACCCAACCCCCCAGCTCTGAGTCCCCCGGGGTGGGACCACCATTACTTCTCCTGGTGTTCTATCTATAATCTAGATGAATGACCAGGCTGGGAGGAGAGCAGAGGAGTGAGTGGAAAGACCCGACATTGGGCATGGTTGGCCGGCCCTTGGACCATCCTTCACCTATCAGGAGGCAGGGTATTTTAGTTAATTCCTCCCCCTGGTGCGGCGTGCAGTGGATGTCTGTGCGGGACCGACCAACGACAACCTGCCATCACCAGACCCTCCACTGCTTAACCTTGCTACTGACTGAGTGCCCCCAGCCTCCGCCAGGTGCCCCTACTGAGCACAGCATCCCCTACATCCCACCCCAGGAGAAGAGCGCTGTCCTTCGGTCGCTTGATCTTCTCCTCCTCCCCTGCCAACCCCTGACAGCCTGGGCTAGTTCTCGAACCTAGGTCACCAGCGTGGCGCGAGGTGTGGCATCCAGCACCTCAGCCCTCTGTGCCACTGGGCCAGCTGCACCCCCAGGAGTTACCTGAAGCAGTGATCCAACCAATCTTTCCCTTTCTGGGTGGGCCCATCAGGCAGGCACTGCCCCCATGGACAACTGGACAAGGATCCCGGTGGGAACAGCACTGGGAGGGCCTCCCTGGATTACCCCCCTAGGGTGGGGACGTGGGACTGGACCACACTGACAGAAACTCTCACTCACTCCCTTGCGTCATGGTGGCAGCACGGAGTCGAAGGGCGGATATCATTGACAGAGCTGGGAATTATTTTAATATAATAGTGGGCTCTCCAGGATGCATGGCGTGCAAAGACATAATGTGCAATGCATGACGTCCAGCACACCTCCCTGGCAGCTTGGCTCCAGCAGCTGTATTCCCACCGACCTCCGCCAGGGGTCAATTATGCGCCATTCGCTCCTCCAAGAGGAGGAGAGCACTCCCTACAATGCTCAGTACTCCTTCCCTGGCCATACCTCCCACCTTCCAGTCCATATCTGAACCCGGGGAGTTGGCGTTGCAGACAGAAATCCAACCTCTGCGCTGGTAGGCCGACTGATAGCGCAGCTTATAATGGGGGAGGGGGACCATGAGTTTCAAGTCTATGTCTGAGGACCCAGGTGGTTACCATAGGAACAGGAGAGCTTAGAGGATTATTCTTAACTGATGATCAAGGGGCTTTCTGTTATTATCCCTTACATTGAAGAAGACTCTGTTATGTATGGCAGAGAGCCCCAGAGCTTCCCTACAACCAGAGGAGCCTCCAACCCCGGCACTCCCCCCGTCTGCCCTGCTTGCCCTATAAGAACATAAGAATGATGTCTGCAGATGGGGACCATTTGATCCATCTAGTCTGCCCAAAGTGGTTACCCCCCTTCCCTTTTATTGTTCAAGCCAAGCTGTCCACACTGCCCATCACATGCTAGTTTAAATTCTCTTACTGTCTTAGCTGCCATCACATGTGCTGGTAGGCTGTTCCATGGGTCTGTCACCCTCTCTGTGAAGAAGTACTTTCTATAGTTGCTTCTGAACTTGCCTCCCACCTTGCAAGTTGTGCCCCCGTGTCTGAGTTCCTTTGTTTACTTGGAAGAGATTCTCCATCTTGTTTATTCCCTTGATGTATTTGAACATTTCTATCATAGCTCCTCTCTTTCTTCTCTGTTCTAGTGAGTACAATTTTAGTACCTTGAGCCTAGTTTCATATGTCTCATGGTGCAGCCCTTGCACCATTTTAGTAGCCTTTCTCTGCACTGCCTCTAATTTGTCTCTGACCTTTTTCAGGTGTGGCCTCCAGAACTGGACACAGTACTGCAGGTGTGACCTTACTAAGGATCTGTTCAGTGGCATGATTATCTCTTGCTTTCTGCTTGTAATGCCCCTACCTATACATCTGAGGATGCCACTTGGTCTCTGTGCAGCTGTTTCACGCTGTTTTGTGACTTGAGGTCATTGGTGATGAGTACATCCAGGTCCCTTTCCATCGTTGTCACTTCCAGTTGGTGCCCATCCAGAATGTACTTTACCCCTGGGTTTTGCTTTCCCAGGTGCATGACCTTACATTTCTTGGTGTTAAATTTTAACTGCCAGTGTTTTGACCATTCCTCTAGTTTCCTGAGGTCAGCTACCATGCTTGTGGCCCCAGCCTGTGTATCCACCCTGTTGCAGAGCTTTGTATTGTCTGCCAACAGACACACCCTCCCCTTCAATTCTTCTGTAATGTCACTGATAAAGATGTTGAAGAGGATTGGATCCAGCACCAACCCCTGTAGTATGCTGCTGGTCACTTCCCCCTCTTGTGACAAAGCCCTGTTGACCAAGACTCTGCTTCCTATTCTGTAGCCAATTCCTAACAGAGTTAACTATCTTATGCCCTAACCCTGCGTCTAGTTTTTTTTCCCAGTCTCCTGTGTGGGATGGTGTCAAATGCTTTGCTGAAGTCAAGGTACACTACGTCCACTGCACCACCATGGTCTATTGTTTTGGTAACTCAGTCAGGTAATTACATACATGAACGTTCAACAATTTTTTGATGTTAATTTCTTTTGTGGTGTTCTCTGATGTTATTTCAAGCGGTGATTTGTTGTTATTCTACCTCCCTATGCTGTTATGTAACTTGTTGCTAGACTGCTTACCTGACCTTTTTTGATCCTGTTGTACATAAGTTGTACCACCCACTTGTCGGAGCCTGTGGCTCCTGTATGTTACCTCGACTGTCTATTATGTTTCCCGGTTACTCTGTAACTCTTCCAGGTCGCACCTGAAAATAGGCACTTGGATGTCTAGTGTGCTTACCTGGTTAACAAAAGCAAATGAATAAATAAATAAATTAAATGAGTCAAGTTTGTTTGACATGATCGACCTGCCGTGAAGCCATGTTGCTTGGGGTCTAATTTTCAATCTTTCCTCAGGTATTCCACTATTCTCTTTTTTAGTAGTGACTCCATAATTTTTCCCACTATACAGCTTAGGCTGACTGGGCGATAGTTTCCAGTATCCTCTTTGCTTCCTCCCTTGTGCAAGGGCACTGCTGTTGCTGTTTTCCAGTCATGAGGTACTGTGTCACTCTGCAGTGATTTACTGAATAGTTCTGCTAGTGGTGCTGCAATTTCTTCCCGTAGCTTCTTCAACACCCGCAGGTGAATACCATCCAGTCCCATTGCCTTATCAACCCTAAGTTTGTTTAATTCTTCTACGACCCTTTCCCTTGTGAAGGGGCTAGTGTCGGCCTCCTTGTTATTGTGTTTCATCTGCTTTAGTGGAGGTCCTTTACCACTATCTTTTATTGTGGATACAGAGCAGAAGAATTTGTTCAGCACCTCTGCTTTGAGTTTGTCTTCTTCTACCATCTGGCCATCTTGTGCTGCTAATCTGACTATTCCTCCCTTTCTCTTTTCCCTCATGTACCTATAGAAGGTTTTATCTCCCCTCTTGACTCCCTGTGCTATCCTTTCCTCTGTGCTTTAGCCCTTTGAATGGCCCTTCCTGCCTCCCTGAATTTGTTCCTGTAATTGTCCACGTCAGTTTCCTTCTGTGTCTTTTTGTATTGCTTAGAGGCCCTCTTCTTTGCCTTTAATTTTGCTGCTATGTCCCTGGTGAACCAGAGAGGGCTCTTACTTCATTTTGATTTACTGATTTGACGTGCTCATTGTTCAGTAATTGTAGTTATGGCCTCCTTAAAATGTTGCCATTCTTCTTCCACATTTTCAAGCTACCCTTGGGTAGCATTGATTTGATTCTTGATCTCATCTATGGAAAGTTTTACAGAAATCAAGGATCTTGATTTTTGTGTGACACATATTTCCTCTGCTTTGTTGATTGTTAACCAAACTGACCTTTGGTTGCTGGTCCCCAGGTTGATGCCCACCTGTACATTTGAAACCCTTGAGCTGTTTGCGAGCACCAGGTCTAGGTTTGCATTGTGTCTAGTGGGTGAGCTCACTAGTTGGTTGAGCCCTGCACCTTTCAGTGTGATCAGGAACTCCCTACTCCTTTCAGTGGATGCTGTGTACAAGGTCCAATCTACATTGGGCTAATTGAAGTCTCTGACTAGTAATAGCTGGGTCTGTGTGATAATGGCGATCGCGGAAAGGCATTCGCCGTTAGGATGAATGTCCATCAGCGAAAATCCATTTTGCCAATGTACACTCCTGGCACACGGCAAAAGGGTGCTGGGAACTTGATTTTTCTTGTTCACCACCCCTGAGGGGCTTCACCCCTGCACTCCCTACTAACGATTCTCAATTCCGGGGGGGGGGTGAAAAATGACAAGAAATCATTTCTTGGACTAGCGCAAAATCCCCAATGTGCCCAGCACCAAACCTGGCACCCTCCCAACCACAGCCTGCCACGAACCCACCAAGTCACACAGCCAGTTCAGCAACCCACGGTCGTACTACACCTCCCAAACCCTCCCTCCCCTTCCACCCATCGCACGGTGTGCTCGCTCCCCCTCCGCGCATATACATACAGTGACAGGATGTCGCTATACCCGCATTCACCCCCCCATCCACTAGCCCTGAGAACAGGCGCCGCAATTGAGTCGCCCTTTTTGTAAGTGCTCTCTAGCAATCACCTTTTTCACAGGATACCATAGTAGTTCACCCATGTCAGCCATCATTGAGATGGCATCTAGGAGTTCTTAGTCAGTGTCTTCTTCCTGCGATGGAAGTCTGTATATAACCCCCACTTGGATGGGGTTCTTGTCCCCAGGGTGACCCACAGGGCCTCTGCATTTCTGTGTTTTCCCTGGATCTCTGTTGCACTGATCCCCTCACTTACATACAGAGCTAACCCCCACCCTTTTTCCCCTTGTGGTCTCTTCTGAAGTGTGTGTAACCTGGTATTGCCACATCCCAGGTGTGGTTTATGGTGAACCATGTTTCCATGACTGCAACCCAGTCTAGTTGTGTCTCTGCCAACATGGCTGTGAGCTTTGGGAGTTTGGTTGGTAGGCTACGAGCATTAATGCACATTGTCTGACATCCCTGGAATTGCCTTTGTTGGGTCTGAATATGCAGTTTTGGTTGACATTGTTTGTGTTTTGTAACCCTACCACTTCTTGGTGTAGTGCCCTTTTTTTTGCTTCATTTTGATTGAAGGTTTTGCTTTCCTTATGGTGCTGAGATGCTGTTTAAGCTGAGGAAGGGGGAGGGGTATATTGCGCCTTCTTTGATGCGATGGTCGCCATTGTTTCCTCCCCCTCTGCTACTTTAACTGAGAGCTATGGACATCACACTTTTGCCCGAGCGCTTGAGACCCCTGCCTTTTGAGGTGTAGACCATTGAAGGCAAAAAACTTCCTCTCCCTGAAGGTGTGCCAGTCTCCTATATGGTGATGTCCTTTTTCCTTGCACCAGGCCTTTAGCCAATTGTTCAGCTCAGTTATGTCTTTCTGTCTGATCTTCTGCTTGCTGTCCCCTTTCTCCCAGATAGGGCAGAAACTCCGAGAAAATGCACTGGATGAAAGGGAAGCCAGTTTGTTGCCAAATTTGATTAGGTTTTGCTTTGTTTCCTCCACCGACCTACTGGCTAGGTCATTTGTTCCTATGTGGAGGATGATTTTAGTGTTGGGTTCTTTATTGTGCACGATATTTTCTATGCGATCTGTGTCTCTCCAAGCCAATGTTCTAGGACGGCACCTGACCGTGAGCCTAGCCTGGTCATAATGCTGGAGTTCAGACTCTACTTTCCTAATCATGGAGTTTCCGATTATATGTATTGATTTTGTGATGTTTTGTTTCATCCTTTACTTGGCAGCTTGCATAACCTTGTGTGGTACAGGTTTCCTAATCATCTCGATGCACTCCTTGTTTTCAGAAAGCATGACTGACAGTGGTGCGTATTTATTTGATGAGTATGTAGGAAGGATTCCATTTTTTTTTTATGCAATTTGGTTTTATCCTGTGATTTCCAACCCTTTGCCAGCCCCCTGCCTATGGCTGTTAGCCTCAGAAGTCCCCAGTATGTCTGCAGTCAGTGAGGAGTGATAGCATATGCTGTAGACAAGTCAAGGTGCAAGTATACAGACATTCCATTCCGGATGTAAGCTGTGCCTTGTGTCCTGTGCTTCCTTAGAGCACAATGGTGTCCGATGACCCTCCCCCTTTTTCCGAAGGGGACGTCAATCAGGGGCTCTTGTGCTTTCCCACCCAGTTGCTCCTAAGTTATCATGTGAGTCAAAGAAGATAGCTGTAGCTAGAAGCAATACATTAGGTAGGTAAAGCTTATTTTATTCTAGCTCAGAGGAACTTACTGCATACTGTATGCTTGAATAGGAAAATTGGCCAAGGATAGACCTCTAGAGAAGTAATGTTTCAGGCCATGTGGCTCCTCAAATAAATATATAGTGCCAGATATTGGATGGCATCGGGGCTAGACCTGAGGGCATCATGTGGGAAACCTCCCCCGCACAAGAGCACAGGGTGCCGCTACTTGGGAGCTCCACAGTCTCTGCCACTGTCCACTCCTCATACCATGCCAGGAGGAGGTGAAGAATTCTGACCAAAGTACATTTCACGTCAGAGCTGGCTGCAGTGACCCCTAATATAAGTACTGGGGTTTGGGACAGTGATGCTGGTGGGAAAAAGATGCAAAAATATCCCCAGTCCTAGGGCTGTGGTTTATTGGGAAAAGGGGTAGAACAAGGGGGGCAGATAATGCCCCTAGGCTAGGGAAGGAGGCTCTCTTGTTACTCAAAAGATGTATTGACCTGTAGATAAACAGCTTGGTCGCCACATGGTAAGTTATAGCGGTCTCTCAAAACAGTGCAAGGCTTTAAATAGGCTCAGTGTGTAATATAAATACCATGTGTACATAGCTTCCCCCTCCTCCATTGTAAGTAGGTACAGTGTGACATACAACCTCCATAACAATACCAGTGATGGGGAATCATGGAAGAAATAGGCTGTTGGTGAACTAGGATCTGCGGCCTATCCTGTAGGTAGGGAAATGGGCAGACTAGATGGGCCAAGCGGTCCTTATCTGCCGTCAAAGTTTATGTAATAAATGTCCGAAGTCCCAGGCATTCACCGCGTGAGCAGGGGAGCATTGAATGAAATAAGGGGGTATTTAGAGCTCCACGGGGCAGGTTGTAGCCATATTATTAAAGGAGGTAATAGTATCCGAGGCAGATGGTACATGCCTGGATTGACTGTCCATAAGCTCCTCGATTTGTAGTGCTGGGGATTAATTAAAGCTTGGAGCGGGAACTTCAGCCTCCCATCAGTTGGTTTAATGAAATGAAAGAAACAAGGGGCACAGATAAAGACAGTAATCAGGAGGAGACTTTCCTGCCCTACTGGTTGCATGTTTAATAAAATGCACTGGATCTTAGCAGGGAAGGGAGGTTCGCTTACACCCAGTATCGCGGTGCTGTTTATCAGTTTGCAGTGTAAGTTGTTGGAGAGGGGTACAACAGTAGGCACTCCTGGTATGTAGAACATATAGAAACTTGTGAGTAAACAATAGGGTCCTTACATGTAAGCAATAAGACATGACAGGGTGGTGGTTGTTATGTGATAACCGCACACCTAGGTGCGTGGTGAGGCATGAGGCCAAAGGCTGGTGTTCTTCGCGCCGTTGTGCGGTTATCACATATTCTATCCCACCACCCTGGAGTGTCTTATTGTGCTTATAAATGGGAAATAACTATGGAAAAAAGGACACTGACAAGGTGTTTATATTTTGAAAACTTTGTAACATTTATTTAAATACAGAATAGAGAATTAATTGAGACAGTGAGATAAAATAGTCCCTTGGTAAACTTTTTTGAATGGTAAAAAATAGCAATTACCAACAACATTAGCAAACAATAGTCTACTTTTTGTAGTTTATGAATTGCACTTTACTTCACTGCAATTTTCTTAATCTGTCCCAAACATTGATTTCGTACACCGACCACGCCATTGTGCGCTACATGTGCGAAAACACATTTCGGGTGAGATGTGAAAAATGACAGTTGTGCTGTTTATAAGGAGGTGTGGTAAAATGGCAATACGGAAAATCTGGAGTGAAAATATTAAAAATGCTCAAAGTTACGAGCGAGCATCGGAACTGCGCAACGCATGCTCATAAAACAGTCGTTTTGGGGAATATTTTCCCCAATATTCAACATAGGGTTTTTGGGAGCCTACCTCATGAACTGTGATACTGTCATTTCATTAATTACTCTGGAAAGGTGGTTCCGTGCAGTGACTGTGGAACCACCTTTCAGGACTGATTAACGAAATAACAGTATCACAGTTCATGAAGATAGACTAAAAACCCCACATATTAAGGGCCCGGTAAAATATTGCCAGAAATAGCTGAATATGCACTAAAGTTGAAAAAATTAATTTATGCCATCATACAGCTTACTGGCATTTCTTCAGTTCGCAGTCGGCTTTGAAGAGTGCAGGCGTGTTCCCGGTCTGCCGAAGACCATCGTGCGGGGCTCCGGAGGTAAGTATGGGTTGAGGTGGGGGTGTGAGGAGATGGAATGTCAGAGGTGTGGGTTGGGGAGGGAAAAGAATCAACGAGGAAATTTTTTTTGTTTGTTTGTTTGTTTTTAATTTATTTGCACACAAAGGACTTTTCCATGCTGGGGTGGGCTCCAGCGTGGCTAGGAGCAGTGAGAGGACAGGGGTTGGGCACCCATTGGCTGGGAATTTTTTTGCCACGCTGGAGTGGGCTCCCAGCGTGGCACCTCGCTTTTTACAGGGGGCAGTGAAACTGACGGAGATTTGACTCCTGTCAGCAAATGAAACTTTTGCCATGCTCGGGGGCAATGAAGCCGGCGGGGATCGGGTACCCTGTCAGCTGAGGAAGCTTTTGCCATGCTGGGGTGGGCTCCCAGTGTGGCGCCAGGTAGCTTGGGAGGGGGCAGTGAAGCCAACGGGGGATCGGGTACCCTCGTCGGCTGAGGAAGTTTTTTGCCACACTGGGGTGGACTTCTTTAACTTTTTGGTGCCTACAATCATGCACTGCGCACTTCCATCTCGGGAAATAATCAGCATTTTTTTTTTCAATGCCTCTCTGCACTCGCGTTGTGTTGTACGTTTGAGTTAACTGATAGCCCGTGTCACCGGCCGGAAATCTCTATGGATTGCGAGATACATCAGTGCCATGACAAGTAACAGGTTTTTTTTTGACTGCTGCTGTGGTGATTCACCTATACACCCAGACTACGAATGTGAGCTGTGTGTCGCAGTGGGGACTGGCGTGTGGTATGACAGGGATGGAGCTAGGGCTGGATTGCACTACGAGTCCTACATTTTATCATGTGTATGCTGAGGGGGAAAGTACTCAGTGAATGTGGAAGAGAAGCGGTTTCAATTATGTGTCAGTGATTTGGGGGAGAAGGGTGAACGAGCGTGCAATCAGCTGTTAGGAAAGTTTCCCGAAGCTGAGATTGGATGCACAGGTTGTTCATCTACTGCGAACAGCAGGATATGTGATCTACTCAGAAAAACGCTGCAGTTCAGTTTAGGAGAGGGACAGTGATGTAGCTAGCAATGGCCACTAAGGTTTACTTGATTTATTGTGTGAGATTTTGTTCTCGTTTGTGTTATGGGATCATGGTATTTTTTTAATTTTGATGATTTCACTTGCCAGTCAGATTCTTTACTAATAAGGAGGTCGGGCATTCCATTACAGAATGTGGGGAAAGCATTTATTTTGGGGTGGCCTTTGTACAGCTGGCTGGAAAATGTTCCCAACCCGGTGGTTGTTATTCCTTATACCACTGTATTCAAGCCCTGTTAACCAATCAGGAAACATGATTTTTCTTGACCATTTTATAATACATTACACCTCTAAAACATCTAAAAACTGAAAAAAGGAGTACCTATTAATGCATAAAATAGGATATGTCAGCAATAGGTTAACTAGTACAGTACTTTGCAGTAAAAGTATTTATTAGTAGAGTTGGTTGAAACTAAATAATTTCTCTATTGCATGTAAATTTTATCATATAAATACACTGTAACATTTGTAAATTTGTAAGACATAAGATGTGTTTAAAACTTAATTTTAATTACACTGTACTGTAGTTACATAGTCTCATTGAAGGCAACCTCTTTATTTTTGTTTTTTACTTATGTGCTGTGGTCTAGTACATAAAAGGAAAACTGCTATAGGATTGAGGTGAAAGGTTAGTGAGAAAAAAAAGCTTTAAACCTGCCAGGTTGCCTTTTTTTGGTAGGCAAGGAGGGTAGATCTCACCTGAAAACTCCGCTATATAAGATTCAAATGTACGTGCTTTTATTAACATTAGCAATGTATTTGGCCACTTTGGGTCTGCCTCTGCCTATTTAACTGTGTTTTCCCACCTTTTCTTTTTGTTTATAAAGTATTACTGTATTGCCTACTTTCTTCATCCTGTTTTTTGGTTTTCCCCACACTCAAGACATAAAATGTTTATCATGGAATGTTTACCATAGAATACAGGGATTCAAAATTCTGCTGTATTCCACTTGTAGAATGTTACTCTCCTGACATTCTGTACACACAGACAACAAAGGCCTGTTTTAGAGCCAGAGGCTCAATTATATCACTGTCAAGGCAAGCATAAGAGATTTCCCTGATGAGCAGATAGTCAGAAGGGAGATTTGTCACTGTTAGTAAACAGACAGTTGTAATGAAAACTGTAAACAATACTTAATGTTTCTGATTTGTTTATGTGAGTAAGGAGAGTGTGATGATCAGGGAAACAACATTTAATTAATTTATTAAGGTAGTTTTATTTTTAGGGCCCAGTTGAAGGTTTTCTTAGTGTAAAGGCAGCAGCCATGTTTATAATGGAAGATCAGTTCTGGTTGAAGGGAGACTGATGAAAGATAGTTCTGGTTGTATGAGGACTGATTTGCTCATTGTGTGATGTGGTTTAGGACCAGGATGACGGTGCATATATAGAGATTTAACATACAGTCAGCTGATGTTTCTTGGCCAATGAGATTTCTAGATTTTTTTCTTGCCATTTTATAATGCAAGGTGTAGCAAACCCTCTAAATAATGCATTGCTTTAAATAGGCTCAAAATACATCCTAAATAACAGAAATAGGAACCTTCCCCTTTCTCCTCTGCCTGTATGTGAAGTTTGACATCAGACCCCATTAACACACGAATGGCATGGGTTGGGGGGAGGGATCATGGGCTGCTAATAAATGTCTCAAAACCAAGGTGTATATTGCATGAGCAGGGGAGCATAGAATGAAGGAAGGAGTTATTTATAGCTTCACTGGCCAGTTTATCACCATATGATCAAAGGAGGTGCTACTAGCTGCGGTAAATAGTATATGCCTGAATTATCTGTAGCCTCCTCGATTTTCATTGTTGAAGTTTGATTAAAGGTCGCAAAGGGAGCTTTAGCCTCTCCTCAACTGGTGCTATGAGGAGACAGAAACAAGGGGCATATATAACAACAGTAAACAAAAGGAGACTCTTCTGCCCCACCGGATGCATGTTTAACTAAAAAAAATGCACTGGGTCTTGTCAGGAAGGATTGGTCCATTCCCGCGCAGCAGTGTAGTGCTGATTTACCAGTTTGCAGGGCAAGTTAAAGAGGGGTATATATGTCGTCCCTTCCTTTCCCCACTATATAATCTTTAACTTATAGGCAGCCCAGAAAAGTAAATACACTGAAGTCTCAGCTTTCAGGTTTGGAAATACCTGTTATCCTGCTTAAATAAAGTCAGCAAATTTACCAGTCCAGGTCAGATTGCTGGAAGGACTGAAGCCATTCTTTAATGTCTCAAAATGTTGCTAACCCCTCTTGTTTTCAGGTCAGTTTCACTGCATCAACCTCCCAAGATGAGTCTCGAAGAGCTTGTTCTTCCATGGATGGTGTTGGTCTATGAGGAAGAGGGACGTCCTTTGCTGTTAAACCGTCAGATGGCTTCTCCTGGAGTGGCGTAACTTTGCAGGCCCTCCAGGAACATTATCATGAGGTGGTCCGGATATGGCGTCTGAAACTTTAATTGCTGAGCTCCGTGTACACGTAGGATGGAGCTGTATGCTGTCCAGTGGGCTGCCACCATAGGTGAATAATCATTATCAAAAAAACTGCAGTTATTTTTATACTGGAGGGTCTTAAGGTGCCAGGCTCTAAGGAGGATCTGTTGCTTAGTGGAAAAACATAAGAATTTTAATACAATAGAGTGCAGCCTCTCATCTTTGTTCTGAGGCTTGAGAGTTAGTGATCTGTGTGCCTGCTTGATATCTAATGGGAAATCTGAGCCCAGTTGTAGTAGTTCCTGGATGATAGCATCTAGAAAGGCCCCCATATCATGGCCTTCCTTATCCTCTGGGATGCCACAGATGCAGACATTGTTCTGCTGTGACCGATTTTCTAAATTGTCACATTTGTCTACGAGGTCTCCATGTTCCTTCATGAGATGAACGACCACCCATTCAAGGTGGTCCATGCATGTGTCTTGTGAATTCTGGTGGGTTTCCAGGTCTGTGACTTTTTTGTTGATACTTTCAGTTTCGGTCATGAGTTCAGTTCTAAATGTTCAGACCTCCATCCGAAAGGCTTGTAATTCTGCTAGTATAGTAGTATTGCTGGGCTGCGTCGCTGTGGTCGGGGTCTCACCATTGCGCTATGTAGAGTAAGGCTGTTGTGGTCATCTGTATGTAATCCAGTAGAATCTGATGCCAGGGCAGCTTGATTCTTCTTTTTTCTGCCACTTATCAGTCGTATAAGCTACAGTCAGAGAAACGAACCCGGTTTGGATTAAAGAAGGTAAGTTTTAGGAGCAGATGGGTTGATCAACGGAGTCCCAAAGTTAGTGCTGCATTCCCATGGCTAACTTCACTGGAAGTCCACTACCTATCCTTCCTTCTCATGTCTACCATACCCTAAGTCTACCCATCTGTCACATTTATCTCCACTTCTTCCTTACACTAAGATACTCCCTGGCTGCTGGTCTGGCCACTTTCCCCTGGACAATCCTTTCTCTCTGGAACTCAACCTTTCTCAGCTCCAGTCCTCTCCTACTTGGTTGCCCCTTAAGAGGCAGGTCCAGGATTCTACCAAACTGACCTGTAACTGCTCCAGTCCATTGTGGACAGCCCCCCCCCCCACAAGCTGGTCAAGAATAGTTCTGTGGCTATTTTCAGATGCCCTGTCATTGTTTCAATGCTAGCTTCCAACTGCCTGTAACAGACAGCTTCTGAATTCACTTTCATATTTTTATATTATTGTATTAATTTTTGATGTATAATACAACACTGAGTTTGGTTTCTAACTGTAATTCATTGGGCATTTCCTTACTGTCTTTGTCTTTTTTCCATATACCCAGTCCCCTTGACAAACCTGGAAATGAAATACTTGCAGCTCGGCATGTTTTTCCCTGAAAAAACATTTCAGATAGAAATAAAATAAATAGAAACATAGAAAGTGATGGCAGAAGGGGACCGCAAGGTCCATCTGGTCTGCCCAAAAAACTACCTAGTGCTATACCCCCTTCCCTCCTCTCCTTTGCCTTTCCGTATGCTATGTTTATGTCTATCCCATGCATTCTTGAACTCACTTACCGTTTTGGACCCCACTACCTCCTTGGGTAGGCTATTCCATGGGTCCGCCACACTCTCTATAAAGAATAACTTCCTTGTATTACTTCTGAACCTCCCACCCTTCAGCCTCATGTCATGCCCTCTCGTTCTCTTGCTCTCTTTCAATTGGAAAAGCTCCTGAACGTTAATCTTATTTATACCCCCTCATATATTTAAAAGTCTCATTTATGTCACCCCTCTCCCTCCTCTGTTCCAGGGAGTACATGTTGAGTTCTCTCAGCCTGTCCTGGTATATTATATGGTGCAGTCCTTGAATCATTCTCATGGCCGTCCTCTGCACCATCTCCATTCTGTCTGTGTCCCTTTTGAGGTGCGGTCTCCAGTACTATACACAGTACTCCAAGTGGGGGCGCACTAGTGCCCTGTAGAGTGGTAACACCACTTCCCTCCTGCGACTCGTGATTCCCCTCATGATGCAGCCCAGCATGCCACTTGCCTTTAGTGCTGCCTTTTTGCACTGTTTACCCACTTTCAAGTCTTCTGATATAATGACTCCTAGTTCCCTCTCCTGGCTGGTGGGGGCTAGCTTCTCTCTCCTCCCAGGTAGTAATCCTCTTTAGGATTGTTTCTGTCTAAGTGCATGACTTTGCACTTTTTGCCATTGGATTTCAGCTGCCATGTTTCTGACCACTCCTCCAGTTTCTTCAAGTCTGAAGTCATACTCCTCACACCCTCAGGGGAGTCCACGCTGTTGCAAATCTTGGTGTTATCAGCAAACAGACACACTTTACCTTCCAGCCCATTTGCAATGTCTGCTTTGAATACATTGAAGAGTAGGGGACCCAGTACCAAACCCTGTGGTACTCCGCTGGTCACCTCCCTCTCAGCTGAAAATGCCCCATTTACCTGAACCCTCTGTGTTCTTCCTCTCAGCCAGCTACTCACCCACTCAACCACCTCCCTGTCCACCCCCATGTAGTCCAGCTTCCTTACCAGCCTTCTGTGTGGAACAGAGTCGAAGGCTTTGCTAAAGTCCAGATAGATGACATCTACTGCTATTCCCTGATCTACTATCCTTTTAACCCAGTCGAAGAAATGGACCGGGTTAGTTTGGTAAGACCTACCTGCCATGAACCCATGCTGTTCTGAGTCTTGCTGCCCACTGGATGCCAGATATGTTTGTTTTTTTTTTTTGGCCCTTCTCTCTGCCACAGTGGAACTTCCTCAGGGAGCCCTAGACTGTGATCCCCTAGTCCCTCCCTGGGTACCTCCCGTGGCAACGCTCTGACCTACCTCCATGCTGCCTCAGCCTACCCCCCCCCGGGCGGGGAGGAGGGAGGAGCCCCTTTACACCCTCCAGTCCATTAGTGTGTGTCAGGAGGTCCATCTGCGGCATCCATCGGGAGCCCGATTGTGGGTTATCTGGGGCAGTCGGGTGCCGTCTCCATCCTCTGTGACAGAGTCCCTTTTTCCTGGTTTTCTTGGCCCTCCCCTCTGGACGTCAGCATGCTCGGAGAGCCTGGGGTGGAGCATGCAGTGGTGTGCATACTCTCCGGCTCTTGGCCGACGTCCCCCTTCCTTCATCCTGCTGTTCCACTGCACCTCCACCTGTAGTCACCCAGATGGCGGTAGAGCTGTGGGACAAGCAACTCCACCCCGGAGGAGGAGGCAACCTCTGGGCACTTGATTTCCCCCCCGGACAGCCCTCCAGCCACCTGAGTCCATTCCGAACCCAGGTTGCTGATGCTGCAAGCGGTAGCTCTACCACTGTGCTGGCGGGCCAGACTGATATCAGATATGTTGTGATTCTGTGTTTGAGTAGTGTCTCCATCAACTTCCCTACCACCAACATGAGGCTTACTGGATGGCAATTGCTAGCCTCCTACCTGTTCCGTGCTTTGTGGGGCGGGACCACTGTTGCCCTTTTCCAGTCCTCCGGTATGGTCTCACTCTCTAGTGATTTGGTGAATAGTTCTGCTAGGGGTGCTGCTAGTACATTCCCCAGCACCCTGAGAACTCTAAGGTGAATCCCATCTGGTCCCATGGCCTTGTCCACCTTTAGTTTATTTAAAGCTCCCAAGACTTTAGCCTCTGTGAAGGGGCTTGTGTTAACCCCTGGTCCCTGAGTGTTGCTGCTCTGCAGGCTTGGCCCATCCCCTTCGTTCTCTTTGGTGAACACAGAACAGAAGTACTGGTTTAAGACTTCTGCTTTCTCACAATATTTTTCTACCAGTATCCCTCCAGTATCTGCTAGTCTAACTATCCCCCCCTTGGTTTTCCTCTTTTCCCGTATGTACCTAAAGAAGGCTTTATCTGCCCCCTTTATCCCCTGTGCAATCCTCAGTTCACCTAGGGCTTTGGCCTTCCTTATTGCCTTACCAGCTTCCCTCTGTGCTGCCTTATAGGTTTCCTTATCCTCATCTTTCATTGACATCCTAAACTTTGTGTATGCCTTCTTTTTCTTCCTTACTATTGCAGCCACCTCCCTGGAGGACCAGTGGGGTTTCCTTTTCTTATTTGCCTTGCTCACCCTTCTGACGCACTGTTTAGTTGCCTCTGTGATAGATCCTTTGAGATATGGGTGGTGGACAAGTGGAATACCCTGCCAGAGGAAGTGGTGGGGGGCTGAAACAATCACTGGATTTAAGAATGCATGGGATAGACATAAAGGAATTCTGGAGGTCAGGGGTAAAGGGCAACAGACTTCTAGGAAGACATAAAGTGAACTTACAAGCTCCAATAGGCAAACTGGGTGGGCTGTAGGCCCTTATCTGCTGACACTGTCTATGTATCCACTGTATGTAACCCCTCCCAATTCTTTTTTCACACACCAGTGCATGAGGTTAGAGCCTGTTCTACTCTGCACATCTTTACAAGTGCTGCCACTATGCTGTAAGTTTTTGGGGGTTATATGTTATTACCCCTATTTGGCACCATGGTGCCTGGCCAGCTGATGTTGCACAAGGCATCACTGCCTTAGGGACAACACATTTGGATTTTAGTTCATTGGCAGGGATCCATGGGTTCCCTGATCCTGAATGCAGCTGCTCTGTACAAGGCCAGTCTACCCACTGGAGCCCAGAGATCACCCCTCTGCTGGTGGCAGAAAATGTGGTACCCTATACTTCTTTTTTTTAACTATCAAAGATTCCAGGCATTTACCAGTTTTATTTGATAACAACATTTTCTAGTTCCACCAAAAAATGAGCAGATCATGAGTGTTTTAATTTTTTTTTTCTCAAGAAAAAAAGATGGCTGTCACAATTGGATGAGAAATTGCATTGTAAACCTGGCAAGGGTTGGATCAAGAGAATAAACAAATTCATGGTGTGCAGCATAGGAGAGACTTAGTAAAGTAGATTTGACAGGTATGTTAAAGAGCAACTAACCACGTCATTTTCAGATTTTCCCAAAGAAGCGTAAGGAACCCTTACCTGCCCCAAAGTTGTATGCTGTTAATATTTCTTTTTCTAGTGGCCCCTGTCTTGTAGGGGAAGGGATCGTATTTTGGCTCCTTGAAGCCAAGCCATGCCGATCTTTTCTGCTTCCTGGTACCTCCAAAATGTGTGATCCTCCCCCAATCCCCCCCTGCTAGCACGTTCTGGGAGGTCATTATATGGAAAGCAAGGGGGCGCGCTCCATAGACGTGAATGGGGCAGATTTTAAAGTTGATTTTTTTGTAGTTTAGATGGTCATTCAAAACAAATCAAGGCCACCGCTTAACTAACAAGGTCCTCCCCTGTCAGTTTTTGTCTTCGGTCCATTGCCGGTATGGAGGGCGACACCTTGTGGTACAAGCTGTGGTCCCTCCTGCCAACGCCAGGCCTGTCACAGCCCCTCTGACCCTTGGGCCATTGACATTTGGGGGTCTATTCCATGGGATCACCTCGGTCTTCCCTCTCATTCCCTGTCCCCCCGGACCGCCATGATGCGGATGATGGGGGGGCGGCGCTTAGGACTTTTAAGTTGCCTGCGGATCCAGTACAGCGGGCATGGTTCTTCACTGCAGGGCTTCTGCTGGTTGTTCCCTGGACTGCTTCTTCAGTATACTGGCTCTGCCTTCTCCCTCATGTTGTGGAGGGCCCGTCTCTGCCTCTCCTAGGTCTGGGGCTTTCCGCACTGTGCATTCACTCGGATTTTTGGAGTCTAAGCCAACAGGCTCTACAAGAGGTGTCAGGGCTTTTGAAGCTTGTCCTCGCCTTCCTTACCTTTAGGGCTTCCTACTCTTTTCTTGGACCACTGGTGGATCCATGGCCTGGGCATCTATTGTACTCACCCAGTTGACAGCCCCTGGGATTGGCCTGGGGTACAAGGTAGCCCTACTTTCTCCCTCTGGACCTTAGCAGTTTAGAGGGGGTCTCGGTCCAGTTCCATATTGCCCTGGCTGCCCCTGGAGTGTCATGGCATTTTTTTTTTTCTCCTGTTGGCAGTGTGTGCCTGGCCCCCCTCCCTTTTTCCCGTCCTTGCCCACCCCTGCCAGGGACACCGCAGTGCAACCGGCTGTATCTGGTTCCTTCTGCTTCCCTATACACCCCTCCTCTTGTCTGGTTTACTGGGGTTGCAAGACACTCCCCCCTTCACGAACTCTCTTCCTCCATTTCGGGGGGGAGGGGTGATTCCTGGTCCAGAGCAATGGCGGCAGTTTGGGCAACCCCTGCCTTGTTCCCTGATTTGGACCCTAGTGCATGCTGGACACTTGTTCAGGGCCCTACAGATCACTGCCAACCTGCCCCAATTCACCCTGACCCCTTGTTGGCACTTGCAGTACATTGGGACAGTTCTGGACACTACCTCAGGATTAGCCTTCCTACCCTGTGACAAGGTGGACCACCTCATAGCTCCACAGCCCACAAGAGGGAGAGACCATGGGCCCAATTTTCAAATGGTTCTGATCACTGCAAGGGACTTGTGTCAAGGAGTTTGATGCAAGTGGTGCCTTGTGACATATAGCGGGGAATTTGCAGTTTTACAAAGCCAGGAGCAGCAAATCCCTTTGTTGAATGGGGCAATGTTACACTGATCAGGGACCCTTTTTACGGGGCTTGCGCCAGTGCTTTGGGGCATACCATAAAATGTGTAGTAACATAGAAACATAGAAGTTATCGGCAGATGGGGACAGTATGATCCATCAAGTCTGCCCTTGGCTTCCTACCCCCTACTTAGCTGCCTGCTTGTGTATCCCACAGTGTTTGTCCCATGCCCGCTTGAATTCCCCCCACTGTCTTGGCTCCCACCACCCCCTCTGGCAGGCTATTCCATGGTTCCACAACACGCTCTGTGAAGAAGAAGTTCCTCGTCTTGCTTCTGAACTTTCCTCCCTTAAGTCGAAGGTTGTGCCCTCTAGTCCTGCTGTAGTCCTTTACCTGAAAGAGGTTTTGCATGTGCACCCTGTTGTTGCCTTTAAGGTATTTGAATGTTTCTATCATGGTCCCCACGATTCTGTGGTGTTCTAAGGAGTATAATTTGTGGTCATCCAGTCTTGCCTTGTACGGTTTCTGATGCAAGCCCAGCACCATCTTTGTTGCTCCTCACTGTACTATCTCCAGCCTATCTATGTCTTTTCTGAGGTGTGGCCTCCAGAATTGGACACAGTACTCCACTTGAGGCCTGACCAGGGACCTATACAGGGGCATGCTTACTTCATGCCTTCTGCTTGTGATGCCCCTCCCTATGCATCCCAGGATACCACTAGCCTTTAGTGCTGCCTTTTCACATTGTCTACTGACCTTGAGGTCTTCTAATATGATCACCCCTAGGTCTCGCTCCTGCCTGGTAGCCACCAGCTGCTTCCCTCCCACTGAGTACAGTTTCCCTGGGTTACGCTTTCCCAGGTGCGTGACCTTGCATTTTTTGGCATTGAATTTCAATTGCCAGGTCTTGGACCACTCCTCCAGTTTTCAGAGATCAGCTTCCATGCTTTGCTGTTCCTCTGTTGTGTCTACCCTGTTGCCGATTTTGGTGTCATCTGCAAACAGGCACACCTTTCCCTCCAGTTCATCCGCAATGTCACTGATGAATATGTTGAAGAGGATCGGCTCCAGAACTGAGCCCTGCAGGACCCCGCTAGTCACCCTCCCCTCCACAGACAGAGTGCCATTTATTAATACTCTCTGAGTTCTCCCATGTAACCAGTTTCTGACCCAGTTTGTAACCTTGGGCCCAGTTCCCACATTCTCCAGTTTTTTTGACTAGTCTTCTGTGTGGAACGGAGTCAAAAGCTTTGCTGAAGTCCAGGTAAACTACATCCACTGCCCCTCCCTGATCCACTGTTTTGGTGACCCAATTGAAAAAATCAACCAGGTTTGTCTGACAGGACCTCCCTGCCATGAAACCATGTTGATTTTTGTTGAGCTGACCAGTTTGCTCCAAAAAAGCTATGATTCTTTCCTTCAGCAGGGACTCCATCAGTTTTCCCACAACTGATGTTAGACTAACCTGACGGTAGTTACCTGTCTTTTCCTTGCTTCCATTGTGAAGTGGGACTACTGTTGCACTCTTCCAATCCTCTGGCACCTCCCCGCTCTGTAGTGATTTGTTGAAGAGCACTGCTAAGGGGGCTGCCAGTTCCATCCCTAGTTCTTTCAGTAATCTTGGGTGTATCCCATCTGGCCCCATAGCTTTATCTAGCTTTAACTTGTCTATTTCCTCCAGGACCCTTTCCTCTGTGAAGGGACCCATGTGTATTCCTTCAATCGGACACTTCTTTATGCCTATTGCTGGTCCATTACCATCTGCTTCCTGTGTGAAGGCTGAGTAGAAGTACTCATTGAGTGCCTCTGCCATCTCCCCGTCTTGCTCTGTGGTTTGCCTGTCTTTTTTGCAACTGCACCCGAGGTACTAAAATCGGGCACTGGTTGCAACAATCTGTAAGGCACAGCTGCGGCAAACTTTGTGGTGGACACAGGGCTTGCGGCAAGTTCTGCATCCACCTCCTAAAACTGGGCCCTATATGTCCTTCAATACCTGGATGACTAGTTGCTCGAAGCCCAGTCCAGAGAGCAATTGTCTTTCACCCTAGCACATACCAGGCTACTGGCCAATGCACTAGGGATCATGATCGCTCTGTCCAAGTCAATCTTGACTCTGTGCCAGTGTCTGCAGTGCATAGGGGCTATACTGGATACTGTGCGGGGTTCAGCCTTTCTGCCCCAGGACAGGGCAGCCTGCCTGATAGCTCACACCCAAGAGCTTTACGGCAGCAGGTATGTCACAGCCAGTCATTCCTGAGATGGACAGACCTGATGGCAGCAGCCATTGTCATGGTCCCCCTGGCAACTCTGCACATACGGATTCCCCAGTGGATATTAAGAGTCTGCTGGGACCAATGCGCCGATGTCCCAGTACAGTAGGCTTTAGTGACATCACCCGTAAAGAAGGTGCTTTAGTGGTGAAGGGACCCAATGTCTTGCTCTAAGGGACATCTTTCTTATGCCCTTTTTCCTCCTCAGATCCTCTCCTCGAATGCTTCGGGGGTGGGCTGGGGGGAGCACATCTATGACCTTATCAGACCCAAGATACATGGACCATATTGGAGGCTTCCCTTCAGATGAACGTCCTAGAAATGAAGACCATTCTGTAGGGTTTGCCAGCCTTCCAGAACCATCTGTCCCCGGGACTCCTGCTGGTGTAGACCAACAATGCTAGTGTGGTATATTACATAAACAAAATGAAGGGAGACTCAGGCTTACCCCCTGTGGAGGGATACAATGAGAGTCTGGTACTGGGCTCCAGAACACGAGGGAAGTACCTTCTGCTCAGTTGTGTTCCTGCTAGGGGTTTAAGACCTGTGCAAGGGGGTGAGAGTCATTTCTACTTGGGGGGGATGTCTATAGGTAGGATGGATTCTAATTTGTTACACTCAGCTTTTTGCAGAAGATGGTTCAGGATGGCACTTTGGTCTGGTCCCCCTTCCCCTTTTTTCACCATCAGGTACCCCTAGACAGTGGGGAAGGGGGCTTACAAGTAATCATTTAGTACTTCTGCTTTCCCTTGATCTTCCTCTGTGCAGGTCCCCTCCTGCCCACCTGATTCTCACTATTCCTCCCCTTGTCCTTCTCTTTCCCCCACATACTGTACCTGAAGAAGATCTTGTCCCCTTTCTGACCTTAACTATCCTCTCTCCTGTTCGTGCCTTGGCTGCCCTCACCCTCCTTCCTGGCTCCCTTTGTTTTTCCAGATATATCTCCCTGTCTTCATCCTTCTGCATCACCTTGCACTTTCTAAATGCTCTTTTCTTCTCCTTGACTGCCCCTGCCACCTCCTTAGAGAATCATAGTGGCCTCTTCCTCTTCTTTCCCTTGCTCACTTCCTTCAAAAAGCATGCCATTGCCTGGGCTAAACCCTCCTTAATTTTCCTCCATTGAGCCACCACTCCTCCTCTACCTTCCCCCTTCGAGGCATTCTCTGAGGCAGTTTCCCCTTTCTTTAAAAATCTTCCCTCCTGAAGTCCAGGACCCTCACCTTAGTGTTTTATTCCCCCCTGTCCTATCCGTATGCCAAACCACACAGCATGGCAATTGCTTGTACCAAGGGAACTACCCACTGTGATATCAGCAATGCTGTCTGTAAGTACCAAGTCCAGCACTGCCCTGTCCCTAGTGGGTTCCAGAACCAGCTGCCCGAGAAATGCCTCTTGTAAGGAGTCAAGGATGGCCCTGCCTCTTGTAGCTGTGATGAGAATGCCTCAGTCTACATCCGGTAGATTGAAGCCCCCCGTAATCAAAACTTTCCCCTGCTGTCCATCCCCCTCCCTTCCAACTGAAGTCCTCCTCCAGACTTGCCTGCCCTACCGTTCTCTTTGCTTTCATCAACCTCCGGAGAATTTCTTCTTCCTGCGTTAACCTTCTCTGTTGTTCTAGTTTCGGGAGACAAAGTAGCATTTAAACCCCTGCCTCCTATACCCATTACAGATACAACTATTTCCTTCCAAAATCCTGGTTTTCCCAAGTGGATAGAGTTATATCTTTCTTTCTATGGCGTGGCAAGACCCCCGGAGGGCTTTTTTTCAAGCTTCAGTGTACCAGAGAGTGAGGAGGCCTGCAAGTGCCCTATTTATATTTTTACTACCTGTCCATTAACTGCTCCAGGTTTTTCCAATGGCTCCAGCTCCCATTGGAGGATAGCTCACGCACCTATGTCCCTCTGTGGCTGGAAATAGAGCGGTGTCTATGTTCCAGCTGGGCTTGGATATACTTGCTTTGCTCTATACCCCTCTTAAAAAAAGTTCCCAGGTCATTACGCAGTATTTATTTATTTATTTAAGTCTTGGATTACAAGTACCTATGAGTCTAAGGACTCTCTTACATAGGTTCCACGTCAATTAAACAGAAAAAACATAATACATCAACTTTAATATACAAACAAACTGTAAACACAAAGGATGCATTGGAGTTTCAAAGACTGTTAAATGTAATACAATTAAACAGGTGAAAAGTAAGCAGCAAACAGCCTACATTAGTGGGCTAGAGTGATGTGAATTATAATGTAACCCCCCCCCCCACCGGCCCCCCGCGTTCAACTAGCAGGGCTGCTCCTCTCACACGTGGCGCCAACGAGAGGGATGGAGGTTGTCACTAGGAACAGTTCTGTTTACTAATACTTCTACTTCGTAGCCTTCCATCCTCAGACAGGCAAACCAAATGTGGCAACTACCTGGTTCACACCTGGGGGGACCATTTAGCACGACCATCAAGCTGGGTCCCTGGGTGAAAACGTTTGCTCACAATTATGCTAGGTTTGCACTTCTGGTCAGGGGCACCCAAGTAAATCCAGACACAATGGAAGCAATAACAATACTGTCCAAACCAGGTTGGGATTCTAGAGTGTGAATTTTATTCACTTACACAGAGAATAATACAAAGCGAAGATGGACCCCCACAGGGCTACTCCCACTGGTATGCAGATTACTGAGGTACATAGCACACACAGCCAGAGCTGGTACACTTCCCTTGACTTGGCACCCTTGGCCAGTACTAGATGACTTTCCCATATTTCATGAGGAATTACTGGTGGCACCCTTGACCACCAAAGAACACACTCAGACTCACAGAGAATCCAAAATCCCACATCTGGGTATTTTCTTTAGGCACTGGCCAAGTGCACTGATAGAAAATAAAGGTGCCCAAACTGAACCCGGAGAGGTAAACTTGGTTACTCCATGGGGGGGGTCTCCCACCTTTTGCTTCCAAATTTATACTCAGCCATTCATCTGGTTAATAACACCCTTGTCAGAAACTCTTGTAGATGCTATCTTGAAATGTCTTGCACATTTAACATTCTACTTCTCACACCTCAGAGGTGTCATGAAATTAAATGTTCTGTACTTGGCTACATCTTTACGCTAGACCCCCACTTTAGCAGATGCTTTTAAATCGGACACAAACTAAAAGTACTGTACTTGGCAAGTCTCTCTCCGGACCCCATAGTAGGCAGACACTTTTACACAGAAACAGTCTTAAAAGTTCTGTACTTGGCTAGACTCCCTCTGGACCCCATAGTAGGCAAACACTTTTAACAGAAACTGTCTTGGTGACAGAGCCCCTTTGTCAGAGAAAAACTCACCACTGGAATGCAGGTGCCCCAGGGCTTCTTCCCCACAAAAGTCTTGGGTACACACAGAACAAACGAATCTCAGGCAGCTTCACCACCTCCAAGCTGGACCAGGAGATCGCCCCTGAATCCTGGAATTCCCCCCATCCCTCCGAGGATTGGGCACTGGCAAACCTTCTAGGAATGGTCTCTACCATTTCACTCTACTGGTCTTCTGTGTTCTCCATCTAGGGTGAGAACAGCTACCACTTCTCCAGAGGTAGTTCTGTGTCAGAGCTAAGTCTGAGGAGCTGCCTTCTGCAGCACTCCTCACTCTCTTGAACTCTCCTACTGACTACTGAATCTCATCAACATTCTACTGCTAACCCCTGCAGCTAGCATTCCATTGTGGCTTATGCTGCTGTGACAGTTTTAAGGTGACATCATCACTCCAGCTCAGCTGAGACTGAAAACAGAGTGTGACAGTGCGAAACCCATTTAACTAGCATTTCTCAAGCTGCCTCTCCCTGCCTGCCACTGATTCTAAGTGGGATTCTAGTAACCCCTGGGAACAAGGGGGTTACAATAACAAGAACTATAGTCAGGAGGCAGCCAGTAGATGGCTTTGTCAGCTAGGGTGATAGCCTAAGACAGACTAGCCCATGAAGGGGTGTAAGTGTAAGCATGGTAGGAGGGGTTGGAGAGTGGACAGTTATATGAGGACTAGGGGGGATAATCACATTGGCTGTGTGCAATGAGGTGCGATCTTAGGAGGTGCTTAAAGGGACCCAGCATTGATGTGTCAAGGGTACCAGGTGGGAGCCCATTTAGCCAGCTGGGAGCCCTGTAAGTGAAGTACCATTGTGCCTGAGTTATTTGACAAAAGGGGACTTGGAAGGCATGACTCACATTCCTGGTGGTACGAGGGTTAGGGGCACAGGTAAGTAAGAGCTGGGAGTTGGGGGGTAAGGCCTAGGCTAATCTTCTTCCCATATAAGCAGGTGTGGTACCTAGTTCTGTCACTAAGGTTGAGCCAATTTGTCATGGAGAAAAGGTCACACGTATGCGTCCTGCTGTGAGCGCCCGAGACCAGATGGCAGGTTTTATTTAGGGCTAGACGAATTCTATTTAGCGCCATTTCAGTGGCAGCATCATAAATGATGAGACCATAATCAACAACTGAGAGAATGGAACTTGTGACTGCCGCTTTGAGGGCCTCTTACAGCATACAGTGTTGATGCCTATAAAGAACCCCCAGCCTACTGCTGATAGTTTTGCAGACTATATTAATGTGTTCCGAAAAAGACAGGGCACTGATGAGGTTGATGCCAAGGTACTTAAAAGTCTGAACTTGCTGTAGAGGAGTGTGGAGACTGTTCCTAATGTTGAGTGAACCTGATTTATATCTGTTATGAGGGTTTGAGAAGAGCATGGACTTCGTCTTTTCGTAGTTCATGACCAGTTTATATCGCATGAACCAGTCTTCAACTGCTGAGAATTTATCTTGGAGAATGAGGGCTAATACCTGGGGTCTGGGTGACTGGCGAACACCACCGCATCATCAGCATACAGGAGAAGGTTGCCTGGGCAGGCGAGAGGTAGAGAGTTGAGGAAGAGGCTAAACAATAAAGGGCCCAGAATAGACTCTTGTGGAACCCCTGACTGGATTGGTTTACTGGAGGACAATTTATCACCAATTTTTACCTGCTGAGATCGATCTTCAAGGTAACTTTTGAACCAGCACAAAGCCCCAGGAGAGGCACCAGTGGTAACGAGAGAGTCAAGTAGAAGGGGGTGGTTTACTGTATCAGAAGCCTTAGTGAGGTCAGTGTACACTGATCCCCACTAAGTGCTTTCAGTCGAGGGCACTGTGGATAAAGGAGGTATATTGAAGGAGAGCAGATGTGGTACTATGATTTTTTCTGAACCAGTGCTGTTCAGAGCATTGAATATTGTGCTTTGCCAGGAACTCTGTTAGCTGGTCAGCCACTATCCTTTCCAACGCTTTTGGGGGGGAGGATGGAGATAGGGCGGTAGTTACAATGTTTAGCTCGGTCACTGCTCTTATGAACCAAGGTCACTATTCCGGCTTTCCAAAGAGAGGGGAAATTGCCCGAGGCAGAGTGATTTGTTGAATATTATGGTGAGGGGCAGGAGGACCACATCCAATGTCATGAGAAGCAGCTTCAGATCAAGCGAGTCACTGCTGTAGCGTGATTTACCTAGGACCTTAGACAGGTATTTCCTGGTAGTCCTGAGGGATAGTGTTTTAAAATAGAATGGGGGGTGAACTGAGGGTATGTTTGTGTTGGGGAGGCCAGTTGGGGGGGGTTAAAGAAGTGAGGGGGTAGAACTCCACTTAGATCAGTAAATGCATCGTTGAAGGTGTTAGCTATAATCAGAGGATCCTGGATGATAGTATCAGATATATACAGCATGGAGGGTGGGGATTTACTGGGTTTTCCATTGAATTATTTTAAGTTGTCCCAGAATTTTCTACTGTCACCCCAGGAGTTAGAGAGTACTTCCTTGTAATAGTGTCTTTTAGCTAGCCTAATGGCCAAGGTACAGGCATTTCTGGCTTTCCTATACTTTTGCCAATGCATAGGGCTGCCTGTGACCCGTGCTATTTCTCATAGGTGGTCCCTGTTGGCCATCAGGGTGAGAAGGGAGGGAGTGATCCAAGGGTTATTAGTTTCTTTTTTCCTCAGTTTTTTCCTAGGGGCATAAATATCACAGGCAGCATTGAACTTGTTTATAAAGTAGTTCAGGGCATGGTCAACACTGGGCGCAGAGTCTGGCATAGACCATTCCTGGCTGTTGAGATAGGTTGTAAACTGGTTTAGTTTGCCCCTCTTTAGAGCCTGGTGAAAGGAAGTTTTTTCTTGAGGCTTTGAAGATTTAGTGGACCATAGGCAGGTGACGGGAGAGTGGTCACTAAGGAAGTCAGAGAGAACCTTGACATTAATCATTTTTGTCAGGTCTTTTAGTAAAAATGAGGTCGAGCAGGGTGGAAGTACCAACCTCGTGATTCCGTCTGGTGGGAGAGGTCACTACCTGGGTCAGGTTTACTGCAGTGGTCACATCTCTGTAGATGTTAGGAGTTGGATGCCAGTCATTTAACATTGAAGTCTCTTAGAAGCACAATGTCAGTCGGGGGGGGAGGGTGGAGTAATGATTGATAAGTCCATTGAAGCCTTTGGAGTGGTCACATGGTGGAACATAGCAGTTGACAATGGTGGGGGTTTTACCATTTTGCCCAAGGAGCAGCTTAACTGCTAAAGCTTAGTAGGGGCTCCCGATGACTATTGTAGGAAGTGCATGCCCCTGGAGGGGGGCCTTTATGTATATAACGCAACCACCACCCCTCTTCCCAATCCTGTCAAGTCTGAAGAAGAAGTAGCCATCAAGTTGGACGGCACTATCAGGCACTTTGGGGGAGAGCGAAGTCTCAGTCATTGCTAGGATGTCAGGTTTGTGTTGGAATACCCATACCTAGAGGAGATCGATTTTTTGCTGTAGGTTCCTTATGTTTATAGATGCAATTTTAAGATCTACATGGCTGTTGTTGCTGGACTGGGAGTGCTGCAGGGGCCCAGGATTTGGGTGAATGTTTCCGGATAGCAGTAGTAAAACCAGGAAATTCCATATGAAGAGGAATTTAAGAGCCTTAAGAAGGCTTATGGGTTTGTGGTTTCTGGGTTTGCGATTAATGGTAATGGGTGGGTGGATAGGAGAGGTTGGACAGTGCAAGGAGGAAGAGGAGGGTAGGGGTGCCCAAGGGGGTTTGCAGGGGAATATTGGTGGCTTTGGGGAGGCAGTTAGATTCTGTGGCCCCTGGAATACCCGTATGGGAGTTAGTTTGAGGGTAAGGTCAGAACGATTTGCATCGTGGAGGTGCAGGGGCACATCCATGCCAAAAAGAACTAGTGCTAGGAGGAGCCTAGAAGTCCCATTCTTGGAAAGAGTTATCAAATAGTATAAGTGAGTAGCTTGTATGAATTTAGCCCAACAGCAGGGATCTAGTCACAGGAGGGGAATTTCAGTCTGATTCAAGGGGACACTCGCCCTTTAAGAGATAGAAACTAGGTGACAGCAGGCCAGCTCCTATAATAGAGAGAGAGAATGGCACCTGATTGGAGGTGGGGGCAGCACTCTTGTCTGGAGCAAGAGTATTTAATAAAGGAAGGAGGAAGGGGAAGGCGGGTGTGCCGAAAACTCGAGTGAGAATGGATCTGAAAAGGAAGCTTTAGTTCCCAGAGAACTACAGTTCCAATTAAGTCAGCAACTTCTCTTGTAAGGGATACACTGCCTGAAAATTCATTCCTTTTTTTGTCCTGGAGCTTGGTGAAAGAGAGCTGTAGGTCAATTAATTAAGCAGCTTCCCCAGTTACTACTTAGCTCATTTTTGTCCTGTGGCTACAGTGACCAAACAGATAGGAGCGAGTGCCTGGCTGGTCTCAAAAAAGGTGCCAAGTTTGAAAATCTTGGGAGTACTTTCGGTTTGGTGACAACGGGCGGGTGGCCACACAGCCAAAGCAGCAGCAGATTAATTTGACCCGCAATCGCAGTTTGAGTTGGAGGAGGCACTGCCCGTCAGGGCTTCAGGATCCCCTTGGAGAGAAGGAGACACAGTAAATTAGTAGGGAGCAGAGAGGGAGAGTGCAATAGGAGGGACAGAGGGGACAAAGGCTAGGGAGGGTCTAGTTGTAAATTGGGGGCAGGGGGCATTTTTGCAGGCAGCTACATAGCAGTTGGAAATTTGTGTCCAGAGATATCAGGGGCGGGGACCCAGTATAGGGACCACACCACTTGTAGCTTACGGCAAAATGAAAAAAAAAGGTGTGGGCAATCTTAATTTAAACTCTAAATTCAGTCCTAGTAAAGTAGCAGCCAGGAAGTGCAGAGAATGGAATATCTGCTCCAGATGTTATAAGACTCCTGGTACATTATATCACGTTCTCTGGTTGTGTGAAAAAGTTACTCTTTTCTGGGAGGTGATCCGGTCCAGTACTCCCATTGCTGAGTCCAAACGGGTACACATGCAGTTGTGTTCTACACTGCGTACCTCCCCACTAAAGGACACTTCTGAACCTCAAGTGGAGAATCCCAGTTTTAGGATTGGGGGCAGTTTACTCAGTACATCCTTTTGACCTTTTGCTATGGTGACAACGGTAGCGGACCTGGTCAAAAATCAGAAGCTACTTCCCTTCAAAAGAGGTGCAGGCCAAATTCTGACTGCCCCCCTCTGCTTATTTTAAATATTTTCAACTTACACACATGCTGTTGCACCACTTTGGCCCAGGCTATTGGGACAACTCATATAAGACTCGGGTTCTTTCAATGTCATTTTCGGCCCCCTCCCCCATGTTATCTCCTATTATTATCATCACCACCAGCTATGTTCTTACGTGGCTAATCTGGAGGGCCAGGTATATTACCATTAGGATCAGGTTCTGCATCCCACTGATCCTCCCCGTAACTGGCCACTGCTCTGGAAACACCTGTACAAGTACATTAAATGGGATCATTACCGTCTTCTTCAGTTTCAGGTGTTGCACAATCTCTATTATACCCCTGATAAATTACATAGAATGGGTAGGCTTCCCCTCGAATATCTACTCCAGATGTAATAAGGCTCCTGGTACATTATATCACATTGTCTGGTTGTGTGAAAAAGTTACTCTTTTCTGGGAGGCGATCCGGTCCAGATTAGACCCACTTTTGGGCCTGTCTGAAGCCTTCCTCCCAGAGATCTGTATACTGGGGGATTACCGAGACACCTTGATTGGTAACCAATGATGATATATGATACTAGTCTGTGCAAAGAAGGTTATTTTTATTTATTTATTTATTTTGTCTAGTCGGTTTACAACCTTTGAGCCAGAGGCTCATTTCTGAAGGTACCTCATCACATTGAGGGCAGACAGAGCATTTAGGTCACAGAATACAGGTCACCAAAGGTTATAATGCAACACTGGCTTGATCAACATATTCCGTCAGTGACTGAGTGGTTTCGGGAGATTCTCTTCGTCTTACGGGCTGAACGGACCATAGCCAGTTTGTTGAATCGTCTTTGCACTTACCAGCAGATTTGGGAACCTTTGTATACCCTGTTAACATTATAGTTGGTTGGGAATTTGATGTCCTGTGTTTTCTTCTCATAGGTCTTCTAATCGTGGTGTGCTGTTATCTCCATAGTCTGGTGTTATGCAGTCCCTCAGTAGGGAGCTATTGGCATTTTTCCAATTGTCTGAATTTGGATTTTCTAAAACTGCTTTTCCTTTTTCTTTACTTGTAGGATCTTCCGATGGTGGGGGAGGAGGGAGGTTTGGTTGGGAGGGGGTTGTTAGTATTGTTTATATTTAATGTTTATACCTATACTATATAGTATTTTGCCTTTCCTTAATCTACGTTTTATTTGCTAGGTCTATATTTAACTTGTTGGTGTTGCTTTTTACTGTGGTTTCAACTTAACTGTGTATGTGTTTTAAAATTTAATAAAGTATATTCAAGTTGAAAAAAAAGTAGCATTTAAACCTTCCACCCAGGACTGCTGTTCCTCTCCTGGATGGATGGAGGTAATTTCCCTTGTACAGACCTCTGCCCTCCCAGATGTGACCCTAGTCCCTGATATAGCTAAAGCCCTCATCCCTGCACCATGCCTTCAACCACTCATTGAAGGACCTAGTGCAGAGTTCCATAGCCTTCCCCAACTGTGCATGGATAGCATCCCAGAGAAGGCCACTGTGCAAGCTGTCTGCTTCAGGCCCCTCCATAGCTCCCTAAACCTATCCTGCACTAGCCCTAAAGCTTCCCTTGCTAGATCATTTGTCCTCAGGTGGACAAAAACATCCAGCTCCCTCCCTACCCCCTCTTTTCTAGCGATCTCCAAGATTTGCCCTCCAGTCCTCCCCGCAGAAGCATCTGGAATGCGTTGTACTACCTTGTCCATCCCTTCTCCTGCCCCCAACTAAATCCTTCTGGCTATGAAGTCCCCCACCAGCAAATTCCTCCTTCTTGGTTGGAGTACTCTACCACCCTCTTTGGGACCTGCTCCCTTGAAGACCCACACCTCCTCGCTCACTCCTACCTTGGGTGCTTCCTCCTTGCTTCCCTGTCCCACCAGAATAGTGAAGGAATTGTGTAGCTGTAAGGTCTGAGAGGTGCTCTCCTCCCTTTGTTTCCCCCCACCCTCCCTTAGCCCACCAAGATCCAGCCACTCTGCCTCCTTGCTGGCATCCTCTGAGGGAGTGATGGCAAACTAAGTGGCCCCTGAGTGAGACAGATGGTGCCCTGTACTCGTGCCAGTTCAGCCCAGAGTCCAGCGACCTCTGCTGTCAGCCAGAGAGGTGCTTGCATACAGGGTAACACCTCAGTCTCCAAAACGCATCTCTGAAAATTGTGGCCCTGTACCCATTATACTGCACCACTCCCATGCCTGATGATTTGTTTATCCTCTTTGACTTTTTGCTTCCCAGCCTTTCCCTTGCCTTTAGACTTCTCTTATCACTAACCCCCTTGCCCCATAGCTTCTCTTTACCTTTAAAGTTTGAAATTTGTGTTTGACCCCTTACCCTAGAAAGGGTTTTCCTTCAATTCCCTTTTTTAGGTCCCTTGGTGATTTAGGATAGTTGGCTTCCTATACTCACATTCCCCCATACCCTAGATAGGGTGTTGCCTCTATTCTTATCCTGCTGTATGTTTGAGTTGCCCTTAGCTCGACCTTTGTAGGTCTTACCCACCCTACTCTACACCACTGTATTTCCCTGTTCCACTAACAGTACACCCTTTTAAACAGGTGGCAAGCAGTACACAGGTAGTTTACATTTTCTTCCTAGACCAGCAGAGTTCCCTGTGTGCCTGTTGTCACCTGCTGATACCTGCTGTCACCTGCTGATGCCTAAGATGCCAGCCTTACTCCTGTTCCACACCTGTGCTGTTCCACTCACTTGCTGGGACATGAACATGTGTGGGGACACGTTAGGAGTGGGTTGTTTCATAGTGTGCTGCTGACTTCCTCCTCCCTTCTGATTTGCTCAGCCAACTCATTAGTCCCGCCTATGCTGCCCCTCAGCCCGGCAAACATAGGTGAGTTCATGTTCCTGCAAAAGAAACAAACTGCCCAGATTAGTGAAATGCAGCCCCCAAATTGCCAGAAACAATGTGTTTCTCTGAATCTTGACCCCTGCTGTCGATGCTTGCCCACCAGAACTCTGTGACCTGAGTCTCGAGTTATTTTTTACTGTGCTACTGGCCTTCTCCTCCCTTCTGATTTATTTAGCCAACTCTTTAGTCCCTCACATGCTGCTCATTGGCCCGGCAATTATAGCCAATTTCTGTTCCTGCAGAAGAAGCAAACTGCCCAGAGTAGTGAAATACAGTACCAAAATACCAGAAACAATGCATTTCTGTAAATCTGGACTCCTCCTGTTAGCACTCACCCCCAGACCTCTGCATCCAGAGTTTCAAAGGTTTGAGTTATTTAATACTGTACTGCTGGCTTTGTCCTCCCTTATGATTCACTCAGCCAGCTCCTTAGTCCTGCCCACGCTGCTTCTGAACCTAGCAAAGATGGCCGACTTCCTGTTCCTGAAAAAAAAACAACTACCAAATGAGTTAAATATAGCCCCCAAAACACCAGAAACGATGCATTTCTCTAAATCTGGACCCCTCCTGTTGGTGCTTGCCCACCAGACCTCTGTGCCTCGAATTTCAGAGGCTCAAGTTATTTTATACTGTGTTGCTGACTTCCTCCTCCTTACTGATTTACTCAGCCAACTCCTTAGTACCGCCCACACTACTCCTTGGTCCGGCAAAGAAGGCAGACCTCCTGTTCTTGCAAAAGAAACAAACTGCCCAGATTAGTGAAATACAACCCTCAAAACACCAGGAACAATGTGTTTACCCCTTCTGTCAGCGTTTGCTCACCAGACCTCTGCATGCTGAGTTTGAGTTTTGAGTTATTTTGTACTGTGTTACTGGCTTCCTCTTGCCTTTCAATTCACTCAGCCAACACTCTAGTCCCGCCCACGCTGCTCTGTGGCCCGGCAAAGATGGCCGTCTTCCTGTGCGTATGTCTGAGGACACAGTTGAGTTGCTGCTGTGGGTTAGGAGGAAGGGGGGGAGGAGACAGCCCACATGGTGGAGGAGCCTGCATTTGTAATAGCCAAACATGGGAGGGGAAACCAGGACTTCATCTGTCCCAGGGCCGTGACCAGGGGGTGCAAGAGATGCGGTTGCAGTAGAGCCCACATTGTCAGGGGGTCCACTGCCTCAGAGGTCAGCATTATAAAAATGTTATTGTCACATGCAAGCTGGCAACTTTAGTTTTGTACATTTTTTATCCATTTGAAATCGGGACTGTCAGTACTGGCAGCAGAGGGGTCTGTGCTGTCGAATCCAACTCCAGTTTTATGGGGTGGAGGGAGTATTGAACAAAGACACAAAAGTGCCCATTACTCAAAACATTTGATCTGTGTGCCAATGTCCCCAGGAGAAGCAGAGAAAAATGACATTGTTCAGTTCCCTGATCACGATGGCAGCAAGGGGGAAGGTGGCAGCATGGACAAACTACAGACGCTCAGCAGGATTGATACAAAATAACTAAAGAACCTACATTGTAAATATTTTATATACACTAATGGTTATTTTATGCTTATTGGTGGGGAGATAGGGCCCCACATAATATTTTGGAGGGGGGCCCACACAGTCATTGGCATAGCCCTGATCTGTCCTACCTTGTGCTGTTTACTCAAACCCCCTTCCCCTGGCAGCCAAATTGCTACATTGATGTCACACATGCTGAACACATTCTGCTTTGCATCTTACCCCTGGAGCACTGTAATATAGTGCAAACTCATTTTATGAATGTGCAAGCAGTACTGTGAATAAAACGTTCTGCAGCACCTTTCAAGGTGTCTCTATCTTGCATAACATTACAAGTAAAAGGGGCTGATCAGAAATATATTTATTCACCCTGACCCACCCAGAGATGGTTGGAGAGTGTCCTCCGGAATGTCTTCCTTACTTTGGGTGAGCCCAGTCACAATTGAGGTTTGCTATCAGCATGGAAAATGGTTCCCCTAATCATTGCTCTTGTGGCCAACTCTATTATTTTGGATTTTGCCAATTTACACCCGGGGCCAACACTACCTTTTGCATGCAATCACTGTATAGTGTGGTACATGCTGTAGATTCAACACTGACTTGTGTGTCAGCAGGGTTGTAATAGCCCAAACGAAACAGCAGCAGGGCTTCTCCAATGCTCCATTGCTCTGCACATCTCTTTTTTTTGAACTGCTTCATCTGGAACATCTAAGCCTCAAAGGAACCGCTGTACAATGGGCACTGTCAGATGAAGAGGACTTTTGGGGGAGGGGTGACGGGAGATCACCTTACCTTTTTGTGCAGCTCACAAATGGCGTATCAGTTACAGCAAATGTGCATTAACCAGGCAGTGAATATTTGTAATTCCCCCCCACCCTTTTGGCTAAAAGGCGAGGTAACCCAAGCTGGGCAAGGGAAGGTGAGAAGGGCTGATTGATATTATTATCACAACTGACGTTCAGATTTAATCAACTTACAAAAGAGGATTTCTGACAGCTCGCCATGACCCCTGCAACCTTTCACATACTTATTTTCAGATTTCCAGCTTTCATGAAGACCTTAATGTGATATTGTGTGACATCAGTTCCCATCACAGAGGCAGGATGGCACATTCTTAAAGAGATGCGGTTCCCTTTACTTGGCTGCGTACCATTCTTTGTGGGCTACGACTGCCATGGCTTTCTGTTCGGACTTTTCCAGGCTGATCACTGCACTGTCTGTATCTTATATTCTGTGCTGATACATAAGCCATTTGTTATGTACAGTTTATGCCCCGTTGGTAGCTCCAGTGCTTGCCTTCCTCCAGAGCTCTTAGGGCACAACTCAACTGTCTCTCACTGAGATTGGATGCCGTCCACCATGTATCCACAGTTTACTCCTGAAAGGGGGATGGGGTGGAAGAGATGTACTCCCTAGCTCAGTGTTTTTTCATAAGGTGTTCTGAAGGGATGAAGTCAGACCCAGATGTTCCTGGGTTCTTCATCACAATCACTGGGGCCATTTTCTTGCTTTCTCCTGATCTGCCCAGGAATTCGCGGTTAGGAAATCAGGGGTCTTGCTCGTGCAATGCCTGTCAATGCCCTGACATCAGTGACATCCATCCCTCTCACCAGCCCTCCAGCTGCACTGCCACCTCTGGCCCCCTAGGTGGCAGTATTGTGGTGGAGGACAGAACCCTCCCTTCCCAGAGAAGGAGGGCAAGCTGTGGGATGCTCAATCCTTTTCCCCTCGACTGCCCCCTGACGACTTGTGCCCAATCCTGAACCTGGTTCACAACCACAGCCCTGCCACTGTGCTGACTAGCTGGCTACAAGCCAGTTTTTAACAAAATAAACCCTCTTATTTGCCTGTCTAACTTTCTGTTGGAATCTAGATTGTTCTCACTTCAGCTGTACCTCTTTCTCAGTGTCTGATTCTGTCTTTTTCTGTCCATTTTCTCTTTCTCTCTCCCTGGACTTTCAACTCACTGCATAGATTATCCTGTCTCAGAATCAAAGTTTGCCAGGAAAAAACAGGGTCCGGATAGTAGACAATGACATTAGGGCTGTGATATATAGATGGTCTGATGCTTGCATCGAGTTAAATGTCTTGGCTTTCTCTCCTGCAGGAAACTCAAGGACAAAGTGAAGAAAAACAACAGGTGTACAAGATGGAGGGGCCTTGCTACGGCTCAATAGGTAATGCTCTGCGCTGCTGTGCAGGTGACCTGAGTTCGGGAACAAGCTCGGGAAGCCAGTTGGGAGGCTGGGGGATGGTGCTGTCACCCGGCATTGCTCACTGCTCAGGGAGGGAGGGCTTGGCGCCACTGCACAGGTGGCGTCATGCCACGAGCCAGGGAACATTACCTTACAAAGTGCATCGTATGTGACAAGGTCAGCTTTGTGGCTGTGCGCTACATCAGGGAAGGTGGGTGGGACCAAAAACCAGGAAAAAGTTTCTTGCAGGATGATGCTGCGGGCTGCTGCAGGCCCTGCACCACCATTAGGACACACCAGGCCATTCTGGTTGAGAGTCACCATGCGTGCAACTACTGCACACTGTTTGATGGTACCAAACTACTTGTGGGGCTTATTTTCCCACCCCACATCTACACTTGTTTCTAGACACTATCCCCTCAACTAAGAGGCACAATTTCATATAAATAATGCACGGGTCTTGGGTCTGTTTCAATCCTCCAATACCCTAGTCTCCCTTGTAGGGTTCCTGGAGCACTGGAGCTGCCAAGACTATTCAGGTGGTAGTACCTCCTCCGGTAGGGCAGGCTGTGCCAGGTACTCATCTCAATGTGTCCAGTTAGACAACAGTCGTGGAAAGCATATCAGGATTATGGTGTCACTACTAAGTGCTTAAAGCATGGTTGGTCCGTCTATGCTTGCCTACCTTTGACCCAACATTGTTAGTCCAAATGGACCAACAAGCAGACACCCAAGTCTGGCCCCATTTTCAGGGACTTACTGACCCCAACCCTTACCTGGCCCACTCCTACCTGACACCCATTAATTCGGCTACCTGCCAGGGATTTCTATGTGAACTGCCTAGGACTTTGCAGAATGAGCATTTACAGTCTAATAAGTTGAACTTACAGTTGCACTGGACAATGACTTCTTCAAGTTTTCTCCCTACAGCTGGGAGTGAACTGGGATAGGTTCTGAATACACCCTTTGAGGGGTGGCCTACCATTCCCACTGAAGGGTCTTCTTGAGAAAACACTAGGGAGGCATCTGTCCAACATACAGTAGAACCTCAATTATGTAAAGTCCCTGGGGGTATTCGGTAGGGTTAGATAAGCGGGAGGTCAGATAATCGAGAGTGCTCACTCAGGTGGGGATGCACTGGTAATCGTACATGTAATAAGCATTAACATTGACCCTGACTCCAGAAAGCACAAAAGACTAACGTGCATGAATGTGAATTGAAGTAAATCTACTTGTTTGTTAAAAATCCGAAACTGGCCTACAGTCACTGAAGTGAAAAGATACCGTAACTGCCGGCCCGGTGGTGCTGAGGGCTAAGGCGCTGGATGCCTTACCTTGCTCCACGCCGATGACCTGGGTTTGGGAACGAGCACGGGCTGTTGGAGGTTGGTGGGGGGAGCGGAGCTGGATGGAGCTGCTTTTCGGCAGCTCTCCTCTCCGGGGAGGGAATGTGACATCCCTCGGCTATTGTCTGTTTCCTGGTGGAGGCTGGGAGACAGTACAGGCTAGAGAGTGCGTAGGCATTAGGCCGACGGGAGGGCGGAAGGGGTCGTTACTGGGGCTGTAGCATGCATGCCTCCATGTGCGTGCGACTACTCCTGGGGCCCTGGGTAAAAAATGGAAGAAAAATTCGCAACAGGATGATGCCCAGCCCCCACAGGCACTGCTCCCGGGCTGGGCATAAGGTAAGCCCGATAATTCCAGGCGTCAGAGCTGGGGGTCGGTCAGGCTGAAGGGGACAAGGCACATAAATAAAGTCGTGATAAAACAAAAAAGATACAGTAGCTGAAGACACAGTAATGTAGCTCACTTCTTAAAAAGTTATTTAGTGATTTTTGTTTCAGATTATCAGATTGTTTTCTACTTGCTCCTTGCCACATGTTCCAGAGCAACATTACCTGCACTGAGTTACAGTTGGACTGGTTCTCCGTGTACAGAATGTATTTTTTCAAGCATTTCTGCTGCCTCGCTGCATGATGGTACAATTGGTGGTTCAATGTCGTCTTTGTCCTCTGGATTGGATTCCTGGATTGGGTCCTCTGTTTTGCTAAGAAGTTTAGCGGTTGCCTCGTCCATAAGCTGCTCATGTCCTGGCTGTCCTGCATAACATTCAGCCCATCTGTACAGCTCTACCCTCATGTGGCAGATTAAGGGAGGAGAGCAGCAGTAGAGATGAGTCTTGGATGTGGGTTCTAATATTTAGATTTGTATTGGGTCCAGTCCTTTTAATGTCTTCATCAGTGACATTGCAGAGGGACTGAAGGAAAAGTATGCCTTTTGCAGATGACACAAAGATCTGCAACAGGGTTGATACACAAGGGTGTGGAAAGGATGAAAAGGGACTTGGCAAGGTTGGAGGAATGGTCAGACGATGGCAGCTAGGTTCAATGCAAAAAGTGCAAAATAATGCACCTGGAAACAAGAACCAGGGAAGAATACACAATGGGTGGGGAGGTATAACAACAACAAAACAGAAAGGGACCTTGGGTAATCATATCAGATGACCTTAAGGTTAGCAAGCAATGTGAGAAGGCAGTAGGGAGGGCCGGGCTATACTGGCATGTATAGGGAGAGGCATCATCAGCAGAAAACAGGAAGTTGTTATCCCTCTGTACAGACAGTTGGTGAGACCCCATCTGGAATACTGTGTCCAGTTCTGGAGACCCCATCTCCATAAAGGACATAGACAGGATAGAGGCAGTCAGAGAGGAGGGCAACTAAAATGGTGCAGGGTCTGCAAGAGAAGCCGTATGAGGAGAGACTAAAGGAGCTTAACATGTATACCCTTGAGGAAAGAAGGGAGAAGGGGGACATGATAGAAACTTTCAAGTACCTCAAGGGAATCAACAAAGGTCAACAGAGGGTAGCATCTTTCAGAAAAAGAGACTTGCAAGAACAAGAGGACACAATTTAAAGATAGAAGGAGGGTGGTTCAGGGGCAATGTGAGGAAGTATTTCACAGAGAGGGTAGTGGATGCATGGAACAGCCTTCCTGAGGAAGTTGTGGGGTCTAAAACTGTGGGAGAATTCAAGAATCCATGGGACAGACATAAGGCAATTCTTGTGGGGGGCAGGAAGATATAGGCTGTTGGTTAACTAGGATCTGCGGCCTATCCTGTAGGTAGGGAAATGGGCAGACTAGATGGGCCTAGTGGTCCTTATCTGCCATCAAAGTCTATGTTTCTATGTTGTCAGCCGCCAAACAGACCACAGAATCATACTGTGGAGCATGACTGATTTGTACTTCGGACACCCTCCATGCTTTTTGGATGGTTTTCTTGTTTCAAATTGGACCAGGATTCCGATATCATGTAAAAGGCACCCTTTAATGAGATCGATTTTTAAAAATTTTTTTTATTATGATCTTTTTGCCATGAGCCAGTCACCATCTGCCCACTCACACACCCAGCCCCGCCACTCACCACTCTGCGGCCACCCCACCAGGGTACACTCTGAATTGTGCCCCCCGAGCGGGGCCATGGAAGGAGAACCCAATCACCCAGTGGATGGCAGAATTCGACCCTGGGATGCTGCGACCCTGGGATTACACCCTGGCTTACCATCGAGGGCAGGGCCACCGGGAGGGGTCCCATTCCCCCCACGGAAGATGGTGTTCATCCCCCATGGTGCCGCAGTTGGTGGAGTGGGACTGGTAGGTGGGGTGGCCATTATCCTGCTGGCCCGAGATTTTTCCCTGTTGAAGCTCCCCCAGGAGGTGGGATGTGCAATGATGTGAGGGCATGAACACCAATGTCCTCCCTGCCTCTGACTGTGTGGGTGCCAGACACTGGAAGCACCTCTGGCCTCTGCCAAGGGTCACTCTGTGCACCAGACACTCGACCCCCCCCACCGGAGGAGGAGAGCCATCCCCAGGACATTCAACCCTCCTCCCCCGGCTGGCCCTCTGACTCCTGAGTCCGTTCCCAGGCAGCCTGTAATGAGATCGATTTAATGATCTAATTCAGAGGAGTTTGTTCATTCTCCTCTGACAGGACTGTCTGCAGAAGATTGTTTTCTATAACATCTTTAAAAAATCTTGGGTATGCCCTGCTCACAGGGCTGGAGTTTTGATGCTGTGTCTGCAGTGGGGATAATACATTTTATAAATCCATCCATGGTGCAAATGTCCAGCATGTCAAGATGGGCAGGGGAGTTGTCAACAAGCAACACAGCTTTCAGGGGAAGGTCTTTGGAGCTCAAATGATGTTTTTACCTGAGGGACAAAGTGGTCAGTGAACCAGCGGGAAGAGATGTTAATGTCTATCCAGGCACGTTGTTATGCCTCATACTAGACTGGCAGGGTGGCCTTGCTAATGGGCTTCAGACACCTTGGTGCATGGGATCTTCCAATAAGAACAAGCTTCAAGCTGGCCCGGTGGCACTGAGGGCTGAGGCGCTGGACGCCTTTCCTCGCGCTACACCAGCGACCTGGGTTCGGGAATGACCTCGAGTCATCGGGGTGCTAGCACAAGGGTGGGAGGTGGGAGCAGGATTGAGCTCTGGCTCTCCTTTCCCAGGAGGGGGGGTTGCCCGCCCATAGTCCTGCCATCACCAGATGGAGGTCCGGTGATAGGCACAGGTAAAAACAGTGTGACAGGTAGGGTGGGGCATAATGTAGTGCATGGCGTGCGCTTGCTTCCTCACACGTGCATGACGCTGGGATGCATGGGGTCAGGCAACAAAAGCCAAAATACGTACAAACTACTTACAGAAAGAAAAAAAAAACAATCTTCAGCTTGTGGGACTCCAAAGCATTTACACAGCCCAATATGGTAACTTGGTCTTTTTTTTTGTTAAAACCTAGGGTGTCCTTCTCATTACCATGTGCTAAAGTGCGATCGCCCTCAAGCTCTTGCCCCATAACCGCAACTTCATTATGCCACAGCAGTGTTTGAGTCGATTGAGCCAGCCCTCGCTGGCTACAAATGGTGAGCTGTTCCCAAGGCACTGATGAAAAGTAATGCCTTTTCCTTCAAGAGGGGGACCCAAGACTGGAGTCCACTTCTCCCACTCCAGCCTGAACCACAGGTAGATCATGGCACCACACTGCTCATCCATCCATGACGGCATATTCTTATGGTCGTCAGCACCAGCAACAGATTCCACTGTGGGTGAAAACTCACGAAGCTTTTCCCTTGCCCTCTTTATATCACTGATATTCCTGACCCCTTATTCCGCAGCCAGTATTACTTAAGCAATAAGGCACAACAAGTTGTGTATTATCATGCAATAACGTCACTCCTGGGGTGGGTTGAAGCACAAGGTGAAGCCGAGTGCTTCCTCCACCCCAGGAGTGACATTATTACACGATAACACACACCTTGGAGTGCCTTATTGCAATTATACAATGGCTTGATGTTATAGAAAACATAAAATAAAAATGTTTTTAGTAGATTTTTAGTGAGGCAGTATATCTTTGTTTCTGAAAAAAAAAAAGGCTCCATAAAATCAGCACAGTGATGTTATTGTGTAGTATCATCACTGTCTCGGGCACACGCTGACCAATTGGAGTCCAGGAAATTTTCTTGCCATTGTATAATGCAAGTTCACCGCTCTTGAGCCTCTTCATGATCCTCAACTTCTGTGCTAAAAGTCGGAGGACCCTCTTGCATTTTCCTGCCATAGCAGCAACGGACTTCTTCAGCGGAAAAAGCGTCAAGGTACACTAAACAAAAGAAGCAATATAGAAAAGAAAAGACAGGATGTAGCAGCGTTATAGGGTTGGCAATCAAATAATCAAATCAACTGACTGCTAAGTACTCTATATTAATAGCAAGCTATGACCGTTAACAGCTAGTTGCCAATTACAGAAGCGTGGGGGACAGACAGTGCTTTCGTTAGATAGGGAGATCTGGATTAAAAGGGGGTCAGATAAACAGGGTTAGGCTGCACAGGTAGAAATGCACTATATCAACAAAATCCTGGACCAATAAAGCAGCTCACCCAATGTATCAAAATATATCTTTTACTGAATTTATTGCACCCATCAAAGAAAACAGGTACTGTTTTAAGTTGAGTGAACTTTTTGGGAACTTAATAAAGAAGGGTACATGAATAAAGTACAGAAAACTAAAAGATGATTTATTTATTATTTTTTGATTAATTTATAGAAGTAAAGCACATAAGGTGACCTTTGAGGAAAAAATATAAAGTTTTAATAAAATGTATGAAAATTAAAACTATGGTTAAAGTTGAAATAAAATATCAGCCCTATAAGGGGAATGAAATGACAACAATTGTGTTGCTTTATTTTATAGAATAGCAGCCAGTGACAGATAAGGACAATGGCCAAGATATCCTTTCTAACTGAGTTGCACTGGCGCAACCCTGAAATGCGCCCCTGGGCCATATTCAAAAGGCAGGGATGCAACGCGCAATCCTGATTCACTGCAGCACAAAGATAATGGGCTGGATATTCAAAAGGGTTGCACAATGTGCAATAGGGTTGCGCCAGCGCAAGTCAGAAAATGAGCCATTCTGCGATATTGAGCAGGAGGCAGTTGCACCACTGAAAACATGCTGAGCAACAGCGCAATGCTAATGAAGGCATGCACAACTGAAGGGTGTGGAACCATGCATGAAGTGCGCAGTGCGATGTTCAAAGACTTGCGCAATGCGCAACAGTGGATCAGGCGGAAGTTGCGCCATAGTGGAAATGAGCCCAAATAAAAAGGAGCAAGGAAGAGGTGCAAGAACACTACAGGTAAGCCACATGAGGCAGGGAGAGAGACAGGGCAAGAGGGACAAAGAGGGCAGGCCAAGGAAACCAGAGGACATAATAGGGGCAAGGGAAGGTGTGTAGGGCCACAGAGTGCAGAGGCCAGTAGGTGTACTCGGTGCAGGGGAGGTAGCAGTCAGGATAGCGGGGGGAACAAAGCAACAACAGCTGGGGGAAACAAGCCAGGGACATGGACAGTGCCACCTTCCACATGGAAGCCGTAATGAGGGGGTGAGAAGGCATGCTGCAGGGGATGTGGCAGTGGAAGGGCCTGTCAGCGGTACGCCCCCAACAGGCAGTACCCAGCCCGCACCAGCTTTGAACTGTACTCAGATGTTGAGATAGTGGGCTGGTACCGCCTGAACAGGGCAATACTGAGGCAGCTCTGTGAGCTGTGCAGTGATGTGATGCAGGCACCCTCACGACGGAGTCACACTCTGTCAGTGGAGACAAAGGTAACAGCCTGCATGTGCTTGCTTGCCACGGGTACCTTCCAGAGACCAACAGGGGACACCACAGGCATAACACAGTTGGCCACATCACGCATCCTCACCCAATTCCTCAGCACACTGCTGCCACATGCTGTGGAGTACATCCATTTCCCCAGCACCATGGTGGAGCGCACAGCAAACATACAGGAGTTTCACAGAGTAGCACGTATGCCTGGTGTGCTAGGGGCGATAGACTGCACCCATGTGGCCATTCGCACGGCACCTGGCCCCGATGGGGCCGCCTATGTGAATCGGAAGGGATATGCCAGTGTCAACTGCCAGGTGGTGTGTGATGCCAGTGGGTGCATCATCAATGTCTGTGCCACGCACCCTGGGGAGTACACGATTCATTCATATGGTACCAGTCAGCACTATGCCATCGATTCGAGAGTGGGGACATCCCCACAGGACATCTAGTGGGTGAGTATGCATGTAGAACTGACAAATCGTGGGCAAGGGGGGGTAAGCCACAGGTGCCATGGGTGTGGCATACAGGGTTAGGGGCAGTCTGAGCCTGAACAAGACCTCCACTATCTCCACACAGGTGACAGTGGATACCCACTCTGTCCCTGGCTGCTCACACCCTACTGGCGGCCCATGACCCCATCGCAGCAATGCTTCAATGAGGCACATGCCGCCACACGCAACATCATTGAGCGGGTGTTTGGGATGCTGAAGGCGCGTTTCTGTTGCCTAGACACCTATGGCGGTGCCCTACAGTATAGCCCCTCAAAGGCCTGTGCGATATTCCTGGCCTGTTGTATCTTGCACAACATGGCCAAAGACTGTGGGATAGCTGTACAGGTCGAAGAGGGGGACAGCAATGGGGACAATGGCGATGCCAGTGATGATGGGGATGGGCAGCCCCCCCCTTGGACAACGGGACCCCGGACTGATCCGGCTGGCCCAGCTGCACCGGGACACCATCACAGAGGAGCACTTCAGCCAACACAGGCAAGTCATGGGGCCATGTGCAACCAGCAGTGGCTAGGGCACAACCCATGTACACACATGGAAACACACCAGGGGTGCATGACGGCAAGGGAAGTGGCAGGGCACAGAAGCACACACAGACAACCAGGGATGGGTGAACAATAACACGCCACATGGACGGACACACACACACACACACACACAAATAGGCATAAGGTGCACAGGGGTCAGGTGCAAAATAGAGCCGGAACACGGACACTAAAAACACAAATGTCCACAGGCCACCACGTCCACTGACTGTCCATGTGCGTGTGTCAGATGCTGGGCACCATCGCACTTTGGTGTACAGCACAATGCAGACATCATCATGCACACGCACCTGTGCACAGCAGTCAGGAGGGTGTGCAGGTGGTCCATGTGTCTGCATGTAGGGCTGAGCACCCACCGGTGCACTGCCCACCAAAACATACATTGCACACAGGGCCTGCACTGGGAGACAGCTCAGTCTTGCAGCACAGCCGAGACCCAGCAGCACTGGCAGGCTGAGCACGGGCCCTGGGCGGGTGGCAATCGATGGTCCACCAGGGTTCCACTACACACCGCGTCTTCGCACAGGTGTTCAGCACAACCAAACATACCTGCACCAGGAGTGCTCGATGCCTACAGCTGAACCCGGTGTCGACAGGGTGGGTGTCACGACACGCTGGGAACGGGGAGTGGATAGCGAACTGCATGGTGTGAGTGGCACAGGGGCACCTGACTGTGTGCCCAATGTGGCCACGACAGCGACCAACACCTGTGTCAGCCTGTCAATGGCTGCGGTCACATTCATCCGCAAATGGTCAATCTGTGATAGGATCCTCTTGGTGTCCCTGCTGTGTCGCTCCTCAACCCACTCCAGAACCACACACATTGCCTCCACGGATGTTGCAACCCGCATCTGCTGCTGTACTGATGCCTGCAGCAGGTGGGTGTGCTCGTCAGAGAGGTTGTCTGCCACATCGGCAACCTGTCCCTCAGGGTATGGAAGGGCTTGATGTTCAGCACCCCTTGAGGGTGGGTGCTGCTCACCAGGACCAGGTATGGGCAAGTCCACAGGTGGTGCACATACGCCATCGCTGAACCCTGTACCCCCAGTCCCGGTGGGTGACTGCTGCTGCTGCCCCTCCGCCTGCTTGCCCAAGGGATCAGTTGTTCCACCGCTGTGGCCGCAACAGTGCCACTGTCCTGAACAGCCACCGGTGCTGCCCCACCGGTGCTGACAGGCACAGCCTGGGACTGTGCTGACGTGCTGGCACACACGTCGGAACCAGCCAGGTCCATGGGCGTGTGCTGTCCTGCTGTGTGTCCATTCTGTGACACACACAAGTCAACACCCATAATGGTCATTGCATCATCAATGGTGCAGGTCTGTGCCACAGCATGCTGGCATGCTTGGACGCCAGACCGCTGAGACACAGGAAGGGCACCCCCCACACCTGTCTCAACGACCTCAGTGTTGGCAGCCAGGCGTGCACACTGTTGCAATGCACGCCGGCTACCAGCGGAGGTGGATGGTCCCTTCCCCAACTCCAGATGGCTGTCCGCAGTGGACAGGCCCTCCACCGCTGACGCCTGCAGATGCACAGGATCTATAACAGAATGTAAAGACACGTTAGTGCATGAAATCCACCTCCCCCCCACAGACTATGACGTACCATGCAGTGATGGGCTACCACCTGTCTGAAAGCCACCTCTAGGAACACCCTCAATGGCACTGCACTGCATGCTTGCAGTGAGCCTGTCCTCTGCCGGAGTCAGTTGCACCACCTCCGGCTGGCCCCCGCCTGTTGCAGCACGTGCCGCCCTGGTGGCAGCCACCTTCTCCTTCACCCTCCTCCTGTCGGTACCCATCTTCTTTTTACACTCCTGCACAGAGCGCTGGTGGCTGCTGTGCAGGTTGACAGCATGTGCCACCCCCTCCCATGCAGCAGCATGGGCCTGAGGGGTGCCCCGCCGTCCACTGAGCAGTGGCTTCTCATCCAGGTAGGCCTCGAAGAGTGCCTCTGTCTCAGCCTTAGTAAAGTTAGGCCTCCTCTTCCACCCACCATCATCCTCCTCACCCAGTCCTCGCTCGGTCATGTCTCAGCCTGTATGGGTGAGAGTGGTCACCTGTGACTGTATAGTACACAGCAATTCCCTGAGACCACAGTCCAGTACAGCACACAGCATGCAACTCACCTATCAACTGCAGTAACCGATTATGGCCACTGCAGAACAGTGTCGCAGTTTTATGGCGCAATCCATGCAAATTAGGTGTGGAGCAACTTTAATGAGATGCAAATCGCGCTGCTGCGCCATTGAATGGCTGATCGGATGATTTGCATAAGACGGTTGAATATCGCGCTGTTGTGCTTTGTGCAATACGGTTGAACGTGCTAAGCCAATGACGCAGTTCTGTAACTGCGTAGTACACCACACTGCGCATGCCCAGGTAGCTGACGCAGGCGTCTGCCACGCTGATGACGTGCTGTGCGCGGTAGGCAATTCAGGGCATGGCCACCATTGTGCCAGTGGCGCTACGGCGATGGTCACTACATGGCGCTGTGGCACAACTGCTCAGTAGTTTGCTATGGCAATGGCACACAGGCGACCAATCGCACTAGATGCATAGACGTCCAGTGGCGCTGTGTGTGGCCTTGCACCAGAGACCCATGACCCTGTGCCCGACCTTTACCCCTTGGCACTGTACGCATGGCATGTCTGCAGCTCTATCACGCTGTTCGGTGACAGCGCGATAGAGAATGGTGGCACTGTACTGACAGCGCGATAGGGAATGGTGGCAGTGTATTGCGCAGCAATTCCACGTGGGATTGCCGCACTGCAGAGTGCCATATTGCTACTATAGATCTGGAGATGGCATGCAGGAGAGCCCCCCCAATGGAGTGCCCTCGAGCTAGCCAACCTTGTGGCCATTGTGGAGCCACACTATGGCCCACTGTATGGTAAGGTTCCTCTGGACAGGGCCAGGACTCAGGTCTGGCAACAGGTGACCACTGACCTGGAGGCAGCCACTGGCCGCAGGAGGACCTCCGAGCAATGCAGGCATCGCTATGGGGACCTGAGAAGGAGGGAGCCGGAGCTACTGGCGCATCTGCGGTCATGTGCCAGGAGGGGCATGGTGCCTCGTCCAGGTGGGTGATCCGTCTGTGCACCTGTATGGTCCATATGGGTAACACTGTCTTTTGTGTCCAGCACATGGGGGAGGGATGGTCTAGGGTTGGCTGTGGCGGTGTTTACAGGGTATGTGATGGATGGGTCTGGCTGGGTGGGTGGGCACACACATTGGGGCAGGGGAAATATGCTTTGGGATTGTACTGATGTGTTTCTCACCTTTTGTTTCTCACAGGCGTGGCAGAGCGGAGGAGGGCCATGGATCAGCAGCGGAGAGTGATGGCTGCAGAACCGGATCATGGCGGTGAACAACCACGACGCCAGCAACAGCCCGATGAGGGTGAGTGCCATGACAGCATGATTGCTATTGCATGCTGTGTGACAGGGTGGGGAGCAGGGCATGGCCACCATCCATGGACACCACTGCCATGCACGCAACATGTGACAGCACTGTCCAGTGGCACTGCATGTCTGGGAGTGTGTCAATGGTGGTCCATGCGTGCACTGGGCACATGGCTGTGGCACTGCCTGCCCACCGCATAGCCACATTACTGTCTGCCTTGGTTGTGCAGCTGGACATGGACGGGGTGTGTATGTGCAGTGGTACACATGGCTGTTGCTGCCTGGTTGGGCATGTCTTGTGCACACGGTCACTGTGGGTGGGTGCACACCATCACAGGAGCGGGGCACATGGCTGTATGCCATTCATGATGGGTGGGCTGCAGGGGGATGGACAGTCACACCCATTGACTCTGATCCCTTGTCCTAGGTGTCCGGATACTCCTACGCATAGAGTGTTCCAAGCAGCAGCTGTTATGTTTGGTGGGAGAATCCCTGGCAATACTGCAGGACCTCCAGCAGCATGGGGTGAGGAGGAGACGGCGACCCTGGGACCGGCCCCAGGCAGCAGGGGAGCAGGCTGGATGCCAATAGTTGAACATTACCTCCCCCCTTTGACTGACCCTCACACCCCGCCTTCCCTCTCCCAGTTGTTCACCCCTGCCCCTTACCCACCCCCACCTTGTACCTGTACCTCCACCCCATATATGTATATGTAAATAGATGTTGATGTTGATGTTGTTGTTGTTGTTGTTGATTTTATAATACAGATATTTTGATATGAATACTGTGGTGGTCTCTGATTTGCAGCTGGCTATAGGTGCTCAGTTGCAGTGGTGTGCATGGCATCTGGGGTGGTATAGTCATGGGTATGTGTGTGTGTGTGTGTGTGTGTGTGTGTGTGTGTGTGTGGAGGTGTCTCTGGTGTGGGAGTGGCTTTCAGTCAGTATCTGTGGTGTGTGTTGTTCCCTATGCATTGCATTGCTGTGTGCAGTGTTCCATGGTGCCTGCTCTGTGTCCATTGTGCCCCTGTCAAACTGTCCTTGGCCTGTGCAGCTAACACCCTTGCATGTCTGTGGCCTGCGAGGTCTGCTGCCTTGTCAGTGGTGGCTGTCCCTGCAGGTCATCCACTGTGACCGTCACAATGCTGGGTTGCCTCCTGTCACTGGTGAGGTGCATGTTTGCCTCGGGTGACACTGTGGCCTTCACAGTTGCTGTCCCATCTCCATGCTGTGGCTTGTGTGTGTTGCAGGGGCTGTGCACTACTGTCTGTGACTTGTGATCAAGGCATATGCTGGTAGCGTATAGGGCCACAGTTCATGCACTGGGTGGGTGTCACCCCTGTGCCATGGTGGACTGCAGGCTGTGTGTGCACAGTTTACATGGGCCCACACTGGGGGCTTGGTTGCCACACTACTGCGTCCCTGTGTTGGTGTCCCCGAGGGTATGGGTGTGTGTTTGGCCCTGCACTGTGTTGCATCCGGTGTGCTGCATGCTTCCACGCAGCACTGTGGGTGTCTGTGCTGGCTGCTGTGGCTCATGGTGGGTCACACTGTGACACTTGTCTACTGTGCAGGGTGCTGTATCAATGGCAGTGATGTCGTGCACGCCCTTTCCCGTGTGGGGCACCTCTTCTGGCAACACATGTTCGGTCTCTCAGCTGTGCCTCAGGGGGTTTGTGCGTGTTGGCACTGTGTCTGCCATTGTTGCATTGCCGTGTGCTGCCACCCACTGTTGGCTGCTCATGGTGTCTCTGGCTTGTATGATTCTGTGGTACACGAGGTTGTAGTGTGGCAGTGGGGGGGATGCATGGGGATTCCTGTAGTGATGGTCACTGCTCATGGGGGGTGTCTTGGGGTCATGGTGCAGGGTGTGCTGTGCACGGGGGGCTGCTGTGCCATGGGGTGGTCCACCCCCTTGTGTGGCAGTCTCAGCTTGCCGGTGTGTGTGCTGGGGCAGCATGGCCCAGCTGTGCTTTTGCTTGTCCCCATGGGCCGGTGGATATTCCGTCCCTCCCCAGTTGTGCTGTGCTTGGGGTGTGGGGTGCATTGTCAGTTCTGCAGTGTGTTCCTGTGCCCATTTGTGGCATGGGTGGTGGGCCCCTGCCTACCTCCCTGGTTGTGCAGTTCCATTGCTCTGCTGCTGGGGGGCTCCCTGCTTGCGCTATGGCACCTCTGGGCTGCTCAGCTGGGCTGCCCTTGTTGCGCTATAGCGCATCGTATCTGCTCAGCTTCCCCTTCCTGGTTGTGCTATGGCGCAGGTTGTGTGATATTCAGCCGTTGGCTGTTTGCGCAATTTGGCTTGCTCCATTTTTGAATATCGCGTCTATTGCGCATGTGCGCAATGGACTTGTGCTTGCTCCTGCTATTGCGCACATTTTGGGTGCAGTTTGAATATCCAGCCCAATGTATGCGGCGCATCTGGAGGTGACGTTCTCATGAATGTATGGCATATTGCAATATTTAGCCAAGATGTGCAGCGCAGCTGCCTGCATATCTCAGAAATGTGCCACACAAAGCTAGGCATGGAAGAAACCATGCCTAACTTCTAGCAGTAGGCTCAAATACCAATCGGGCCTGCTTGCACAAAAAGTCACCTTGGGACTGCTATCCCCAGCCTACTGGCCATTCTTTCCCCTGCATGTAACTCACATGGTACCAGAAGCTCTGGCAAACAGGCTTTCAGAATCCCATGGTGCCGTACTGCCTTTGGACAACATTCATTCACATACAGAGCTCCACAGTGGTACATCTCCCTGCCTCCTGCCATAACCAATGCTACTTTGCTGGGCTCCTTTAAGAAAAAACACTGGCAGCATCTAGTCTCACTGGTGACCTATGACTACTACCACTAATTTGCCTTTACCTTGCTCCTACCATTTGCAATCTTTGTGACCTCTATATATCAATACAAGCGGAGCAGTAAACATGATAGCAGAATTAATAATAGCTCAAACGTGCAGGTTTCAGATAGTCATTGACATTCAGTCTTGCTACTAATGAAAAACCTAAGTACCATAGCAATTTCACTGAGAAAAAATGGACATCAAGAGGATTAATATTTTCCCAACCAGATAACCCCCTCTACACTATGGAAATTAAAAATAAATACATTTCAAAATGTTCAAAAGAAGCACCAACATGTTTTTCTGTGTTTCTGCATGTTTCTTATTCTTATGATAGTTACCCATTTTATAAGGGCAGTAACACACTCTGGGGCATGGGTTTATGGAGAATTAAATCATGTCTCACAATGCACCCGGGGTGTGCATTAACTCTTCTTATGAAATGGGGTCTGGTCAGTTCTGACTCCTCATTAGTCAGGACCCTGTCACATGGTACTGCGTTAACCTAGCATATACTCCTGCTGAGAAGACATAACGGGGCGCATTAATTGAGAGCACAGTCAGATCAATATGCTAATTACATATCCTCAGAGTCTAAAGGGTCACAATACAAATCAAGCAGCCCAGTAACATCAAAAAGAAATCATGCAAATTAAAAAAAAAAAAAGAGCCCCCAGCAACACTGTTCAAGAGTTGTAAACTATAAAAGAAATCCAACAACTTTGGAAAAACATACAGTACTTCCTACTCACAAATCCAAACCCCCCAAGCCTCAGTGCTGCTCACACAAGAAAAACATACCTAATAAAAAACAAAATATATTTCAAATCTATGGCGCTACACAGCCAAAACGTATACATACATCACTAAGCAATTAGCAAAACGTCTACAAACATTGCTCTAAAAGCTACTCAAATATATACATAACTAGAAACAAAGGATAGTGCAACCTTTCTGCTTGAATCTCAACAGCCCAGCAGTGCACTTAAGTGAGATCACACAGCATCTAATCAATAGCCTAGGTCACACAGCCCACGCTTCCAGCTTAGCCTCACTAATCACGTGGGAAGCACAGGAAGCTAAAAGTCAGCTTAGCCTCACTGATCACTTGGGAAGCACAGGAAGCTAAAAGTCAGCTTAGCCTCACCGATCACATGGGAAGCACAGGAATCTAAAAGTCAGCTTAGCCTCACCGATCACATGGGAAGGACAGGAAGCTAAAAGACAGCTTAGCTTCACTGATCACATGGGAAGCACAGGAAGTTAGAAGTCAGCCTAGCCTCACTGATCACATGGGAAGCACAGGAAGCTAAAAGTCAGGAAAACCTAATTAAAGCAACAAAATAACTCACTCCCTTGCACTGCAACCGAACCCAACTAGTGCAGTACACTAGCTGCAATCTAACCCCTGCCGCACATCTAATTATGCTAATACCCTAAGGGGAGCCATTTAAAGATACAGCACCAAATTACAACACTATTACACTGCTAAAATCAAACATTCCTAAACGTTTTATAAGGGGAATAAGGTAATTCCTTTAGGGGGATTATGCTATGTTAATGTACCTCATGTTGTTTGAAGTCCCTCACCCTTTGGGCTTAGGGCTGCGACCCACCAAGTGGTATGTTAACATAGCATAATCCCCCTTTGTCATGCCTTAGTTCTTAAATAAAATCATGCCCTTACAGTGGGTAATTCTTACTTCTTCATCATAATGACTAGCCATGCTCAGCAAATCTGATTGATAGTTCCTCAGCTCTGTCCCTGAAACCTGCCTGCATACTGCAGCTCTGCTTTAACTGTAGGAACTGACTTTTGGAGATGTTGCTGATGGAGTGTTATGGGTGAAAACAACTAGCATGCAGTAATGCATTTCTGTCAGTAGATTTTCTGTGTAGGTCAGTAGAGAGCCCCTTTTGCTCATTCTTTGTAATGTCGAGGTCTAAAAACGTGCTTAATTTTTTTGGTGCCCTGTAAACCACAAAACTAGGACTTGTGTTCCTAGATACCAAACACAGAACTGTAACTCAGATTCACTGCCATGCTGGACCATCAGCCTGTAATCAACACAACCACTACAAAGGTCGATTTTACCAAAGAAAGGCTGGACGGCACCATCAAAAACATGTTCCTATTCCCAAAGGTGAGGTATAAATTTGCATAATTGGTGGCAAAATTCATCCCCATTGTCACTGCGCTAACACAATAGGTCACGTAACACAATAGGTCACGTAACACAATAGGTCACGTAATACAATAGGTCACATGAGCACACAGACCTTATTTCCGGGTCCCATCAGCTTAAAATGAGCCCCTACAGCAAGCAGGGCAAATTTGGTCATGAATATCAGTGACTGGAGGAGTACAAGAGAGCACTGTGCTGAAACAGTGTTTAAATATTACTAGTTTTACAGAAAAGCAATATATATTTGCTTGTGGGGGGGAAGCCAAATTGTGTGAGAGCTGTTGTCAAGGCAACTACACAGCAGGAAGTGGGACTTGTAGTTTATCTGGGAGCCCAGAACTACAACTTTTTCCTCATGGAAACTGCAAAAACTCAGCATTTTAAGGCATATCTGTGAGGCAGAGTAGCCTGTATTTTAGCCTCGTTGGCAACTTTTATTAATTTTTTTTTTTTTTTTTTTACAGTTAATTTCTTTCTACCTGGGTGGAACACCTTCAAGCCTGATCCCCTAGCCCCATCCCCTGCTCATGGCCTACCTTCCGCTGTCCTTCACAGCTTACCCCCCATGGCAGGGTGGCAGGGATCCCTCAACCCGCTGGAACAGATCCGGTGAGGAGGTTACCGCTATTCCTGGGAGTGGGGCCCTTGGGGAGATCGGCTGTCATCGTGCTGTGCCCAGGACTCTTTTCACATTTTCTCCTATTAGGAGAGGAGGCATGCAGTGATGCCGTAATGAGACAGCACACTCACATCCGCATGTGCTCCTCCAAGTGTCTGCCTCCTTTCCTCCCCTTTCTAACCATCAGTGTGCTGTCCCCCAGCCACTGCTATGGGCCAGTCGACACTGACTGCTGATGGCCCCCCCTCCCTGGAGAAGGAGAACAGTCCCTCAGACGATCAATCCTTCTCCTCCCCTGCCGACCCCAGGCAGCCCGTGCTCGTTCCTGAACATGGGTCACTGGCGTAACACATGGATAGGCGTCCAGCGCCTCAGCCCTCAGTGCCACTGGGCTGGTAACTTTTATTCATTTTAAAGGTTTTATCTTGTGTTGGATGTGTGCAATAAGTCACATGACCACATTGACCTTACTTCCAGGTCCTGTCAGCTTAAAACAAGCCCCTACAGTGAGCAGGATCAGCGCGTGCGGAGACGCAAGCAGAGACCAGTGTATCTGCATGTGTCTGCTGGGACAGAGGGATAATATCCAAGTGATTCAAAAGAGGAGGTGAAACCTTAGATCAAGTAGAATCTGAGGCATTTTTGTAGGTACGGAAAAAGGGCAAACTAGGTGGGTCTGGGGGTCCCTATCTGCTATCAAATTCTATGTTTCTGTGTTTAAATAGCTGAGCTACAAAATCAAGATTTTACATCGGTTTATAATGGTGAAACTAAGCACACAAGAGAACATCTGGACAATGGTAGGGATAACAAGTTGATACTTGGGGTGAAAGATATTAAAAATAGGCTATTAAAGCTGGATCCCAATAAGACCCAAGGCCCGGACGGGTTACACCCAAGAGTGATTAAAGAACTGGCAAATGAATTGGTGGAACCACTAACTGCAATGTTCCAAAAATCATTGGATGAAGGATGTCACAAACCCAGTCAGCAGGTCAGCCCTCTACTCCCAAAGTGCCAACCTCCGAGCGCAGTCTTGTGAACAGTTAACAGAAACAGGGTAACCCTCCAGTCTGTTTTGTGGGTTCAGATCAACCTTTGGTCTCAAGTCTTGGAGGGATTCAAACTGTGAACCTCTTGTTAGCATACCCAATGTACAGGCTCAGATAATTCTGCTCTTTGGGGGGGCCAGATATCTTTTGCCTATGGGCACCTAACCAGGTGTACAAAATGAACCCTTAAAACTCTATTAAAGACCTCAGAATAAATTCCTACCTTTTCCCAGTTTGGTAAAACTAGTAAGCTTTGTGCAGTGTCAGCTTTAACCATGTATGCTTCTCTTGTCAAGAAAAAGAAATTCAAAGGCACACCAAGTAGTCTCTAAAATAGAGGTTTACTTCAAAATAGATAAAAAAACGTAAAATGTAAATACAGAACCATATATCACAAAACATACAAATCACTTAAACAAAACAGGTTTACAAGTGCAGACTAAATCTCCTACCACAGTATACTTATCTCCTAACAGTGCCTGATGTTGCTTTTTCAGAGTCCAAACATTTGTGTCTAAATGGAAAACAGAATACTGTTTAAAAACTGACTTTGCCAACCTCTTTGCATGAGGTCACCTAGCTCCTCCCTGTTAGAATATAAAAAATATATATCTATGCAAAACAGGATGTCTTGTCAAAGGTAAATTCTGTGATCTCAGCACAACTCATTTTCTCATATGGCTTTCTTTGATCTTATGATCAGCTTCCCCTTTCTAGGACATCAAAGGACTTGTTATGTCTCTCTCTGCCAGAGCTCACTGAGGTGCAACATGCTTTGTATCACCATGTGAATTTTACTGTGTTTCCTCTGAACGTTATAAAAGTTTATGATCTGTCTTGGCAGTTGGCAAGCTGCAATTAGTCACATAAAAAGGAGATCCTGAATTTTAAGTCTCTCCTAGCCTGTAATTATCTCTTGGCCTGCCAGGTAACACCTATTAGCTAAAACCTGGGGGGGGGGGTTATCATTCCATAGACTGTCAGCATCTCTCATGAGAGACATTCAATAACACATTTTTATATTACAGAAAACATAGGTTAATCAGAACCAGCTGTCCAAGTGTCACAAAGGAAACATTGTGGAGGTCTGGAGGACTGCAAACGTAGTGCCAGTATACAAGAAAGACAGTAGGAAGGAGGCACAAAATTACAGGCCGCTGAGTTTAACCACAGTTCTGTGAAAGATACTGGAGGGAGCAATAAAAGATTATAACTGATTTTATACATCATACTGGGAGTGTAGATAAGACTCATTATGGAGTCACAAAGAGCCATTCATGCCAAACAAGTTTACTGGAATTTTATGGCAATGTCAGTCGGACTCTGGATGGGGATGCATCGGTGGATGTGATATTCCTTGATTTTACAAAAGCTTTCGATAAGGTACCACATGGAGAATTAATTGATGTACTCATAGAAAGACAGCTACATGGAGGCATTACCAGATGGATTGCATCATGGCTGGCTGACAGGAAACAGAGAGTATGCAAAAGGTGCATATACTCAGATTGGTCTGGGGTGATGAGTGGAGTCTCCCAGGGATCTGTACTGAGGCCATGTCTTTTTAATTCATACATACAGTCTATGAGTTGTGTCAGGGGCATATGGGAGGTGAAATTTGTCGATGACACACGCATTGGATCAGTTATAAGTAATAGAGAAGATACCCATAAACTTCAGAAAACATTATTAAATTTGGACAGTTTGGCAAATAAACACAAGTTGGATTTCAGTATTGATAAGTGTACAGTTATGCACCTGGGGAAACATGATATGAAGATGCAGTACTCACTCAAGAGAAAGAATTTAAGAGTAATATCGGAAGAAAGAGACCTGGGCATTATGGTGACAAATGACTTGAATTTTAAATACCATTGCAATACAGTGGTCAAAAAAGCCAGTGGGATACTAAATAGCATTGGAAGGCATATTAAGAGTAGGTGGAGGGAGGTGCTGGTTCCTGCAACACGAGCAGACTTGATAGACCAAATGGCTTTCTTCTGCTGGCTTCTTCGTATGTTCATTGTATGCATCACTGGTGAGACCTCATATGGAGTATTGTGCACAGTTCTGGTCACCAGGAACCAAAACAGAGATTAAGTCACTAGAAAAGAATACAAATGAGAGTAACCAGAATGATTACAAATCTAAAGGGATTGGAGTATGAAGAGAGAATGACCAAGCTGGGAATGTTTTCTCTTGAGTACCAAAGAATAAGGGGTAACATGTGCCTTCTATTTAGGACATTAACTGAAAATGACTTATGGGAGATCCTGGGACTGGATATGAAAAAACAAAGCTACTGTACAAGAGCTCACTCCCTACAATTGTCAGGGGAGACATGTCGTACGAAGAAACAAACCTACTGGTATAATCAGAGTGGTGTCCTTTTGGAACGGCCTTCCTATGGATGAAGTGGGTAGTAAAAATTTAAGCAAGTTTAAAAAAGTTTGATGAATACTGCATTCCTAATAACATAAAAGGTTAAGGCAGTGAGGAAGTAGCGAACTATATGGATAGTTGTCTTCTATGCTCTGGTAACACCTATGTAACCTATGTAATACCAATTCCATTAACCTGACTACAACATTTAGCAAGCCTGCAGGCAGGGATCCATCTTTCGCCAAATATCTTATAGCCCTTAAACCCCCTGCATGGGGAATATTGGTATATAGGTACTCCACAGTAGGAGTAACAGGAATCCAGTCATCCTTTTTTTTTTTTTTAATCTTAGTCCCTTCGGTTGTGGCTCGTGGGAACTCTTTCAGGCAACCATTATCCTTGTATCTGCCCACCTGAGGTTCTCTACAGTCTGTGCCTTCTCTTCCCCCACCCGTAGCCAGCACCCCCAGTTTGATCACCCGGGGAGGGTAGCCCGACTCCTTACCTTGGGCTCTCTTGAAAGGCAGACTCTGGCTAGCAGGTGGGGCCCGGGTGGAGGAGTAGTGAGGCCAGCCGAGACAAACCCGGCACTGGGCATGGAGGATAGGTGCCATCGCCTATCCCAGCGAGCCAGGGTTTTCCTTGTTCTGTAGGTTCCCCCCCATGTGTGGGCATGCCCCGACGCACTGGCGCATGGCAACCCTTGCCTTGCGTCGGCCACGCTGTTGTGCTGCCTGGCTAGCTGCAGCATACTTGGTCTCCACCAGGGGTCGCTGGCTCACTGGGCCAACCCATCCCTTGTCCCCGGGAGGAGAGCACCATGAGGACACTCATTCCTCAGTCCCTTCCTCCTGACCCTCCGGCACCCCGGGCTCGCTCCCAAACCTGGATCGCCGGTATGGCATCCAGTGCCTCAACCCTCAGTGCCACGAATCCAGTCATTCTTGATGTGGATATCCTCCAGAGTCTGTCATATGTCCATGAAGTCATGAACAAAGGAGCATAGCCCCCACACCAACTCTTTGATGTCAGAGTTGGCCAGTGGTTTGGTTACAGAGCCAATGATGGCTATAATGGGCTTGCCAGGAGGATATTCTAGATTTTTATGAATCTGGCAGAATACTGGAAAGGGGCAGGCCTTGTGAAGTGGCAGTGACACAGATGCTTGGAATGGGATAGGGTGTGGAAATGGTGGCACTGGACATCAGGGATGCTCGGAAAGGGGCAGGGTTCAGGAGGGGGTTGCTACTGGATACCAGTGATGCTTGGAATGAGGCAGGGTGTTGGAAGGGGTTACACTGGATGCTGCAGATGCTTGTAAAGGGGCATTTTTTTGTAGGTAGGCTACTGGAGACCAGGGATGCTTGGAAAGGGGAAGGATATGTGTGTGTGTGTGTGTGTGTGTGTGTGTGTGTGTGTGTGTGTGTGTGTGTGAGGGATGGGTGCCGCTGGATGCCAGGAATGCTTGGAATAAGGCAAAGATTTGGGGGAATACAGGTACTGAACATGTACTCAGTGGCAGAAGAGAGAGGGGCAACATGATAAAAACCTTCACGTTCCTGAAAGGAATAAACAAATCAAATTGCGAGGAACTAACTAGCAGAAATGGTGGATCAAAAACAAGGGCAAAGAAATGGAAGCTGGCAGGATGGAGATTCAGGAGGTATGCAAGAAAGCTTTACTTTATGAAGAGAGTGTAAGAGCAGTTGAACAGCCTATCAGAAGAAGTGGTGGATGCAAAAATCAATGGGTTCATGCATGGCTGCTACAGAGTAGAGGGCTTAAAGTTACTAATGGGAGGAAGCAGTAAGGTAAGGAGCGAAGAGGGGAGGCAAGACCAGAACCCCCATTTAGACAATAGGTCACAGGGTAGGGTAAGGTAAAACTGGGTAGACTGGATGATGCAATCTTTTTCTGCTGACATTGTCTATTTCTACTGGTTACCAGTGATGCTTAGAAAAGGGCTGGGTTTGGGATGGAGGTGCTGTTGGACTGCTAGGTATTACTAATTATGGGACAGGGTGAAAATGGTGGGTGCCACTAGATGTCAGGGGTTTCTTGCCACAGGGGCAGGGCGAGGGAAGGGGTTGTCACTTGATGTCAGTGACGTTTTAATACAGGAGCAGGGTGAAGGAGAGGGTACCACTGAATGGGTTCTGTGTGATTTGGGCGAGTCAAAAATAGCGATGCCAAAATCAGCAAAAGCAAAAGAGTGTGGCCACATAGGGCGAGGGGAACAACTCAGTGATCACCAAACGGTGACAAAAATGTAAAGTTTTTTTGTGGGGCCGCGCCTGCACCCCCTTTGCAGGGGTCTTTGCCCCCACTCCCTTACTAAAATAACCAACTCTGAGGGGGAAGCAGCTCGGGTAGGGGGAAAAGCCATAGGTCACCATTTTAGTAATCACTGGGTTGTACCTCTCACACCCTATTTTGCCATGCTCTTTTGCCTCTGCCAATTTTGGCATCACTGTTTTTGACTCGCTGTTATCACGGGATACCCACTCGATGCAGGAGACTGCTTGTCACAGGGACAGTGTGACAGAGGGATGCCACTGAAAGCCACAGCATGACTGGATTTGGACTAAATGAGAGGTGGGGTGTCAATGGACATCTGGGACTGTTTGGCATGGGGTTAGAGAGAGGATGTGCCACTGTAATCTGGGGACTGCCTGCTGTTAAACATACTGCCAATGTCTTTGGTGAATGCATGATGTAGTGTTCCTTATTTTATTGTTTTACAATTAAATTACTTAAGACTACCCACTTGAGATGCAACACATTGGGGTCATGCTTCTACTTAATATTGTAACTGGGAAGTGTGATACACAGTGAGGTCAAATAACATGCTTAAGGTCACACATTGAGTCAGTGGCTGTAGTGGGATTCAAACCTGTGATATTTTGTTCTAAGTATTAGAAGACAATGCCTCCCCAAGATATAATGGATTTTCCCTCCTTCTCTGAGGCATACGGTTTCCACTTAATTGTTTGCCCTTTTACGCTGAGTAATATTTGTCTTTTCTTTATGCTTTAAATGCTCTCAAAAAGCATTTTGTGGTTTCTAGATAGATGGGAAATTGTTAGAGCTGTCAGGTTTAACTGATAACAGCTCTTTCCTCGAGCTCATTTATGGAAATGCCTGCTGTAGCCAGTTCAATAAGTGGGAAGCCAAAGGAATGCTCTGTCTTCCACTATTATTGCTGTTGCTTTTTCCTGTTTTTCATAAATCACACTCACAAAGACTGCAAAATTAAAACCCAGTGGAAGAATAGAATATTGTTAGTTTTTTTATATAACAACTTTCATATGCAATGTAGCTTAAAGCACTTTCCAAAGCAATTAACGAGACACCGTGAAGACTGCAGTGACTGCATCCAGACTACAGAAGCAGCATACATGATGGTCTCAACCTTCTCACACATGAAATTTAAAATTACACAGATCCCATAATGCAGAGCATCATGAGATATGTAAGTCACCATGAAAATTTAGGCTGGTTCTGTTTTAAGCAGGAGTACATGGTACCAAAGGGCCTCTCACACAACCTGCAAAGGGTGCAAACAAGACACAGACACATGTTTCATTCTACACAAGACTCATCAGTGTGCCTTGCCTGTATCAGATGCCAAGGGAAATGAACCACCCCTAAGCTGGTCTTACAGGTTTGGATCATGGTGGGCCCAAAATCAGAAAAGAGGCTAAAGCATGGAGAACCTCATTGCGAAAGCACTGATACAGGGGTTACCCAAAGGGGCACTGGCAACAAAGCCAAGTTTCAAAGAAATACAAAATCACACTTACCCCTATTTAATGCAAGGCATCATGGGATGTATATGCAAATCACCATGACAATTTAGGTTGGTTTTGCTTTAAGCAGGAATGCATGGTGCCAAAGGGCCTCTCACACAGTCTGCAAAGGGTACAAATAGAAGACACAGACACGTGTTTCATCCTACACAGGACTCATCAGCATGCCTCATCTGTACCACGTCCCAAGGAAAATGAACAAATCTTAAGCCCTTCTCACACATGGTCATATAGGAAACTGCATTAAAACTTGTTTTATAGCCGGCCCGGTGGCACTGAGGGTTGAGGTGCTGGATGCCACACCTCGTACCATGCCGGTGACCCGGGTTCAGGAACGGACTTGGGTTGCCAGGGGTCGGCAGGGGGATGGAGCATTGAGCATCCCAATGGATGCTCTCCTCCTCCTGGGTTGGGTTACCGAGGGTGCCCTGAGCACCTGACACTCCTGGGGCCAGTGGAAGCATTGGCTTTCAGGGGCAATGGCGGCTCCTTCAAGGAGCCGGGGAGGGGAGGACACTGTGGGCACTTGCAACGGCATGCATCGTCTGCTAGGATGTACGTCCTTCATGTCGGTGTCCTCAGGGGGTTTAAGGGGAGAAAATAATGGGGAAAAATGTATACACCCAGCTCCCCGTGCACTGATGAAACCAGGGTGGGGTTGCCTAGAGGATGCCCAGGCGGACAGAGTAGGAAGGGGTACGAGGCGTCCTCTGAAAGCCGTGGGAGCCAGGCAAGTAAAAAGACAAAAAAAACTTGTTTTATGCTGGAGGCTCCATGGCAAGAGTGGTAGAGGACCACCCAGCATTATAGCAATCCAAATTTAACCCCCAAGCCCAATACATCAGGACTGGAGGCTGGCAGGAAAGAACTGAGTGTTCAATTGGATACTCTCCTTCCCTGGTGGGGAGGGCAGGGGTTGCTCATCCCACTATTAGGCTGGAAGTAAAACACAGTGACAGTACAGTTCAGAGTGAGGGGAAGTGATGTGGAGGGCTGTCTGTTGGTTGGAGAAGTGCATTGACATCACTGTTCTGTGTACTGGGGACAGACTGAAACACAGGTGAATGACCTTCTGCTCTGACTGATGATGAGCATTTGCTGTCATGCCGTGCCCACTCAGAATGGTCTGCAATCAACAGGGCCCTCCTCCAATGTACCAGACTGCCTCCTAGCTAGAACAATATGCTTTATTTTGGTTTATTTGGTTTCTGATTACCAGGTAGGTGCACTGAACAATAAAATGCCTCTCTTCAGAGCCATCCCATTGGCACAGTGATAGGGCTACCACTGGTGACCTGGGTTCGGGAATGAGCCTGGGTCTTTGAGGGCTGGCTGGGGGGTGAGGAGGATTGAGCATCCCGGTGAATCCTCTCTTCCTCTTGGAAGGGAGGGTGCCATGTTGTGCTGCACTACCACCACCTCCTGTAGAAGTATGGGTGGCAGAGTGTACGGGACACAGGGAGGGTGGGACATGCTGTGCTGTGTATCGGGCATATTCACACTGGGGACTACATCCCAAACACTGGCATCCCTATGGGGCTCAGGGATCCATGGCACAAAGAGAAAGGGGAAACCAAAATGGAAAAAAAGTCTTCCACCTGTCCACAGCACCATGAAGTCTGGTACATCCAGACAAAAGGCAGGTATATCCACCACAATCAAATGGGGCAGAGGAGGCATAGAAAGTGTAGATAAAAAAACAAAAAATGCCTATCTTTAGGCATGACCTAGGAGAATACAGTCACGAACATATAGGAGATTAAAAACACAATTGTATCACTGTAGATGTTGTGGTTACTTCTACTGCCTTGTGGCCTCAAACAAGGTTGAGGGGCCTAGGTCATTAAATTCCTGATTGGAGGGTTCGTTTCCATATAGTTTTAAATTGCACAGTGCCTCCACCCCAAAGATTAGGGTTATGTGGGTCTGGTGTCCGAGCAGTACAACCCTCTGGGGTGCAGTACTTACCCACTTCCTCACAGTCTTATAGAATTTGTTGGCAGAAAAGTACCACTTGGCCCATGCAGTCTGCCCATATGTTCCCTGCCTAACAGGGGTCCAGAGACATTCCCCCTCCCTGCTTATTTACCAGTATCCTCCTATGTTTGAAGCACCCCAGTGTTTTCACGAATTTCAACAGTGCAACCACAGTTTCAACAAAAATGCAGTTTGACACTCTACTAATAAAATGCCCATGCGCCTGAATTCAAATAAATAACAATGTCTATTTGGGGACTGTTCACATGGGGATGGAGGCTGCAAGTGTAACTGGGTTGCAGTGTAACTTTTGGTTACTACCCCTACCTGTTTGGCTCAAACCCGGTTGAGGGGCCTGAGCTCTGTTCTGATGGTTAAAGGGAGGTTCTTTCCCATGTAAAAAGTAAATAGCGTAATGTCTTCACCCAGAATAATATATATTGGGCCAGTTGAAGTGGTAAAACCCTCTGGATGCTGTACCTACCCACCTCCCCTCACAGCCCCCACCACACAGAATGCCATATACCAATGCCATACATGACTATACATGCAAATAATGACTATCGCTAATACTATGCTCACAGACAGTTTTAAACAGCAACAACAATAAAAGATTTATTAATTGGGTAACGGGGACTGGGAAGGCAAAGAGCAATGATGGATTATTTGATGAACTGGTAACACCATAAACAATAATAGTAACTGTGCCCACCCACAACAGCAACACCATTAATAAGCCCACCTCTCCGATGGTATCAGTATTCCCTACAGTTATTGAGGGCTAGGCTCAAAGGAAGAAAGTACATGCCAGAGGCATGTATGCTGCCCATGTAGCTCTGCACCCACAGACAGGTGTGCACAGGCCAGTATACACAAATGGCCGCCACCTATCCGCAGGCCCCCCCAGTGAGCACAGGTATGCACAGGGCAGATGGAGATGGAGTAGCAGACCTAGGTGGGCAGCCAATCAGATACCCTTCCTGGGTCCTGGAGTGGATCCCCCGTGCGTGAAGGCGTGGGACCTGGTGTGTGCATCGCACACAAGCACCCACAGAAAACATAGATGGTCCCCATCGGCAGCATAACCTCCAAGCCTGAAACCTGCCCCATTGGCACCACCTGGTGTACAGCTGTTCTCCCCCAATGCCAAAGCACCAGCCCGGTCACCGATGCCTGCCCTCTGCCCCAACACACAGCAGCGGCCCATCCCTGTATCAGTGTCAGACCCCCCTCGCACACATCAGAGCCCCATCCTCATCAATGCAGACACCCCCCCTTGACACACATTGGGGTACCAGCCCCGTGAATGCAATAACACCCCCCCACACACATAGGGACACTGAGCCCATGAATGCAGTAACCCCCCCGCACAAGACTATGCCACATCCCCGTATTTGTGCACACGCTCCCTCTGACCAGTACATAATGACCCTTTTTTAGTGGTATTCTCATCATAAACATATTTGTCCACATGCTCCAGGTGTTAAGATAGTACGGCCTCTTCCTGCTGTTGTCTGAATCTGAAATTCAAGTTTATTTATTTGTGCTAATACAGGATATAAGCACTGAGAGATTATCTCATTGTTTCAAACTGACCCCAGATCCTGGCTCCTCCACCCCATAATTGGTGGTCAGTGTCACAAACCCACTCAGCAGGGCAGCCCTCTACTCCCAAAGTGCCAACCTCCGAGTGCAATCTTGTGAACAGTTTAACAGAATAAGGTAACCCTCTTGTCTGTTTTGTAAGTTCGGATCAACCTTTGGTCTCAAGTCTTGGAGGGATTCAAACTGTGAACCTCTTGCTAGCGTACCCAATGCACAGGCTCAGATATTTCTGTCTTCGGGGGGCCAGATATCTTTGCCTACAGGAACCTAACCAGGTATACAGAGATGAACCCTTAAAAACTTTAACAAAGACCTCAGATTTAAAATGCTTCTCTTTCTAGTTTGGTATCACCATTCAAGCTTATGCCTAGTGTCTGCTATAACCATACATACTTTTCTTACAAATGAAAGAAATTCAAAGACAGACCAAGTATGCTCTAAAAAGAGTTTTACTAAAATAGATCAAAATATGTAAAACACAAAATACAGAACTATTGTATCACAAGACATACACATCTTTTAAAAGAACAAGGTTTAAACAGTGCAAATTCCTACAACAATATTTAGATTTATCTCTCTTTCTAAATACCTGTTTAAAGTGCTCACAGATGTTTCTTTGTCAGAGTCTAGATAAAAGTGTTTCTGTGTAGTAAACCAGAATATTGTCTAACAGCTGGCTATGCCCTCTTCTTTGCATGAGGTCACCTAGCTCCTCCCTGTCAGAATATATAAAAAGAATATATCTATACAAAACAGGATGTCTTTTCAAAGTATTAAATTCTGTAATCCTCAACACAACTCATTTTCACTTTCAGATGACATTTTTTTGATCCTAATCAGTATCCTCTCTCACACAGGCATCAAAGGAACATTTACAACTTCGCACCAGTTCGCTAAACCTGGTTTCCCCCTCTAACATCATAAACTTTTTTTATGATTTTCCTCTTAGCAGTCAAAGCTATAATTAACTTAGATAAAACAGGAGATCCATGATCAAAGTCTGGTCTGTAATCAGCTTCTGGCCTTCCACGTCACACCTTGTATCAAAAACTTGTATGTGTGTGTGATCTCACATGCGGTTTCAGCATTTCTCATGGGAGACAGTTCATACACATTTTTTTTATTTTACAAAAAATGATCATACAGCACTCAGAACTGGCTGTCTACATCACAGTCAGTGGCTCCCCCCCCCCCCCATGGCACCGACAACACTACCCTTTCCCCCGTACATGCAGATCAGTGTTGTTGCCAATGGGATAGCTGGTGGCACAGTCCACTGCACACCTCTGTGGCTGCCAGCCATCCAGCTGATGCTGGGAGCATGCCACCTATTTATAGCAGCATGCTCCTAGCATCAGTTCGATGACTGGCAGCCATGGAGGTGTGAGGGGGGCTGTGCCACTGATCATCCAAAGCTGCGGCACTGACTTGCAGGTACAGGGGGATGGGGGGTGGTGTCAGTGCCACAGGGGTGGGAAGCCTCTGAACACCAATGAGTGGCTGGAGGGGATGGGAACAGGGGTCGGGGTGGTGGTTGGGCAGGGCTGTTCTGGGGGAGGGTGTTTCACGATGGGGCCATGGTGGGGGGGTGGTAACATCCATGAGGGGACAGGGCACAGTTGTGTGGTGGGGGGTTTACTGCACATTGATGGGGATGGGGCAGAGATGTGTGGTGGTGAGTGTCATCAGAATGATGGGGATGGGGCAGCGATGCGTGGTGTCAGGGGGGTGTCATCAGAATGATGGGGATGGGGCAGAGGTGTTTGATGGGTGTGTCAGAATAATGGGGATGGGCAGAGATGTGTGTTGGGGCCATCAGAAAGATGGGGATGGGACAGCGATGTGTGGGGTTAGGGGGTGTCATCAGAACAGTGGGGATGGGGCAGAGATGTGTGGTGATGAGGTGTCATCAGAACGATTGGGACAGGGCAGAGACGTGGTGGGGGTGACAGAATGATGGGGATGGGGCAGAGATGTGTGATGGGGGTGTCTTCATACTGCTGGGGACAGGACTATGATGTGTGGTGGGGGTTACAGCACACAGAGGGGGATGGAGCAGCCGTGTGTGGAGGTGGGCTGCATTATGGGACTGGGGCGAGGAGTCAGTCTTGTGGGGTGGTCTGCACTGTACTGCAAGGTGTTCTAGAGTGTGTGTGGGGGTGTCCATACTGCTACTGGGGCCAGGTGGTGTCCTGTGTGCCATGGGCTGGATGCGTACAGTGGTTATGGCAGGGTACCCCTGGTATAACCGGTGCCCTCGTATGACCCCCTGGTGCACAGCACTACATGCCTTAGTGAATGGGGTGTAGTGCAGGCATGCCCCCCAACGTGCCCCTGGGGGATCTGGTGCAAACCTGACCTGAGCGCTGTTCGTGAATGCCACTGGACCTCTGCTCTGTGGCATTCATGCATATTGATGCCTACATGGCATAATGCATCAGGCCCAATCTGGGTACCTAGGTAGAGTTGCAAGTCTATATGGTGTCGTGGGTTGGCCAGCATTGGTGCACTTTATGGGACCAAATAAAGACATCTTAAAAACTTTGTACAAATCCCCAGAACAGGGTGAGCCCAGTGCGTACTCGCGGTTTTGCAGTTAGAGTAACTCTCACAGGGTCTGACAGCAATAGCAGGTTGACTTAGCTGAACTGTGGTCTTGAGCAGTGGAGTGGGTCTAAAGCTGGTGGGCTGAAGCTGAAGTCTAGCAGCTTGTCACCTTCAGGTTGTTGCAGGTTCTTGCAGCTTGTCACCTTCTGGGCGCTCTCTCTCTCTCTCTCTCTCTCTCTCTCTCAGATGCAGGATCATGCCAGCATCAGGGACCAAGGACACACACCTACCCCACATGTCAAGGCATTTAATTCCCAAGGACAGATGATGGGTACTGCCTAGCAGGGACAATACCTGGCTGATTCACCAGACCATCCTAGCTGACATGTAGTCTCTTCCCAGACCTCTGATTCACACAGTCTCTCACTTTTTGCAGGCAACAGACACCTCTGTAAGCAGTTCTGAGGTACCCACAGGCTGATGAGCGAACAGTCTCTCGGCAGGGTTCCCACCTTTTGGGCAGTGGGTCTTATCATGTTCTTACTCCCCCAGGCAATGGAAACTCAGCGGGTTACTCCCAGTTGTGTGTTTGTATGGGTTTTATGCATTTTTATGCAAAACAAATAATTTAAAGCTGTTAACTTGGTGCTGGTTTGTTTCTGTTCTAGCTTCTCCCAATCTTTCTAGAAATGCTGCAGCGTTGAACAAACTCCAATCCAACCCCTGTACTGACTGAGGGCTTCTCTCAGGATACCAAATTATCTTCTTCTGGCTGAACTATACGTGAATTTCTCCTCTCCCAGTTAATGGAAGATTTTCAGCAAGTCTCCCCACTGGCAGCTGCGGAAGACTTGGGCTGACTTCCCCAATGTCTCTCCCTTACTTTCCTCTCTCCCTCTCCCTCTCCCCTGCTTTTCTCTGAGAGACTAAGGTACCAACTCCCCATGAGCTGCCTTCTCCCCTAACGTCTGAGGGGGAGGACCATCACTCTACATTGAACAACTCAGTTGTCCATCAAAGAAATTAGTATGTGTTAGGTTCATTCATTGGCTGATTGAAGGAGTCAAGAACACTGTCCATGCCCCCTATTCATGAGCCATAGCTGCTGCCCTTAGCATTTCTCAATCACTGACTGGGTAGAACAGGGTCAGAGGCTACCAAGATGGCGTCCATGTTAACAGTGTTCATGCAAAGTCCCCACTTAATGTCTTTTCTGCAGGCAAACCAGGCAGTTTTAACAAATAACTGTCCATTGGATTGATAGCTGCATCTATGCACTGTTGTTGTGGAATGGACTCTGATAAGGTCCTTATCTGCCTGTCTCTAGCCCTGAAGCACTAATTCCTCCTGCGGTAGGTAGAAATACATCCACAAAACAGTCAGAACAGTTCTTAACACAACAGTGTATACCTAAGTACTTATACATTTATTTATAAAATTTACATTCCCTTTCATTTCCCCAAGAAATTCATCCAACCCCCATATATATGTTCTGGGATCCTAAGAGGCAGAAAAGACTACAGGGCTGACCTTAGTTTGCAAGTACATAGATAGTAAAGGGAGCACTGCGGTACTTAAGTAAAGCTCAAGCAATACACCAGCTCGCATGTTCGAGCTGACTCCATCTCAAATGTGCCCTTACTGGTGGCTTGGCAAGTCACTGCTTTACCAGCGCAAATGGTGCTATGCCACTAGATGGTAGAACTTCAGTTAGTCACACAACTCCTTCAAAGCCCATGGTGAGCAGGAACAAAAGCACTGGCAGGAGTATTTCACGGGCACCAGGGACCCTGGGCTTGCAGAACCAGACACCAGGGGCTAGATTCAGAAAACTTTGATCCAGCGCAAACTCAGTTTTGCACAAGCAAACTAGGTTTTGCACTGAGTTGGTATTTACAAAAGCCCATTTTGCGTGCTCAAACTGGGTTTGTGCTGGGACAAAGTGTGGAGGGGGCTGCAATGCAAATGTGGGGGAGGAGGGGTTGTGAATATTGGCACTGTCCCATTCACAAAGCATTTGTTCAATGCAAGGGCCTCTTGCTTGGAGCAAATACTGCTGAATAAGACCTTGCTTTTATCCCTTGCAACTCTAGTAGTTGGCAGAGGTACTGTGGCAGCCCCCCACACACATCACTGGCCTGAGTAGAAATAAACAGAATTCCCTGGTGCTAGGTCCGTCCTCCCCCATCAATCACTGGGCCAAAATGACATATACATTTTCTCTGGTGTACAGTGGTGCCTCCTCCCACCTGATCACCCACCCGATATGACAGAAATCTTTCCCTGGTGTCCAGTGGTCCCTCCCCACCCGATCCTACCCACCCGATGTAATAGAAACCTTTTCCTTGTGTCCAGTGGTCCCACCTCCTCCGCCCGATCACCTGCCCAATAGAAAGTAAACTTTTCTATGGTGTCAGGTGGTTTCCACCACTGACTGTTGGCTGATGTTGCCAAAATAAACATTCCCTTGTGTCTAGTTGCCTTTCATCCCGATCCCCTGTATACTAACATCACACATTCCATGGTGTCTAGTGGACCCCCCCTCCCTATCCCCTGTATCAAAATGGTATCCGGTCCCGGTGGTCTAGTGGATCCCCCACCCCAGCAGGCAGTGCTCCACCACTCCACTTCCCCATCTCAATCCCGAGTTAGTGACTGGCACTCCACCATGACTAGCTGCTGACTGAGCTGTCAATGAGCTCCTACTGTATGCAGTATGCACTCACTGATTGACAGATCAGTGAGTGAGCTGTCATTCAATGGGCACGTACACAGTAGGCACTCATTGACAGCTCAATCAGTGGCCTGCCATGGTGGAGAGGGGAGGGCTGTGCCGGTCACCTTCTCGGGGTCAGGATGGAGGGAGTGGGGTGGGGACACCACCTGCTAGGGTGAGGGGGTCTGCTAGACCACAAGGGACAGTTATTTGTATATTAATACAAGCAGATTGAGGATAGGGAAGGGGGTCCTCTAGATCACCAGGGACTGGATACTATTGTGATACAGAGGCTCAGGGATAGGGAGGGAGGTCCACTAGACACCAGGGAATGGTGTTATGTCAGTATACAGGGGATCAGGATGGGGGGCCACTAGACACTAGGGAATGTTTATTTTGGCACATTGGGCTGGTGACTGGCAGGGGGACCACTAGACACCAGGGAAAAGTCTACTTTATATCAGGCAGATGATCAGTTGGGGGGGGCACTGGATACCAGGGAAAGGTTTCTGTCATATTGGATGGGCGATCAGGTTGGGGGAGGGATCGCTGGACACCAGGGAAAGATTTCTGTTATATTGGGTGGTTGATTAGGTGGGGGTAGGGACCACTGGACACCAGGGAAAGGTTTCTGTCACTATTGGATGGGTGGTTGGGTGGGGGAAGGGACCACTGGACACCAGGGAAAATGTATATGTAATTTCAGGCCAGCAGTCGGGGGGGACTACTAGACACCAGGGACATAAGGTAGGGTATGGGACAGGGGTTGGGGGGACCCGCTAAACTGTGGTGCAGTCTATATAAATGGGACCGTAATGGGCATGCTAATGTCCACATAGCACCTTGCATGCCCAATGGGCTAATTTACATGGCTGCTTTAGTGAACTGGAAAAAGCGCACCTGCACTATTCATTATGGTGCCTTACTCCTGGCTGCATGTTGGAGCAGCACTAGTACAGTAGCGTTAGCATTAATGGGGTCACCAGTGACTCAACCTAGTCCTATTCACAGTTGGATAGCGCGGTGCGCTATCCATCTGTAAATAGCAAGTTTTGACATCTGGGTAACGCAAAGCACAATGCAAAATGATACGCTATGCATTGCAATTTTTTGCGACTCTAGCCCCAAGTGGCAAGCCTAGCAAGCCCCACCCCGGGAGGGGGTTACACTCTCCCATACCTGAAAATGTGGCAACTGCACCAAGCCCTAAACTAGGATCCAATACTGTTGGAACAATAGGCTAAAATATCAGTTGTCTATTATGACCACTTGGCTGTGTCTTAAGTCTGCTTTATGGACCATGCAAACATTGGAAAATTCGCTCAGCTTTTTCTGTCTTAGCATACTACATTCCAAAAGGGATTCTTTTTTTTTTTGTAATTCAACGTTTATTGGTATTTCAAAATACAAGGGTTTACATATATTGAATAAATGTAAATGACATATCAAAACATTCAATTTAACTATAAATTATCTATATCTAATACAATGCAATAAATGGGATAAACAAATGTGGGATAATGGAAAAATAGAAAGAAGAAAGAGAAGAGAAAAAAAAGGAGGATCTGAATAGAAATCTTAAAGTTTTATATATTGTCCAATACATATCTGACTGTATAAAAACTAAGTTAACATATGGTGTTCCCTTATTTTAACCAAAACTATTTATGAAGAAAAAAAAAACACGTAATAACCTTATATATTCATGCAGTTTAGAGAACATTTCATGTAAGGATCCCAGATTTCTAAAAATGTGTCTATACGATTCATATTTACATATGCAACCCTTTCATAACTAGCTCTTGTAGATAAGTCAAACAACCATTCTTTAATTGAAGGCGATGTTTGACAATTCCAATATTTAAGGATAACATTCTTTGCTGTAATAAAGGCAGCAATCAGCCGTAATTGCTGATATTCAGTCAAATTAGTAAATGCAGAACAAATGCCAAGAATTGCAAACTTTGCTGAACATGTGAATGTGTGACAAAGGATTTTACTACAAATTGATAATAGTTTGACCCAAAATGTAATAATATTCGGACTGAACCATAAGATGTGGGAAAGTGTACCCTTTCCTCTTACACATCTCCAGCAATTATCTGTAGTAGCTAAGCCCAACTTAACCATTTTACTTGGTGTATAATACCATTGATGGTTATTTTATATTGTGTAAGCCTGCCTTTAGCTTCCCTACATGCTTTTAGATTCATTTTACACATGTTTTGCCATTCCTCAGGTGAAATATATGTTTGTAATTCTTTTTGCCAACAAGCTAAAAGTGATAAGTTTCGGTCAGGAAATGAGTCAAGCATCAAAGAATATATTTTTTTATGGCTGCTATTCGTAGAGCAAATTTTATCTAAAAAATGAGGTTGTGAGCCTGGAGAAAATGTTAGGTTTAGTATGTCCCTCATTTGTAAATATTTGTGGAATTCTGTTCTGGGAAGTTTAAATTTTGATGAAATTTGTGCAAAAGACATTAATGAGGTTGTACTTTGATCCCATATGTCTTCTAAAAATAAAATACCTGCCTTTTCCCAGCTTTTCCATGTTATGCATTTTCCATCAATTTTAATCAAAGGATTTCCCCACAGTGGGCAGTGTAGGGATGCATTCGGAGACCAATTCAATGAAGAAGTTACTGTTTTCCATGAGCTGAATACTTGTTTTAGAATAGGGTTGGCGCACATATCTTTGATGAGCTAGAGAAAAGGACAATCCTGGGGTGATTTCCTTTCAATAGTTCTTTCTCCACTGATACCCATCCTGGAATATTCTGATTCTTACTTAGCCAAAGTGATTTGATACCTTGTGCAGCAATGAAAGCATCATGTCTCAGTTTAAAGTTAGGTAGGCTGAAGCCACCTTTTGTTTTTTGCTGCTGTAATTTATACAAGGAGATTCTTGGGGGTTTGTTTTCCCATAAAAATTTTCTAATCAGAGTGTGTATTTTATTAAAATATGTTTTGTGAATTCTGATGGGTAAATGTTGGAGGAAGTAATATATAACTGGTGCTAACATCATGTTAAAAGCTTGTATTTTCCCCCATAATGACAAGTATATTTTGCTCCATCTGGTAAAGTCTGATGTCATTCTTTCAAAAATAGAATTAAAGTTGATTGAAATGATTTGGGAAATGTTAGGGGACATAAGTATGCCTAGAAATTTCAAATGTTGAGTTGCAATCATGATGTTATATGAGTCAAAGATAGATTTATTAAATACTTTTGTTAGTGGAAGAGCTTCCGATTTTTCAAAATTTATTTTAAAACCAGAGAAGGTGGCAAATTTCTGTACTATCGATAGAATCTGGGGGATAGTAGAGTGTGGATAGGATATAGAGAGCAGTATATCTGCATAAGCAGATATTTTTTGTTCCTTCCCTATCCTAATACCAGAAATTAGGCTGCATGAACGGAATTTTATGAGGAGGGGTTCTAAGGCCAATAGGAGTAGAAGAGGTGATAAAGGACAGCCTTGACGAGTGTCCCTGCAAATCTGAAATCTATTTGAGGGTATTCCATTAATTTTAACCCTAGCATATAATTCTGAATAAAGGATCTGCATCCAGTTGCAAAAATGGGCTCCTAAGTTAAATTTTCCCAATATTTCCATTAAATAACTCCACTCTATCCTATCAAATGCCTTGTCAGCGTCTAAGGACAGGAGAGTAGGGGAGTTTGTGTTGAATCGTGCTTCATGAATAATATGTAATATTTTACGAAAGAGATCTTAACTGCGGCACCCACTCACAAAACCTACTTGATCAGGATGAATAAGTTTTTGTATAACAGAATTCAGTCTGTTGGCCATAATTTTTGCTAGTATTTTACAATCTGCATTAATAAGAGATATTGGTCTATAGTTGCCACAAGTTGTGGGATCTCTATCCTTCTTAGGGAGAACCACAATAGTAGCCTCTCTCATAGATGGGAGTAAGGCCTCCATTTCTAATGCATTGTCGAATGCTCTGTGTAAAATTGGTGTAACCGGTTGTGTAATGGCTTTGTAAAACTCACTTGAGAAGCCATCTGGACCAGGTGCTTTAGCATCAGGAAGGGATTGAATTGCTTTGTGTATTTCCCCTAAAGAGATGGGCTTATCCAGTTTATTCTTGTCTTGTTCAGTAATTGTTGGCAATTTAATGTCTGTTAAAAATTGATCCAGGGTAGGTTGGTTAGTTACACCTTTGCTTTTATACAGGTTTGAGTAATAATTTCTGAAAACTTCCAGGATTTGATCGGTTTTGTGCATTTGTAGGCCCTTTTTATTTTTAATTGTTGCCACTTTGGTATCTTGTGATAGTTTTTTAAGTTTATGAGCTAGTAGTTTACCTTGCACCTCCCAGTAGGCTTGTTTAAGTCTAAATAATGCATATTCTGCCTTGTGATTTAAAATTGTATTGATCTCATATTTGTTATCTATAATTTCTTTATATAAACTAATATTGTTAGACCCTGAAGAGATAAAAAACCCTTATTTTTTAAATTCCTTTCAAGTTTGGTTAGGTTTTCTTCTCTCAATTTCTTTTTATGGGATGAGTAGGATATTATGCAACCCCTGATGTAGGCCTTGAAGGAATCCCAAACCATAGGAACAGGTACCTCCCCATTATCATTTAGTTGAAAAAATAATTTGATTTCTTTTTGTAGCCAATTGAGGAAATCAGGTGAGTTAAGTAAACTGCAATTAAACTTCCACTTTCTTTCTAATGGCGTTTGTTGCCCAATTAAGAGATTAATAGATATAGGAGCATGATCAGATATGACAGCATTACCAATATAGCTTGTAGAGAGGCCCTGTAACAAACACTTGCTAAGGAAAATATAATCCAATCTGCTATGTCAGCCATGTCAATTTGACGTAAATGTATAATCCCTTCCTTTGGGGTTCATAATTCTCCAAGAATCAACTAGACTGAATTCTTACAAAATCTGCTCAGAACTTTAGAGGAAGCATAATGGTTAGCTGGGTTTGTGTAAGTACTGTCAGTAAACACGTCCATTACCGAGTTCATATCCCCTGCGATTATTAAATCTCTATTAGTATTCTTAAAAATCTGTTCAGCAAGGTCGGCAAAAGACACAGCTAGGTTGGAATTAGGGGCATAAACATTTATTAAGGTCAGAAGTCTATCTTTTATTTTAACATTTGCAATAATATATCTACCATCAGCATCAAGAGTCGTGGATTGTATTACAACATTTAAATTATTATGAAATAAAATACAAACCCCCTTACTTTTTGAATTGAATGAACTACCATAAACTGAGCCAACCCAAGATCTCTTGAGTTTGGCAGTTTCTCCTTCTGATAAATGTGTTTCCTGAAGAAATGCAATGTCAGTTTTCAAGCTTTTTAAGTAAGCTAAAACTTTAGATCTTTTGATATAATTATTACAGCCTTGTATATTCCAAGAAACAATTTTAATAGGCTGGGACAAGATAGACATCTTGTAAAATATACGTCCAGCCAACAGTCATCAAAGTAAGCTAGTATTAGGTTATTTTGTACTAAAAGGGAACACCAGTGAGGATAAACTAGTCAGAGATTCACAATTTTCAAAATATGTTAAAAACAGGACAATAATGAAAAGATATGATATGAGTTAAGTATGTATGTAAATGAACTATAATTTAACTTATCTTATAAATGTGTTTATTTATGTTTGTAGACTACTGTGTGGTGTTATCTATAATAACCCAAAAATGAGTAGAAAACAGGAGAAAAAACCAGACACGTAAAAAAAAAGGTTGTCTAATATTATAGTCCTAACTATAATGTTTAACCTTAGTAGAATCAATAAATAAAACCTAAGCAAATCAGACTAACTATTCGTGTGTGTAGTCAAAATATTCAAACTACCATGCCTGTTTGAAAATTAACAGATGTCATACAATTCGTTATGACAGCAACATACATATTTCTATGTGGCATTAAGTAGTGGTCATCTGACCCATACACAAACAACTATAAAGTCATAGAGATTAAAACATTAGTATGATATCTGATTTATGTGGACAGTGGTATGTGAAGGCCTAACCCCAACACTTGCCAGCCACTAGAATATATAAAAAACTATATAAAAAAAAAAAAAAAAGGAAACTAGTGACCCCTTTGAAAGTGTAAAAGAAAATGTGAACCATCCACTTAACTGTTAACTGTGGTGAATGAATATAAGGGCATTTCCCCATAACCATTTTCAATAATAAACTAAAAGGTAAAGGGGGGGGCTTATAAGCACGACAGGGTCCCCACTACTCATTATAGATACTAAAAAAAACAACAAAAAAAAAACGTTTAATCCAAGAAACTGACTACTGTTATTTGACTTAATGAAAAATAGAAAGGTAAAATGCAACTTACAGCATGGTGAAGGAAGTCTCCACTAGATGGCAGCCCTGTATAGAGAGATGCATTTAGACCAATTAGTTTACATAAAATAGCTAAAAATAAAATGAACCTGAATGTTGCGAGTTATTTGTGGTATCTCTTAGAATAATAAACAAAGAAAAAGGCACCAGCGATAAGTCGAACTTAAGGAACAACCTGAATATGACAGCAACATACATATTTCTATGTGGAAGTTCAAGCCCTCCCCACAGCCTCCTGAACTCCCCCCCCCCCCCGCGGAGGGAGCCGATCCGTTGCACTCACAGTGCGGTCGCGAGGGCTGGCAGTTCAAGCCCTCACCACAGCCTCCTGAAACCCCCCCGTGGACGGAGCCGATCCCCTGCACTCACAGGTGGTGTTCCCAGCTCACAGCTGCCTCCCGGAGCTGCGGTGAATGAAATTTGAAATTGGCGCCTTTTTTCTCTACATCGGGTCTGAAATCATAGGAGCCAGAACTTTTACTGCCGTGCACCTCATTTTTGCTCTTTCTGGAGTAAGAAACAAAGCATAGTACTGCACTAGATTTTTTCCTTGCCATTTCAGCATAAATTCACCCAGAGAACTGTGCAGCACCACTATTATGCTTCTTTTTACTGTTTGCTGAATGTATAAAATGAACTTAGATTAAACTGTTTAGGAACCTGTTTAAACAAGTGCAAGTTTCAGCCTGAATTTTTATTCTATTTCTATCTAATTCTGTCAAGTACAGTCGTGTGCATAATAGCAATTTTAAGCTCCTCCTCCCCACCCACCTACCTTGAGTATTAATAGCTGCTTTTTGTCCTCCTCCTGCAGTGCAGTCATGAGGGCTGGCAGTTCAAGCCCTCCCCACAGCCTCCTGAAACCCCCCCACGGACTGAGCCGATCCCCTGCACTCACAGGTAGTGTTCCCAGCTCACAGCTGCCTCCCAGAGCTCTAGCCCCGCCACCCCAACCACCACCCTTGGTCGGCTCTTATATAGTGAGACCTCACGTGGTCCTAAACCAATCAGCCCACTTTCCCATTAGCGCCTTATATCTTCCTACCACCAGTGGCCACCCTTGAGCTGACTCTCAAATTTCATCCTTTGTGTACACATTAATCTCATCCTTTGTGTACACATTAGAAACAAAAAAAAAGAGAAAATGCGGTTCCTTACACTTTCAGCCATCATGCTCTGCCTCACCATATCCTCCCTCCCACCTTCTTCCTATCCCAAGCCACCTGAGCCATCTCCATTTCTCTCTACAGTGACCAAGCCACCCCTCCACTCCTCCTCCTTGGCACAAGTAGACCAACACCAGCCCCACTGGCACAATTGGCCACTGGGGGCCTCTATCCTTCCTCCTGCGTTCCATGCTGAGAAACCTGCTCTTTTTATCCCCCTCTACTCGGCCCTAGGACGGACTTACGCATACCCAACCTCTCCACTCGTCGTGTGATCTACCTGAAGCCCATGCGGCTATTAAGGCACATTCTGGCCCTCCTTCTTATAGCCGGGGACATTGAACTTAACCCAGGTACACCTGCATCCATAGCCTCTCAACCCCCAGCATCAGCTACGCTCCTCCCTAAAGGACTTAAAATTGTCCACCTAAATATATGCAGTATCCTAAACAAAGTAGCAACCCTGCAAACTACTGTCCTTGCCCTTCGCCCTGATATAGTTATTATCATGATCGTGGTTAAGCCGCACAACCAAGATGCAGAATTCTCCATTCCTGGTTTCTCCCTAATCCATGCGGACAGACAGGGCAAAAAGAAGGGTGGCGGCACTGCCATGTATATTCCTCGCCAATCTCCAGTTCTCTAGAATCCCCCTGCCTGCCCCTATTCTTTCTGTTGACTCCCTTCTAATCAAAATCCCCCTGCCTCACTCCATCCCAATTTATATCGCAGGGTCATACTGTCCGCCTGGTACTCCTCTGGGTTGCATTATTGACCATCTTGGCAACCTGAGGTCACACACGGAGGGTGGGGAACTTCATATCCTTGGTGATTTCAACCAGAACTGGCTAGGCAGCGTAGCCTCCAAATCGCGTCAACATATAAATGCCCTAAACTTGTCCCAGCAAATAGTGGAACCCACTCGCCTAAACCTTAAATCCAACAAACACACACTTCTGGATTGGGCTTTAACTACCCACCCCCATCGGATCATTAAAGCTGGCCTACTACCTGACTCCCTTAGTGACCACCATATGATTTTTATCGTGAGAAAAATCTTCCGTCCCATGGCTCCCCACCCCGCGTGCTGCAAAACAGAGCCTATCAGTCTCTTAATCTGACTGCTCTTCTAAACCACCTCTCCAGTATTGATTGGTCTTTCATCCCTAGGGCCACCTCTATGGATGATGCCCTGAACTTTTTCTCTGTAAATTTCCTCACCATCTGGGACCGACATGAGCCCCTAAGGAGATCCCGGGTAAGAGGTTCCCATTTACCATGGGTAACAACTACTCTCATGGAACTCCTTCATACCAGAGACCGTGCCTGGAAATCTTTTAAGGCTACAGGTGATGAAACGGCTCAGCTACACTACTGGTCGTTAAGAAATGCCTGTACAAGACTCATACGACAGGCTAAGTCAAACTACTTTAAAACCGCATTCAACAACAACTTCTCCCAACCCACTCATTTCTGGAAGTCAATAAAATTCCTCCTCTCCCCACCTGCCCAGCCCCCTACTCCCACTCGTAACATTGCGGGGAATTCCATTACTGATCCTAGCTTGGTAGCCTCTGAGTTTAACTCCTATTTTTCCTCCTTGTCTTCTTCCCTCCACTCCTCTCATCCCTATCCCTTGTCCCCCCCCCTTCTGTACCTACCCCGGCCACCTTCTCTCGCCGTCCAGTCTCATCTAGCCAGGTGCTAAAAATACTGCAGGCGCTAAACCCATCAAAGGGAAAATGTCCATCAGGTCTCGATTCCAAGATGCTCCTGCTCTCTGCACCTGCCATAGCACACCCGCTAGCCCTGCTCTTTAACTTGTCTTTTAAACTCGGGGCTGTCCCCAACTTCTGGAAACAAGCCACTGTCATTCCATTACCTAAAGGAGGGGACCTCTCCTCTCCATCCAACTACCATCCTATATCCCTGCTCCCTGTCCTAGCAAAGATTCAAGAGCGACTCGTTCTCTCCCAGCTCTATCACTATCTTGATACCATATCCTTTTTCACCCCCTTCCAGGCCGGTTTCAGGAAAAATCACTCCACCACACCTCCCTTCTTCGCCTTACTAATGCCATCCTCATGGGAATGGACAAAGGAGAAATAGCTGCCATTTTCATCGACCTGGCGAAAGCCTTCGACACAGTCTCCCATCCCCTGCTTCTGGCTAAACTTGCCCAAGCAGGACTGTCAAATAACGCAGTTAACTGGTTCCACTCTTACCTGTCCGATAGGTCCCAATCAGTCCGCATCGGCTCAGCCAGATCCACCTCACTCCCTGTCACCAGTGGTGTCCCTCAAGGGTCTGTACTCGGCCCGCTGCTGTTCTCTTTCTCAATGACCTGCCTGCAGCCTGCCTACAAGCATCTATCCACATGTATGCTGACGACACGGTGCTGTTCACCTCTGGCCCATCCACTAGTGCCGTGACAGCCTGCCTACAGCAGGATTTCGACTCCATCCAATATTGGTTCACCTTAGACCAGCTATACCTAAACCCTAAAAAAACAGTCTCCCTCACCTTCGGCTCCTGGTTCAAAATAGCACGGCTTCCCGCACCTCCTATGTTCTATACTCTGGATAGCTCCCCACTAGAGGCCTGCACCGCTTATCGTTATCTTGTGCATATTGATGCTCTACACAAAAAATTGCACCCTATGTTGGGAGCCCTCTACCGGAATAAAAATTGCATCCCTCTACAAACTAGACAAGCAATAGTGCAAAAAATGATCCTACCTATTATTGATTACGGTGATGTCATCTACTGTGCCGCCCCCCCCAAAACTTCCCTAGCTAGGCTAGATCCCCTTTTTAACTCTTTTTGCCATTTCTCATTAAACCACCCTCCCAATACCCACCACTATGTCCTCTACCAATCCTTGGACCTCCCGTCTCTTCATAACAGAAGACTGCTCCACTGCACTTAAACCTCCGCCAAGTTCTGGTCACATACCCTTCCCTCCTACCTGTCTTCCTCCTTAGCCACCCTCTCTCCTCCTACTTGTGCTCTTCAAAATATTGACACTAGGCTCCTACATATCCCCCACAGATCCACCCGGTCAGGCCAGGCTGCTTTCAGCTTCAGGTTGCCCAAATTATGGAACTCCCTGACAGCCGATATTAGACATTCCACAAGTACTCCTCAACTGAATGCTCTTCTCAAACTGCACTTCGCTACCAACTGCAACTGTAACCTCCCCCTTAGTCCTCCCCCTGTACTCCATAATCCCCCCAGTTGTGCAGCAACTTGTTCTGATTCTAACTTGTAGTTCTGCTTCCTACGCATGTCTGGTAATACATTCTAGATGAAGTGATTAAGTACCTATGCAACTGTACTAGAACTGCCTCACCTATTGCTTGTAAACTGTCTATGTATGTTCTTGTTTTTTCTGCTGTAATTTTCCTTACCAGTGTAACCCCCTACCCCCAGGGCGCATCTGGAATCGAGCAGTACTCTGCTCAGCATGCGTTCCTGGTAAATCTCTTAAATAAATAAATGAAATATACCTTGACCTTAAATTAACTGATAATTGAATGCAGAGATGTTTCAATGAGCAGTAGTAGAAGGAGAGGCGCTGTCACTTTAACACCTAGCAGGAAGCCAAGCTCATTTCCTGCAAGCGTCGTGATGTAAATCTGGTGAAGGAGGCTTCACGGTGGACACATTTCAATGGAGCAGTCAGGGGGTCCGTAGCCATCTCTCGGTGGAGAATAGGTGGAGAAGTAGCAGGATTTTTCGGAGTCTGCCTTGCGCAGGTGTCATCTTTGGATCTTGGTGAGCCTCTGCTTCTGCTTCGTTGACGTTTCTTAGTCAGCGCATAGTTAGGCTGTGTGTATCTGTGGCCATAAGAAGATCTGGTGGAGGGTTTGCTACGCCTCATGATAGATGGGTTCCTTGATGAGAAATTGGATTTCTTAACTATTGCAGCATAAGCTAAGGGAGTGCAGTCACGAGCATGGTTTCCTGTACAGGGTAATTCTCAAGTCTTTCCTGCATGGTGACATTCGAGAGCAGCGCTTGTGGAGGAGAATTAGTCGACTTTTGATGAATTGTACGCCCATTCGTTGATGTACCTGTTTTTTTTTTTAATATGTTGTGGCGGTTTGATGAGCCATCATAAGCATCCAATAAATCCCATAGTTGCTCCAAGTACTCACACTGACCAGGTTTGTTGCCTGGTATTTGAACAACTAAAATAGCAGGGCATTTAAAATAATAGGACAAACCCAGCTTCTGTAGATGTTTTTTCCCTTCAAAGAACCGTTTCTTTTTTTTCGATGATTTCCAACGAGAAGTCCTGGAAAAAGGAAATTCTCTCCCCTTTCCAACATAACTGTTTATGCTCCCTGGCTCTCCTCAGAATCTCCTCTTTAATAGAATATCTGAAGACGTTAACAATAATGGATCCTGGTTTGTTCCCAGGAGCAGGTCTAGCTCCTAGCGATCTATGTGCCCTCTCTATTTCGAGGGGCCAGGGCCATTGTGTTTGTAATAGCTCCGGTGTAAGATGCTGTAGAAAGGGGATTAAATCACTGCCTTCAGCTCCCTCTGGCAATCCCACAATATGTAGATTATTGCTTCTCCCCCCATTTTCCAAGTCATCAACTTTTTTGAGCAAGTATTGTATTTGTTCATTTTGCTGCTCTACTTTGTCTTCTAAAAAGTTGACAGTATCTGCTAATCCAGGGAGTTTATTGTCAAAAAGATCAGCCTTATGTAAATTGTTCTTTGTGTCTGACTGGAGAGATTCTACAGCTTGTTTAGTTTCAGAAATATCTAACTGAAGTACTTCAAGTATCTCTTTAATATGCTGAATGTCCGTTTTGCTTTGGTATTCATTGGTTGTCCCCAGATCACTGTAAGCCTGTTTCTTACCATCTGGAGCGGCCCTGTTGGTCAGCGGTGACATATTAACAGCTGTCAGTGAGCATTTCCGTTATGACAGGTAAAACTTGTTCAAATCTCCGTGAGACGCCGAGCTTTTCTGTTCGTATGAACTACTATGCCGAAGTGAAGAAGCGGTAACGATTTCCTGGTAGTCTTGTAGAGTAAAGAACTGAATATTGATAAAATTACCAACAGGCGGGCAGGAGCTGGCGTTTATCTGACTACCATGTTAAGTGCCGTGCGCGCGACCCCCCAAAAGGGATTCTTATAATTTAAATGAACATGGCATGTGGCAACCTCAGAGTTATATAAAAATAGATTTTTGTTATTCCTCTACAATATAAACTAATCAGGATAATAAAATACTGTATATTGCACAAATATATCAAGTCTGGTAAATATTGCACAAAGCAAAAATAACACAAGGCAAAGAAAGCAACACTTTGAAAAACAACAAACAAAAGTAAACAGACACAATATGCAGTCTTAGTAAACTTTTGAAAACATTATCATTGTTCTTGCATAGAAAATGTTTAAATATTTCTTTGCATAAGTATTTAAATATTTATTTGGACACCCATACTTAAAGGGATTTACCAGTGTTTGCCATAACAAATGGGAATAGTAACCTGTAGGTATTGTGAATCTGTCTGTTACCATTCAAACTGCCAAATAGTGCTGTTTTCCATGAAAAAATCCTTTTATTTTGGTGCTGTGCTTCATTTGCATAACTTGACATTTTATTTTCTCATGCTGCAACACCCAACTGTGACATCATGCAGGGGAAACAAAGTTATTAAAGGGACAGTGTCACTTTTTAGATTTAGATAGACAGATCAGCTATGTACTGTACCCACAATGCCTCACTATGTACATTAGTATACAGGCTATTATATTTCTGTGCTCTCTGTAGGAAATAGGAGACTACATCTCTCAGTATAGAAGTCTTGCAGCTAGTTACGGTGTGCACAATGCATTGTTGTGAAAATAAACATACAAAAGCTTAGAACTTTGGTTTCAGATCAAGAAATAGTCTAGAACTACAGATTTATTTTTTTACTGATAAATCACTTCTATCTCAGCAGGAGTCAGTACCTGTTTGGATTAAGCAAACATATATTTTATTAGAAGAAGGGGGTCTCATTTAAGTAAAAAAAAAAAGAAAGTCACTCTGTGTTTCTCTGAGGAAGGGGGCTGTATCAGCTTAATTTACTGAGTCAGGAGCAGAGGGTGACTCTAATTGGGGGTGTGGCTTAGGAGTTTAGGAATACAAAAGCAGGTGTCTCCAATTACAGCTTCCTGCTGTTTTTGACAGAGTAGAACTGTGGTTTCAGAGCAAGAAACAGCAGTCTAGAACTACAGATATTTTACTAATTGCCCTTCTTCCCACCCTAAGCCAGTTCTACTTTTATAGCCACTGGATTTGACTGACAACAGGAACTTCCTGTTTGACAGTAGGAAGGGAAGGATCACTGAGACACATTAGTTTCATCAACCTTGAAGGAACCTACAAAATAACTCTTTCTCCCCTCCTGCCTGCTGGAGGTCTGAATCCAAGTACGGAAGAAGGAGACTACTGAAGACTACAGGAAGTTCCTGTCCCAGAACAGGAAGGGCGAGAGTCATAAGGGCACATAGGCAGTAGGAAAGTAAGTGTAAAAATACACAGAGGGAGGAGAGAGAAAGCATACAAAGCAACAGGATAGGGGACACAAAATAAGTCAAGATGGGAGTGGTGCAGTGCAATAGCTGTGGGGCAGCAGTGTTCCAGGAGACATTCTGGACGCTGCGATGCTACCCTGTTTGCAGGCACCTCTCTGGTCTGAGAGAGGAGGTTGCCCAGCTCCAGGTTGACCTGGCTAGGATTCGTGAAACCTCTTCCCCCACCTAGGGACCACCAGGGCCACCACCATTACCTCAGAGGTTGCCAAGAAAGAGCATTTGGACCAAGGTGGGCTCAGGGAGGGAGAGGATGGTGGAACAGAAGTGCATCCCTCCAGTTGCACCTTGCCACAATTCATGTGCTGTTCTGGCAAAGAGTGGTTCTTCTATGGAAGCACCTGCAGTGGAGACCAAGGAGGATGCTGGGAACCTCCAAGAGGGTGGCATGAGACCCCACAGGGGAAGGAAACAACTCCTGGTGGGGGACTCAATCATTAGGGGGTAGAAGTGGGGGAGGAAGGGGATAGGGAGGTAAGGTGCCTGCCTGGTGACACAGCTCAGGAGGACAGGAAGCGAATTCTCAGAATCACAGGAGCGGCTGCATAAGGGAGGGAGCTGGATGTCATTGTCCATCTAGGGACAAATGACCTGGCTGTGAATGGGATCAGAGTGGTGCAAGAGGAGTTTGTGGAGTTGGGGAGGGGCCTTAGACAAGTAGCATGTATGGCAACATTCTCGGAGGTGCTGCCTGTCTATGGCAAGTATGATGCTAGGGTATTCCGCACCATGCATTCAATGAATGGTTGAAAAACTGGTGTGGAGCTCAGGGTTTTGGCTTCATTGGGGACTGGGGAGTCACCTGGAGGGATGCAGGCTTATAGTGGTGCAATGGTCTGTATCTGTCCAGTGGGGGAACCAGGATCCTAGGTGACAGGTTTAAATGCTTCATTGGCAAGCATTTAAACTAGCCAAGGGGGGAGGCACTGAAAAGGAGCAGGGAAATCCCAGCCTTCCCCAACAAAATACAGTGGTTTGAGAGGTAAACACCAAGGTAGAAAAGTCAGTAGGGAGCAGGACAGGGGTAGATGCAGAAAAAGGCAGTAAGGACAGGGATGGGGCTAAAAGGGGTAAGGCCATAAAAAATAAATGGTGATGAGTATCAATGCCTGCAGTCTGTGCAACAAGCTCCCTGAACTAGTGGCCTTGATGGAAGAGGGATGCCTGGATATTGTGGCAGTCACTGAAACATGGTACACAGAGAACCATGACTGGGATGTCAGCATACCAGGATACACAGTCTACAGGAGGGACAGGATGTATAAAAGAGGAGGAGGAGTAGCTCTCTATATAAGGGAAAGGATTAAAGCAACAGAACTAAAGAGTAAACAGGAAGTTGATGAGTCACTATGGGTCATCCTGGTGACAGGAAATGGCACCACAATCCGCATGGGGGTTGTGTACAGATCCCTATCTCAGGGGGAGGAAATGGACAAGGAAATGATAGAAGGCATCCTTAAAATGGTAGAAAAAGGGATGATATTGTTGATGGGGGACCTGAATATGTCAGGTGTTAACCAGAATGCCTTTGCTGCAGGCACATCCAAGAGCAGGGTCATTCTTGATGCCCTACAGGGGGCATGCCTCAGACAGCTAGTGTTGGAACCCACTCAGGAGGGAGCAATCTTAGACCTGGTACTCTCAAATGGGGAAGGAGAAAGGATCTCAGATTTAGAAGTGGGTAGCCATCTGGGAACAAGTGACCACCAAACAGCGTGGTTCACAATAAACACAGCCATAGAGTCAAGCCATACAAAAACAAGAGTATTGGACTTTAGGAAGGCTGACTTTGGGAAAATGAGAGAGTGCCTCAGAAAAGCACTAGCAAACGGGCAAGAAGGAGGGGTGGAGGAACAATGGGGAATAATCAAAACAGCCATCGCAGAGGCAACAAGCCTTTGTGTGAAGCAAATCAACAAAACAAAATAAAGGAAAAAACCACTATGGTTCTCAAAAGAGGTGGCAGGGGTGGTTAAGGAGAAAAGGATAGCATTCAGGAAATATAAGGAAACACAGAAGGAGCAGGACAGAGAACTTTATCAGTTAAAGCAAAAGGAGGCAGGGGAAGGCAGTCAGAATAGCAAAGGCACAAACTAAGGAAATGATAGCCAACTCTGTTAAGAAGAGGGATAAAACCTTTTATAGGTACATTAGGGAGGGAAGAAAGACCAAAGGAGGAATACAGAGACTTAATAAAGGGGAGGGAATGTGGGCAGAGGGTGACAGTGAAAAAGCAGGGATATTGAATGAATATTTCTGCTCAGTATTCACAACAGAAGAGGAGGAGGAGGTACCTAAACCAAATGAGAGAAACTCTGAATAGGGGGGGTCGATACCAGTCCATTCACAGAAGAAAGGGTTTTGAAAGAACTCTTGAAACTGAGGGTGGACAAAGCAATGGGGTCTGATGGGATTCACCCAAGAATTCTAAAAGAACTAAGGGCAGAACTAGTAACACCACTGACTACTCTCTTTAACAAATCATGGGAGGATGGGGTGGTACCTGAGAACTGGAGGAGGGCAAATGTGATTCCACTTCACAAAAGTGGGAGCAGGGCAGAGGCAGGAAACTATAGACCAGTTAGTTTGACTTCAGTGGAAGGGAAAAAGATGGAATCACTTCTAAAGGAAAGAATTGTTGAGTACCTAGAGGCCAGTGGGGCACGGGACCCAAGGCAGCATGGTTTCACAGCAGGAAGGTCATGTCAGATGAACCTAATAGATTTCTTTGACTGGGTGACCAAAGTAGTAGACCAGGGAGGGGCTGTGGATATGGCCTACCTAGATTTTAGCAAGGCATTTGACACAGTCTCACACAGAACATTAATATACAAGTTAGCCAGCCTTGGAGTGGGTCCCAAGGTGGTAGCCTGGATAAAAAACTGGCTGGACAACAGGACGCAAAGGGCAATAGTAAACGGAGTCCACAGTGAAGAAAGGAGGGTAACTAGCAGGGTACCGCAGGGTTCAGTACTGGGACTGGTCCTCTTTAATGTCTTTATAAGTGACATTGGACAGCACCTGGAAGGAAAGGTATGTCTCTTTGCAGATGACACAAAGATCTGCAACAGGGTTGCTACACAAGGTGGGGTGGAAAGGATGAAAAGGGACTTGGCAAGGTTGGAGGAATGGTCAAATATGTGGCAGCTCAGATTCAATGCAAGAAGTGCAAGGTAATGCATCTGGGAAACAAAAACCCTGGGGAAGAGTACACAATGGGGAGTGAATTAATAACAACAACAAAAATCGAAAGAGACCTAGGAGTAATTATATCAGATGACCTAAAAATGGGCAAGCAATGTGAGAAGGCAGTAAGGAGGGCTGGGGGGAAACTGGGATGCATAGGGAGAGGTATCAACAGTAGAAAACAGAAAGTTGGTATCCCTCTGTACAGACAGTGAGACCCCATCTGGAGTACTGCATGCAATTCTGGAGACCCCATCTCTGCAAAGACATAGACAGAGTGGAGGCTGTTCAGAGGAGGGCAACCAAAATGGTGCAGGGTCTGCACCAGAAGGCATATGAGGAGAGACTAAAGCAGCTTAATATGTATACCCTTGAAGAAAGGAGGGAGGGGGGACATGATAGCAACTTTCAAGTATCTCAAGGAAATTAACAAAGTACCAGAGGGTAGCATCTTTCAGAAGAAGAGATGTGCCAGAACAAGGGGGCACAATTTGAAGATAGAGGGGGGATGGCTCAGACGCAATGTTAGAAAGTATTTTTTCACAGAGAGGTTTGTGGATGCATGGAACAGCCTTCCTGAGGAGGTTGTGGAGTCAGGAACAGTGGGAGAATTCAAGAATACATGGGACAGGTATAAGGCAATTCTAGTGGGGGGGTAGGAGGAAGTAAGCTGCTGTTTAACTAGAATCTGCAGCTTATCCATCAGGTAGGGAAATGGGCAGACTAGGTGGGCCAAGCGGTCCTTATCTGCCGTCAAATTCTATGTTATATTGTTGACACTACTACAGAAATATGGGACAGCATCTCTCAGAATGGAAACTGGAAAACAGGTTCCTATTTTACCCACAATGCCTTGCTATGTACATTTACATATAAGTGCTCACCACTATCAACATATGGGACTGTACTTCTGAGTAAGGCACATTTAAGTCAATGTTATAAATTACCCAGAATTCCTTGTTGCTGTATGTAAAACATTGACGGCTCCCTGGTGTGACATCATTCAGGGGGGGAAGGTGGCCACACACAGAAAACTGGAGGACAAAATGCTGATAAAACATAAAAAAATGACTATAACAGATTTTTTTACAAAACAAATTGCAGATGCAACATCTGAAGCATGGCTGGCAATGGCATACAATGTGAAAAATGCATTTGGGGAACCTTACTATATCACTTTAATATAGGTTAAAAGATTTCCCCCTTATGTAACCACCCCTTTCCTAAGCTACAGTAAAAATATATAAAATTATTAAAGTGATACTCAGACTCTTGGAATTGGTACAAAATGTGGGTATTTCTTCATGGAGCAAGGAAAATTGAGACTCTCCTCTTCTGCTGTTGATGTCACTGTGGTACTGCTGGCTCTTGCTTCACTTCACACACTCTGGCACAGGAAACCTGTTCTGGTACAAACGCAGGAAGACATGGAACCTTTTCTGGTACAAATGCTGGAAGACAGGTAAACCTCTTCTGGTACAAATGCTGGAAGACAGGTAAACCTCTTCTGCTACAAACGCTGAAAGACAGGTAAACCTCTTCTGGTACAAATGCTGGAAGACAGGTAAACCTCTTCTGCTACAAATGATGAAAGACAGGTAAACCTCTTCTGGTACAAACGCTGAAAGACAGGTAAACCTCTTCTGGTACAAATGCTGGAAGACCAGTAAATATCAATTTGGATATCAGACCAAGGTGTTGTCATTCCATTGATCTGCAGTGGTGCTCCATGTCTTGACAATGGAGGCTGAAATCTGCAACATGTTATACATCTTTGCACATAATCTGTAAAATTACTGTATATGAAAGGCCAGTAGGTCACTTCTTTTAATGCCTCATAAGTTCTTTTGTCCCCCTTATGTGCTCCAGACAGTTCATCATGAGCATGTTGTAACATAATCCCCCATGACCTAAATGAATTATCCATCTGGGCCTTTGTGACTTTTCACCAATTCTTAACAAGAGATCATTCTGAGTAGTATAAGTTTGTATATCTCATCAAATGTTAAATTTCAGCCAATCAGCGTGCGCCATATCATTTGGCAGGTGGGCGTGGCCTAAAATGGACCAATCAGAACAGTCCCTTGTTAAACCGTAAGTCACTCCCTAAAATGCGCTAGCTCCGACCACTTCCAGCGGAAGTGATGTAAGGTCGAACCCATGTCCTGCCCCTTGCGCAGGAAATGACACGTGTGAACCCATGTCCCACCATTTGCACAGGAAGTGACCCACACTGAAACCCTTGAACCCCTGCCACCCACCATTTTGTAAGCATCCTACGCCCCTCCTTTTTGTACACTCCTCGAACCCCTGCCACCCACCATTTTGTAAGCGTCCTGCGCCCCTCCTTCTTGTACACTCCTCAAACCCCTGCCACTCACCATTTAGTAAGCATCCTACGCCCCTCCTTCTCGTACACTCCTCGAACCCCTGCCATACCATCCTGGCTGGAACCCGAGTCCCATCTTGCTAGCTCAAACTCCTGTCCTCCCTCCTTTCTCTTGCACCCCCACCATCCTGGCTTGAACCCCTGTCCCTCTTCACCACCGTACCCCACCCCAAAAAAATAAGGTAGGGTTTATGTAGTGTTATGTGCCCCCTGTCGGCTTGGGTGAATAACCGCAGGGGCATGTGTGTGTTTTTTTTATTAGGATATTTTCAGAAAGAAGTATCTAGGAGGCAACCTGATCATGCAGAGGTTTCACAGATCTGTTTGGAGACCACCCCCCAGAGGGAAATCCATCTGCCTGTGTGAGTACCCCTTTTTCTGTTTTATAACAAGTTATAAAATGTGTAAAACTTGCACCAAAAAGATACCTTTATGTATGTAACATTTATAAGCTAAAACAGGGGGACCTCTGTGTAAATAAGATGGTTCAAAAGCTTCTCTGGATAGCATTGCAAAATGCTGGCTGTGTCAGTGTGTGTGTGTGTGTGTGTGTGTAATTCTATAGCTATCGCAAAACTATTTATACTCTATCATGAATTAAAAGAATAAAAATACACTGAAATCAGAAAAAAAGGAAGACACATACTGGTTCTCCCCTCAGCTCTGTGTAGTATCAAGGAGAAGGCTGAATGAAATGTGAGTGATATTTATAATGTTTTTAAAAAAGGGGGTGTGGGGCTACAACAGATGTGCCTCTGACACATTTTACCATGTATAGTATAATGGGGTTTGGTGATGATTTTACCAAGGGGTAGTCCATCTTGCAAAGCGTTATATAAACCCTGCAGTTGAAACCAGAAGGCACAGTTTTTTGAGAGACTCCTCAGATTCTGTTTTATAGACTTGGAGCAGATGATCAAAAACATTAAGAAGAAGATGGCACAGTGCGGCACTTCTCAATTCAGCCTCCCAGCAACAGGACAGACTGTCACACTACCGAATGAAAAGTCTGGAGATGAAAAACAAGCAAGAAGATGGCACAGCGCAGCGCTTCTCAATTCAATCTCCCAGCAACAGGCCAGACTGTCACACCATCGAATGAAAAGCCTGGAGATGAAAAACCAAGCAAGAAGATGGCTATCGGTGCCCCACAACCCAAGCCAACATATGTGTACTACATGAGGTGTGAAAAAGAATGTCCCACACAAGTCTTGTTGAGTGGAAGAGTGTCTGACATAAAAAATAAACTTGCTGAACAGTTTGGTGAATCAGAACATCCTAAATCTGACTGACCTTTTGAAGAGACACCACTGCAAGACCTTGAAGAGTTGTTGGGGTGTGAATCTGATGCAGAAAAAGAAGTTACTATGAAACCCAAAACAGAGTGACAAGAAGGGGGAACCAGAGAAGATGGTCAGCGAGACACTGCCAAAAAAAAGCATCAGAGAAAGTTGTGAAAAAGAAATCCAAGACACAGCCAAGAGGTGCCTCTGACCAAGAGGTGGATGATGATGATAATGCAGCCACAAGCAGTCAAACCCAGGCTAAGAAAGAGAAAGATAAAAATGAAGAAGAAGAAAAGAGTTGCCTTGATGAGGTAAATGCATTTTAACATTTAAAAAAAATGTGTGAGTGGTGACATGCATACATGGTGTAACTGAGGAGATGAGTTAGCAGTAGAACTTAATCTTACCTATAATGAGTCACAGGACCAATGCTGTTTTCTGTTTTTACTTTAATAGACTGAAGGATTTGCGATGGAGCAGCAGTCATATTCGGACAGCATGGATTCGCGACTTTCCACAAATCTGCTGCTTGACTGTGTTTGCTGTGTGAAAGATACAAATGTGGTTGTTAATGAGATGTGTGAGGACCAGTATGTTAGAAATACAGAGAGCAATAGAATGTTTCAAAATGTTACAGAACAGGCTGTGATCACTACCTGTCTCCTTCTACTGAGATTAGACAGGGGACCTCATGTGAAAAACCAGGCCTCAGTAGTAAACCCCAAAAAACTGACCACGATATGTATTGTAAGTACGTTATGTATCATACCATCTGTGGCATACCTGCTGCAGTGATAGAGAGGGTGATACATGCTGAATTGGTTGATGCCTGTCCCGGGTGTAAGATAGATGACCCTAGTCAGAAAAATCATTCTTGTATCACCGATGAATTGACCCTTGTAGAATTATACAGAAATGTTTCTGAAGTCATACAGTACATATAGGGCAACTTATTCCTGTAAGTTTAGCAATAGTAATGAAACAACAGGGCTTAAATATGACCAATGAAACACTACAACATATTGGTCATGTTTTAAATGTGAAAAGAGCTGATGATCCCAAGTGGTGTATTAAAAATATGTACCACCAGACAGACAGAGAGATTAGAAGAGAGGCCACATGTCTGGTCAGCAAAGGCCCCTTTAAAAAAATTTCTAAAAAAGTTCAGGGACCCTGTTTATATTGTAAAAACCATTACCCCCCCCCCAAAATTGATACATGTTAACATTTCAGTACCAAAACGTGTCATATTTTATTTTACAGATAATCATGCAGGATGCAAGTACAGAGAGAATCCAAAGACTTACGTATCTGATCCTAAGCCATTACTGCCATCCATCACTATTTGGTTTACCTCAATATGACATTTGCCTTTGTGAGATACAGTACATGCAGCCTCTGAACTGATGATGTGTGCCCTTCCAGAAGTATGGGAGGATACAGATAAATATATAAATGAGTCGGTGTTGCCACTTGTAGAAAATGTGAAAGTGTTTGCCGATATATTCGTGGAAGACAATGAATGTCTTTGTGGACTTTATATCATGATCATCATAGTCATGTGTGTGTGTGTACTATAAAGCAGAAAAAACCTTGTGATATTGTATGTGTTGTTAACCTGGCTTCTCTGCTTGCTGAAATGATCCACTGGTCAAAAAAGGGCCCTTTAAAAAATTTTATAAGGAAATTTAGGAACCCTGTTTATGTTAAAAAAAAAAAAAAAAAAATTACCACCCCCAAAAAAACTGTTACTTGTTACCATTTTAATATTGTTCATGTTGTTACCCTGGCTTTTTCTGCTTGCTAAACCGCACCATGCAGTGAGAGGTCACTAAAACATAGTGCTGTATGTTTTTTTCCAGAGTATACCACGATCAGAAAAGCCCTGTCAGTGTGTCCAGAGTCTTATTTACCAACTAGTCAGACACAGAGTTAAACAACCTGGTTTAAATCTACCTACAGGACAAGCACCGTCTGTACTTTTAGAGACAGGCCAAGAATTTTTTGACAGTATTCAAGAAGTACCCTGGAAAATAACCACAGACTATTTTAAACAAGGGGGTGCTACTCTTGAGCAATCGATGGAAGATATTCTTATGCAGTTTATGCATAGCCCTTATGATCTGGCAAACTTTGTTGGTTTTCTCTGTACCACTGTTGATCTCTTAGTGTTTAGTCTGCAGAATGGGAGGTCAGAGTCTGTCATAGTACATTACGCTGAAGCTGTCGCTTTTCTTGTGTTTAATAAATCTGATTTAGCATATGCTTTCCCTAAATAGTGTATTATGATGTACTGTCATGCTCCCAATATTCCAGTCACTCTTGATGTCTACAATGTACCGTGTGATAAATGTTTTTTTTCCGCTTGCTAAACCGCACCATGCAGTGTGAGGTTACTAAAACATAGTGCTGTATGTTTTTTCCAGGGTATACCACGATGGGAAATGCCCTGTCAGTGCGTCCAGAGGCTTATTTACCAACTAGTCAGACACAGAGCTAAACAACCTGATTTAAATCTACCTACAGGACAAGCACCATCTGTACTTTTAGAGACATGCCAAGGTCTTTTTGATGGTCTCCTAGAGGGAACCCAAAAGGAAACTGTGGATTATTTTAAGGATGAGGGTGCTACTCTTGAGGAAGCAATGTATAAAATTGCTATAGAGTTTATGCATAATCCTTACGATGTGGTACACTTTTGTGGTTTTATCTGTACCACTGTTGAATTTTTAGTGTTTAGTCTGCAGAACGGGGGGGGGGTCTGAGTCTGTCATCATATATTTTGTTTCTTTTATCGCTGTTGTTGTGTTTCATAAATCAGATTTAGCATATGCTTTTCCTAAATAGTGTATTATAATGTACTTTCAGGTGGAACGTACTGGCATGCTCCCAATATTCCAGGCAGTCTTGATGTCTACAATGTACCTTGTGATAAAGGACATTTTAAAGGAACCTATATACTTTGGAAAGCAGCCTACATTAAATATCTGCTCTGAAGATGCTGCTGCTTCACTGGCAGAAAACACACTGACTCTGATTAAAGCGTTGCCTCACTTTATATGGAAACTCTATATTGAAGTAATGGAAAAAATTAACCATAGAGCATTATGTAAGGTGAATGACATTGTAGATGTAACAGATTTTCTTAAAAATCAGGATAATTATTTTGAGTGGTGTATGACATCTGTGTGTATGTATTGTGCCCACCTCATCACTAAGGGGGAAGTGGACGATGCCCATGCTTGAGTAAAACATACAGCTCAAAAGTTACTGTCTCTGGGTATTGTAAAACGCGAAAAACTGGAAGAGTAGAAAACAAGATATTATGTAATCATTGCATACTTGCCATGTGTTATGCCTTTTGTAGGTAGCAGCTATATGCATTAGTTTATGTATTATAAAGTATATAAAGTAAACCTTCAAATACTGTTATGACGTGTGTATTTATAAATAAAATGTAATCATGCATTGCACTTTGTGGTTGTCATAGTGTTTTTAAAAGAATAGAAAGAGCACATGCTTTATTTTACTGGTGACAAGAGTTTTGCTAGCTAACAGATGTGTCAGAGGCTGACGAAAGAAGATGAATGATCACCTGCTCCAGAATATATATTTTAATGCAAAAAAGTGGGTAGTTTCACAGGGGTGACTCAGCTGTATAAGGCTGCAAAACAACTTGATAAAGATGTCACCAGGAAAGGTGTTGCAGAATGGCTTGTGAAGCAGGACCCCTATTCATTACACAAAGCAGCCAGAGTCTGATTTAAGAGAAATCCTGTCATTGTTTCTGACATAGACAGACAATGGCAAGCTGATTTGGTGGATATGAGTCAATATCAAAGTACAATAATGGGTTTAAGTACATACTGACATGCATCGATGTGCTGCCCAAGTATGCCTGGGTAGTGAATTTAAAAGACAAATCAGGCAAGACAGTGACACAAGTCTTTAAAACTATTTTTAAAAGTGGACGCACACCTCAGAAGTTGCAGACTGATCAGGGTAAAGAATTTCTAAATGCCTCCTTAAAGAACCTATTAAAACAAAATAAAATACACCATTTTGTGACAAATAATGAAGTTAAGGCCAGCATTGTAGAAAGATTTAGTAGGATACTGAAGTCACGCATGTGGTGTTACTTTACAGCCCAGAATACTTGGAAATATACATATGTGTTGTCAGACCTGGTGCATAGCTATAACCATACTTATCACAGAAGCATTAAACACAGGCCTGTGGATGTTAACCCTTCCAATGCCCTGAGTGTATGGAAGATCCTCTATGGTATACTGTTCTTAGCAAAAAATTAAAAGGTACCCTTCAGAAAGATGTTCACTTGAGACTATCTAAGCTAAAAGGGGTGTTTGAAAAGGAATATGAACAGATGTACACAGATGAGATATTTATTGTGACGGAGGTCTTAAAGACACAGAGGCCTACCTATAAGCTAAAAGACTATTGGGGGAAGACATTAAAGGTACTTTTTATGCTGAGGAGTTGCAAAAAATTGAACCGGATGAGGACCGTGTGTATAGGGTGCAGAAAATCCTGGCAGAGAAAAAGCATGGCAGAAAAACTTGGTATCTGGTAAAGTGGAGAGGGTGGCCTGATAAATTTAATAGCTGGGTTGAGGCAGCACAGGTTCAGGACATTAGAAGCAGATAACGCTTAAAATGCTCAAAAATGGTTTTATATCACCTTGCCCAGCAATGCCTCGCACATTTTCCCCAACAATACTATATCCACTTTTACAGTAAAGTTACCACAAACACTTGAACTACCTGGTGAATGGGAAGTGGGCTTAGCAGAAACTCAGTACCCTCATACCTGGAACAATGTGCCTGCACAGAAAAACAGGTTCAGTATGCTCTATCAGCCTCTACGCGTAGCGCCCAGTAGAACACCACCAACTGGACCCTTTACTGAGTCAGCATCATTTAAAATTCCATCAGGCTATTATCCTAACATGGCTGATGTTATTACTCAAATTAATAAAAGCAAATTTGAAGTAAATGAACTGCCAGTGGTTTTGAAACAACAAGCCGTCAGGAGAGAAATAAGCATTGACAGTGACATCAAATGCATTTTGTTTATGCACGGGCAGTTACAGTACCTTTTGAGTTTAAGCAGACTCGAGGTAGGTGTAGGAAAGACTCTAACAAAGAACCCTACAGATATTAATGGGGGCTTTTACACATTATATATCTACACTGACATTATCATGCATGAAATAGTGGGTGACAGTCTAGTGCCTTTGCTGAGATGCGTGCCCATCACGGGCCAAGACAGTGAGATAGTGACCGTGACCTACGATAAACCCCATTATGAAACAGTAAACATCAGATCGATACAGTCACTATTGAAATAAAGAATGATCAAAATGAACCTGTACCACTTCGATTTGGAAAGGTGCTCATGAAGTTGCATTTTCGCCCCCAGAGAGTGCTTTAAAATTTAAACAAGGATGGTGATCGTTCGACATTATGGGGACCCTGCCTTGTACAGAAGCTATTACAAGGCACAGGCAGGATACGGTCTGCCCAGCTTTCATGGACTTCCTACTATGTATGGTTCTGGTATAGGTGTGATATTTCATAATCTGTTCAGAAAAGCAGATCCATTTTTAAGAAGGGGGTTTGAAATTGCAAAACCACATCTACAGACAGCTGCTAAAAATGTTGCAAAGGATGTTGTGGGGCATGTGACTAGTGCTGTCGCTCAGAAGATGTCGGGGTGATAAGCCTACTCAGGCTGGTTCAAGGCTGATTGTATTCAAGAGAGGTAAAAAGAGAAAGCGCAGAATATACCCTTTGCTTCTCATCGGACCTCCCGGCTACTTCAAAAGAGGTGTTTCAAAACACAAAACTTCACATAAAAGAAAGTGTTCAAAGGCAAAAGGATCTTCAAGGGGTCGTAAAAAAAGCAGAGACCTGTTCTAAAAAAAACATGGCTTTCATGCACTGTGGTTCTGAAAATGCACAAAATCAGAACTCGACTTGTTTGCCATTTCTCCCACACAGACAAGTATTGAAAAAAGCATTTGTGTAGAGATACCCCCTCTGGCTGCCCTTTTAGAAAACTTACCGATTGAATTTTATATAGCAGGGAATGGTGAAGACTATTTGGATCTAAACAACATGCTTCTTTACCTGGTTTGCAAAATCACTGAAGCGGATGGTAGTGATATACTTGCAGCAGCCAAAGTAGGCCTTATAAACTACCCAGTGGCCACCATTTTCAGTCAGCTGGATGTGACTGTCGGTGATTGGCTCATCAGTCAGAGCAATAACTGTTACCCCTACAGGGCTGTCATAGAATATGTGCTGAATTTCAGTGAAGAGACCCTTTCTACCCAATTTACCGCAAGGTTATTTTACAAAGACACCCCAGGGAAACATGAAATCACAGACAGATATGGTGACAATGTAGGTTTTAATAAAAGAAGTTCCTTCACACATCTCAGTAGAGGGGTAGAGCTGCTGGGACACTTACATACAGACTTGTTTTTTCAAGAGAAGCTGATGCAGAATGGCGTGGATATTAAAATTAAACTGACACATAACAGGGACAGGTTTTGCCTGATGAGTGGAGATGCTGAGCCTTATAAGCTAAAAGTCAAGGCCACCTCTCTGTTTGTCAGAAGGGTTAAAGTGACCTCCGGTGTTCATCTGGGACACTCAGAAACCCTGCTGACCTCCAATGCTAAATACCCTATAGACAGAGTAGGAATTAAAGTGTTCAGCCTCCCTGCAGGCAGCAGGGTCTACAACCAAGATAATTTGTGTTTGGGACAGTAACCAAAAATGATAGTCATGAGATTTGTTGACTATGCTTTTAGCAGTTCCTACACTAAAAACCCCTTTAACTTTAAACATTATGACATTAATTTTGTGGCTCTGTATCTGGACGGTGAACAAATCCCCACTAAACCTCTGCAGCCCAATTTTAGAAATGGGAATGCTGTGAGAGAATATTTTAATCCAGTATTAGTGGCAGGGAAATCTATGAAAGATCCGCCACTAGTTTTTAACCATCAGGAATTTATCCAAGGGTACACCCTGTTTGCCTTTGATCTCACTCCGGACCAAGAATGTGCTGATCATTATTCTTTAATTAAAACTGTGAACCTCAGAGCTGAGAACAGATTTGCAGAAGCCCTTATACAAACAGTTAATCTCATTATCTATGCTGTGTTTGATAATGTCATTGAAATAAACCAGAGAAGAAATGTAATTTTTGATTATATGTGATAAACCATAAAAATGAACACAAAGCAGCTGGAAAAAATTGTAACCAATGGCTCCCACATCCGTGACTGCTTTCTGGGTGTGTTTCCCTGTGATCTGCTTCCCAAGGAGAGACTGAGAAACCTTCCCGAAGCACTAATCATCAATACTGACCCCCATGACCTCCCTGGACAGCACTGGTTAGCTACATACATTTCAGAAAATGGGACTGGGGAGTTCTTCGACAGCTATGGTTTTCATCCTGACAATCATGTACAAACGATTGTTTTTTTTAAACAGAAATGCAAAAAACATTTTGTACCAAAACACACAGTTGCAAGATCTACCACCTGTGGATTTCACTGCATCTTTTTCTTACACCACAGATGCAAAGGACTTTCTTATGATCAAATTTTAAAAATGTACTCTAATGATTTGCTGAAAAATGATGCCATGGTAACTAGGTTTGTACGTCGCCTTTTCAGACATCTAAACATGTCAGGGCACGTATCAGTGAGGTGGCAACATGTTCAGACTTGTTTGTCTTGTAATGAATTTAAAATATGCAACCGCTTGTAATTTTATTCAAAACCAGTCACTTATAAAATCATATAAAACACTCATAATTGTGTGTCTCTGTCTGTTTTCTGGGGTCTGTGTTTAACTTGGGGGGGGCACCTGTGTTTAAAATTTTCAGATATGCAATGTCTTCAATAATGACAAAAATATATAAAATATAAAGGTATTTATTAAAAAAAAATGCCAATAAAATACAACATACATCAGTCGTAACATCATGGATAAAATATAATAAACAGCAGCATCTCCTGTTAAAAACACTATGTATACCATAGCACTGAGGTAACATTATGATAAGCATCTCTTTCTAAAAACATGTTAACATATTTAACTATGAGGTAGGCTAACATGCACCAATATAAACACTTTTTTTTGTAAAAACAGGATTACATAGTCAATATGAGGTAGGCTAACGTGCATCAATATAAACACTTTTGCAAAAAAAGGATTACATAGTCAATATGAGGTAAATGGTTAACATAGGTTGTACACATCAATCACTGAGGTATATAACATTCATACATAGAGACTGCATTTAAATTTTACACAGTGAGCCATGTAGGTTTTTTTAAAAGACTTTCGTCTTTTGGGTGTCGCTGACCATTGGTTGACTGGAGATGGCTGTGGTTGTCTTGCAGCAGCCAATTTTAACCTTTCCACATAGCTCCTGTTTGCTGAATGAGCAAACACTGAGGTGGGTATGTTAGATTCAGTCATTGCTTTGACAAAAACATCCCAACATTTTGGCTTTCCGTGGTCAGGGATTGTGTGAGTGGCTGTAGCCGCTCTTACCAAATCGACCATGTGAGACCCAGAAACAACAGTACCTTTGTACATTAATTCCCCTTTATCACTCCAAAACACAATATCCTTGTTCTTTGCCATGTGTTTTAACAAAAGTTCAGTATTGGTTTTAGATCGATGAGAAACACTACTTAAAATGTCTTTTTCCGTAGTACTAGGTACAGAAACTGTCTCTGCCGTGTCCGCAGAGGAGTCAGAAATTGATTCATTTTCAAGCATCAATAATGTTAAACTGGCTTTAGCTTGTTCTCCTTGTCTTACCAAAGTCAAATAATGCTGTAATACAGCAGAGTACATTTTGGCTTTGTCATAGTCTGATAAATCAGTCCGGGACAGTATAGCTCTCATGTCAGTGTCCAAACTGTTAGTTGCAACTTTTCTCATATCCTGATCAGGGTAATTAGGTTTAATGTGATCCATCTGTTGCTGCAGTACCAAATACATTTTCTGAGTAAAATCCATTATCTGTTAACCAGCAGGCGCGGTGATCAAAGGGATGGCAATTCTAACAGTGTCCCTATAAAGCCACCTATCTGGTTAACTCTTTTTTTTCCTTTTAAGGTTATTTGTTTATCGCTAAAGTTTTAATGACTTCCTTTTGTTTTCAGCAAACCTAACTGTTTCGCTGACAGTGGAATATTCCTTTGAGAGTGTTCAAGGCTATCTCAGCTATAGCTGATATCAGATCATCAGAGGCTGAACATAAAATAGCTTTTCTTAAGCTCGAGGCCCTTTACTAGTAACTTTAAAGCAGACAGATTTCTGCAGTCTTTTAGACATAATGACAATACAGTATCAAATATTTTTAGAAGCAGAATGTGTTTTTTCATGACATGCCACAGGCCAGTCAGGGAAACAACCACTCACATGATCCATATTAGTCTGGTGTATTGGATCTTAAATCAGCAGTAAATAGCCGTGAGGACTTTCTTGTGGCATCTTCAAAAGCTTCTAAGAAAAATTTTGTCTGACCAGGATACATCTGCCTAGCCAGAGTTATGATCTGCAGCTTGTCTCTGGGTTTTTAAACAAAATCATGTATTTGGCATTTAGTGTGATGATCCTGCTTTTTTACCTTGACAGAACACATTCTGGACAATTAAAATATTGTCAACTGTTTATGATGACTGTACTTGGTAAACCCATACTCGACTTCACTATTTTGACAGGCAAAGTCCATTAAATCATCTATAACAACAAAATTTACCTTCCAGGGGTAAGAGATCAGTGTCAGCTAGTGACATCGGTAGCCCCTCCACAAATTTAATCTGCGGGAACTTTAACAACAATTCATTATACAAAGGTTGCCAACAGCTGTAGAACCAGACAATATTTTCAGGCTTGTGTGATAAAGTGGCATCAGCATGTTCCAACAACTGTTTTATAAAGAAGCTCTTCCCACTATTAGAGGCCAGCCAACAGACAAGTAAAGGATGCTGCAACCTGATATCCATTTTTCACAATCAGTATCCATAAGGAAGTGTTTTAGAATTATCTTGTAAAACTTGCTTGTCATAAACTACTCTCTGGGTCTTGGACAGCGTTTTTGTTTCAAGGGACCACTGCTTTTTATTCCTAACAATGCTGGGTTGACTCATGGAAATTTCTTTAGAGATCTGTGATCCCGTATAGTCAAAGACCAGGTCCTTCAGATTTTCAAAATTAATGTGTTTACTGCTGACTACATTAAGGGTAAACCCTTTCACTTTAAGAACAACCTCTCCACTGGACAGCCGGTAGCCGTAAGTTTTTGGGCCTGCACAAATGAACTCTGTAATGTGTTCATCTGCAGGAACTTCACTGGTTAGCTCCCCAACTAATCGCCTAGAGGTGAGGTCCAGTCACCTGGTCTGGACACAAAAATGACAGTGTTGGCGTCGTGGTAAAGGCACCTGTCCTGTAACCTATCTAGCAGGTTGTAGAGTTCCACTCTGGCATATGCTGTTGTAAAACTAGTTATAAATATGTTGATATTATTAGAATTTGGGTAATGATCGCTGGTGTATTTCCAGCTTAGACAAGCTGTTTCATCATCAATGAAACAGCATGAGGCTATATCGTAGTATGGTGCAAACACATACTGAAAGAGTTTGTCAGGGTCTGTTACGATGCTTGTGGTCGGCAAATTAGCTCTCTGCCCAAATTTGCCACAAAAAGAATTTAAAAACAGTTTAGATATCTGTCTCCTTGCGGGGTTAACAACTATGGCCACAGGGTTCAAATGTACATTTTCCCTTTCAAAATACTGCTGTATGTACCTGACTTTATCTGCTTTATTTTTTACCCATGAAGGGAAACCAGATGCCTCTTGCTTGCCTTTTAGATGCAGCTTGATGTAGTCTGCTAAAAGTTCTGTGCATGACTCTTTAAAATGCCAAACTTCATAAATGTTAATGATTTTGTAGCCTTTTTCCAGTGCCAGGTTTAGTTCTACAGTACAATAGGTACCTGTAAGTGCCCTTTCCTCATCATTGTGTGCACACGATGTTGTTTGAAGTCTGTTTTCAGTGCATGTGAGACATAATGTAAACACAAGTTTTTTACCAATCCTGGATGGCAGCACTGGAAAAAAAAGGCCTCTGGGGATAAGATTTTTACTTTTGCTAAACCAAAGTACTGAGTGAGGTCATCAAAATTGTCATAAATGATGTCAGAATGACCGACTGGATACTGTTTGTTTTGTTAACAAAAGGGTAGAGGCTGGTAAAATCATAATAGTGTATTTTCTCATCAGGCTGCATCTTATAGTACAGACAAATGGCATTTGTTCTCCCCCCAAACAGTGACTGCCTAGGTTTAAGTGGCTATGGTAGCTGCCTGTCCCTCAAGAAATTATTCAAACCCTGATCTGTAGCCAGCATTGCTTTCCATTCATATTCCCAGAATACTCTAATGGCAAAACCCTTGCTTTTTAGAAAATGAAATTTGTGCATGGTCCTATTGAATAACTGTCCAAAACTAGTTCCTGTCATGTGGTTTCTATCTTTCTCACAGTAAGAGATGTTGCAGCCATGAAAAAAACAACCATTAAATTCAAATTCTGTGGGTATTCCATTTATGATAGAATAGCCATCCAAAAAGTATGGACCCACCATAAATTCACCACCCTTTAGCGCGTGCTGAATAGAAATGTTTTCTTTCTCAGATATGTACATAAGCCACTGAATAACAGGTGTGGAGTATCTCTTTAATTGTCTGTGGTAGTCATTTGGGGGAGAGCAGCGACAGTGCATTCTTTCGAAAATAAAAATCTGTACATGGCCATGCAGACTGAGGCTATCGTGACGTACCGGAAGGGGTCTAAGGATACTGTTTCATACTCTACTGTTTCACCGTCTGACTGTTTTAAAACACTTTTGGCTGTCACGTTCATCACTTCTTTCCTAAATTTGACACAGGGCTTTTCAAAAAATTTCAACATCTAACTGACAATAGTGGCGAAGCTCTCTTTTCAGATCGAATTCTCTATGTCAGTTAGCTAGGTACCATTGCAAAAACTCTTGCTTTTCTGCAGGCAGCATTTATTCAGAACCATAAAACTGAGCATCGGGCAGGGGGCCTACATAATTTTCATTAGCCTTGGTGTTAAAAGAATGGAGAAAGTAACCTTTAGCAATCTCATTCTCAAATCCAAGGGCTGCAGGGATTTTTGCTAGTTTAAAAGGAAGAAAACAATGGCTGTCGATAAATCTGATGTGTAGGGATGTCACTGTGACACAGAATAATTTTCCTCCTTGTGTGAGCAATTTAACATCAGTTATTTCCTTGACTAGCTGGCTAACGATAAAATAACTGTCATAGCCTTTGGCATTGTGTGCTATAAATGTGTAGTGTCTAAATGGTGCATCAATAAAATGTCCTACAAAATCTTTTATACAATCTTCCCCTTTCAAATTCCCAGGACCTCTCCCCATCTAATTGCTTAGCATACACAAAATGTGGTATGTGCTCTCCAGTTTCTTGTGTGGCCTCAAAATCAAATGCTATATATTTCTCAGAGATTTTTACATCTGTGAATGGTGACATGTAACACAGATGCTTGTCTGCGGTCATGAAAGAACCACATCTGTTACACTGAATCAATTTACATGTATGAGATCCCTTGTAAGACGCAAACATTGTTCACACTGTTTCATGGATTTACAAGACCTTGTTCTCCATCAGCTCTAGCTAAATGCCTTTCTAGGCATGCAAGATCTACAAATCTTTTTACAGTAGGGGCAGGATGCAGTGTCAGTTTCCTGTTCAAGACAATTGGGGTCAAAGCAAACTTTGCACTGTTGTGCACAGATATGATTTCCCTTATGGCTATAGGCTACGTCACAATATTCGCATAGGTACCTAGCCGTGATTAATTTTTTTACATTTGTTATACCATAATGGTTGTCATGCAGTAATACAAACAGTGTTTTAGGAAGTCTTTCTTGCCCTGTTGAAAATGTTTGCCAGTTTCCTTCATTATGATATAAAATCTTAATTTTGACTCCTAAAAAACGTTCAGACTGGGGCACATCACTGAAAGTGACAGGGGTTTGGTCTGACAAACCTAGCTCAGCATGCAATATTTTAGCCTTGTTCAACAACTGACTGTCACTCATATGTGGATTTAGGAGTGTGAGAATGGAGCCACTGAAACACAAACTATTATGTCTGTTATTTAAATCAATCAAGTATCATCTCTTTTTTTGTAAAATCCTGCTATACAAGATGGAGCTCAGTGTCCCTCTCCCCACCCCGACCCCTGGTGATTTCTGATAGTAGTTACCATGAGATGTATAGTGTCATCAGTAATGATTTCCGTATTGCTCTGTAGCATATCAGCTAGCTGATCTAAGAAGGTGACAGCATTTAACTCATTAGGGTGTGTTTTCCTTGAGAACAGGGGTTGATTTAAAGAAGCAACATTTAATCTTAACTGTATAAAGTCTCCATGGCGTGTTTGTCTCGTCATCTTATCCAGCAATTCTTGTATAGCTTGGTGCATTGCAGCAATGGCCTCTGTAAAAGATTTTATTTTATCTAGATTTATAAACTTATATCGTTGACGGAATTTTGTAGCATTACATTGTTTTAAAACACGTTCATATTGCTGCACAGATTCTAAAAATACTGTAGGGGGCGACCTGTTTGCCAGTTCATCATCATCTTGCATATGTGCCGCAACCTGGTTTTCTAATTCACCAGATTGCTGAACATTAGCAACATGCTGTAATAAACTACCTTGTAATAGTTTCCTGGCACTCTTTACTCTTCTTTTCAAATTTACTCGGATTGTTTTATTTTTTACCCAGATTTTTCCTTTTTTACACCATTTGTTATTTTTTTCATTTTGTTAGTGCTGCCACCCTTTGTACTCAGCTTGTGAGAGCTTCTGTGCTTTCACTTTGTAATTTTATTTTTGTATTTGGACACCGTTTCCTCTATTCTCCTGTACTTTTCAAACATGTGGGCCACATTTGCCATCTGTTTCAGCTCTGAGTGTGAGAACTTGGTTGCACATAATCAAGAAAATGCACTGCTCAGTAGCGTACCTTTACAAAACTCAGATTTAAACATCTGATGATCGTAATCCTCACTAGATAATCTGCTCTCAGTTACCAAGCCATTAAACAAACAATCAAATGCATTAAGAATACAGGCTTTCCCAGCATTGATCGTGTCAATGTCCCTTTCTTGAAACTTTGGCTGCAATAACTCTTTGTCAGAAACCCTTGTGCTGCTGCTCGTAGATGGCTGTACGTCATCATTCAGATTCACACAAGATCTATTTTGCTCATAACTCACACCAGCAGAAACTTTTGAGCACCTTTGAAAAACATCGCATTCAAGTAATTGTCTCTTTCTCCCTCTCTCTCCTGCAGGGGTTTGCTGTGCTGTTGGTAAAAATAGAAAATACACCCCTGTCACTACTTTTGTATTTTCAACATTATACTGTAAGACAAAATTTAAACTCTAACAACTTACAGCATTTTTGCCCCCTCAGTCTCCCATTTTCAGCATTATACTGTAAAACAAATTTCAAATCTGAAACCTGCAGCCTTTTTCTTTAACCCCCCCAAAAAAACCTGCAACATCTACTATTCCTAGTTAAAAATAAAAATACACACCTTCTGTAGTGGTAAATGGTGCATTATTCAGCTCTTCAATTGATTGGAAAAGGGCTTCATTTCCCCCATGACTCCATTATTGCTTGTTAAATGCTTTTAAAAATTCTTTTAGCTCAAGACGTAATTTTGGTGGTCTCGCTCTGTTCTTTTGTCTTTAGCTCTCAGTGTCTTGAAATGCTTATATAAAATGTATAAAACCACACCCCAACTATGTGGCTAATAATGAAAAAATGTCTGAACATCTGGTACTGTCCATCAAAACCTTCTCCCTCCCCCTTCTCCATGGGGAAATATGTAAGTCCTAGGCTACTCCTTGTAGGCTTTGTTTTTCACTTCCTGCAACAGCTGGAAGGCATTTCATGCCTTTACCATTTGGCTAAAACTTTGGTCACAGTCTAATTAAAAGGTATGCAGACTGCTTCTTTAAGTCCAAATAAGCTTATGGCTTAGTTAGTTTTTAAAATGTATAATGAAAATCTTGCCTTTTTTTAAACAGCTGCATCCTTTAGATTAGTAATTCAGTGAAACAGCTTACAAACCACTAATCAGAAGATATAACTTATTTTGTCTTTTCTAAAAAGTTAATCATGAGAATCACCTGTTTTTCTCTTTTACACAGTAGGGGGTCTAGCAAGAGTAATGTCTTTCTGCTAAAACTTTGGTCACAGTCTAATTAAAACATGATTTTTCTCAGTCTTTAGACACAGTTTATAATAACGGCAGTTGAGTGTCAGCTGCAACCTTTAAATCAATAATTTAGTGTAACATAGCACACACACACACACACACACACACACACCATGTATTCTTTTGCTCTGACTCTAAGCAAAACTCTAGATACATTTTAAGAAGACTGTGTGCTTTGAAATGATTCCGAGAGAGAAACATTATCATTTTACATTCTGTCTTTTCTTTGTAACATATTATTTATTTTCTTATTTAGTTAAGCTTCAGATCAATACCTTTGAGCCATGAGCTCTTTTACAAAGGTTCAAACTCAGGTAAATTACAGAAACATCATACAGGTAATGGTTACAAACTTACTACATGACTTTTAATTTTTTGATAGTGTGACTATAGACATTTATTTTGTAACAAAAGCATAAAGCTACATTTTTACAGATTCCTGTAAATACAGGGACCCTGTAATCCAAAAATCTTGAGACACACATGTTTCCAAAGAGAATCAATAGTCCTTTGTAGCCATGGCTGTGTAAATGAAAAACAGATGTTTTCTTCTCAGTCTTAAAAAACAAAGACACCCACCACACTGCCAACAGGACCATGGGCTCCAGAAAGGCCATCTATATTTTAAACATACATAAAAGACATTGCTTTTCCTACGTGCCTAATGAGGGATGCACACACACAATACTGCCAGCATGTTGCAATGCTATCCAGAGAAAACTGTTGAACCCTCTTATTTACATGCAGGTCCCTGTTTTAGCTTATAAATGTTACATGCATATACATAAAGGTATCCTTTTGGTACAAGTTTTATACGTTTTATAACTTGTTGTAAAACAGAAAAAGGGTACTCACACAGGCAGATAGATTTCCCTTGGGGGGGTCTCCAAACAGATCTGTGAAACCTCTGCATGATCAGGTTGCCTCCTAGATACTTCTTTCTGAAAATATCCTAATCAAAAAAACACACATATGCCCCTGCAGTTATACACCCAAGCCGACAGGGGGCACATGACACTACATAAACCCTAACTTATTTTTTTGGGGTGGGTGCGGGCACAGTGGTAAAGAGGGACAGGGGTTTGAGCCAGGATGGTGGGGTGCAGGAGAAAGGAGGGGGACAGGAGTTTGAGCTAGCAAGGTGGGGCTTGGGTTCCAGCCAGGATGGCGTGGCAGGGGTTCGAGGAATGTATGAGAAGGAGGGGCATAGGACACTTACAAAATGGTGGGTGGCAGGGGTTCGAGGAGTGCACGAGAACAAGGGGCGTAGGACACTTACAAAAGGGTGGTGTTATGTCACTTCAAGGGTTTCAGTGTGGGTAATTTCCTATGCAAGTGGGTGGGACATGGGTTCACACGCGTGTCATTTCCTACGCAAGGGGCAAGACACGGGTTTGAGCTTACGTCACTTCCACCGGAAGTGTGCGGGGCTAGCGCATTTTAGGGAGGGACTTCTGGTTTAACAAGGGATGATTCTGATTGGTCCATTTTAGGCCATGCCTGCCTGTCTAATGATGTGGCATGCACTGATTGGCTGAAATTTAACATTTGATGTGATATATGAACTTGTACTACTACCCCCCCTTGAAAACAGTTAAACTGCATGTTGGCAGTTGATGTGTCCTGCTTGTTGGTAAAATGCACAAAGTTACTAGCTAAAATAATTAAAAAAAAAAAGATGTTTGAAGCCTTGTGTTTTGTCTGCTGCAACAAAGTGATGCACCCCTTCTGTAATTTACTTGTATGTTCAATGAAAGTAAGTTATAGTAATGTTAAATACTCAGTCTATACCTGGGTACTTCCTTTTTTTGAATTATCTGTCTGTTAAATTATATGTGTAAGCTACCCCTTTTGGGGGGAGGCTTACTAATGTTACCTTGTTCTCTTCCATTGAGGTCGGCATTTCAGGTTATTGGCAGCTACTTTCTTCCCTCTGGGTGTGTGCATGGTAGCCTTTCACTTTAAAAGGGGTATGGTAGAGTGTTTGAGAAGCCAGAGGTGTCACCTTGCACAAGTTGTGGACCGGGGTTCGAACCCCAGCCCGGGGAGTTGCGGCCTTCATTTTTCTGGTGCTGCTCCACATTCGGGTGTCTGAAATGGTTTACAGGGACAAGTGACCATGGAATGGGACCCAGTTTGGGCATGTTTTGGGATCCACAGCCTGGAGGAGGAGACGTGTACTTTGGCCCACCCCATGCTGCGCTCCCTGTGATGGCATGTAGAGTCTGCAGACAGTCTGGAGCAGTTTGTGGGCGGATGGTGTGAAGGCCTAGTGCATGTTTTTATTTTTTTTTGAGCCCTAGTGGTTGGCGATGCTTAAGTTCTGTGTGACCGCTCCGCAATTTTGCTGCCTTGTTTTGAGCCTTCTGGGCTCAATTATAACTGATGGAGCTTGTTCGTGGCCTTCTCGGCCTGTGTTATACCGCAGCTCTTTGCTGCATTAAAATTCCACTTGTGTAACTTGTGTCAGTGCTCCATTGTCCTCCAGCCCCTTGGAGCTGTGAAAATATTTTATTCTATCAATTTTATTAAATAGTTTTTATTCTTCATCGGGTGTCACTGGTCTGTGTTTCCTGCCTGCTCTAACTCTAGTTTGCCCCTCACCCGGTATCTTCCGTCCCGCTTTTGCTGGGTGAAATTGCTAAATTTAGCGCCTTATCCAACTACAAACTAAATGCTAACAAATCTTCCTTTTTCCCTTTAAATGACAAGATATTCAAGACTGATATTATCCCCTTAGGTTTATGTTGGTCCCCCAGGTCATTAAAATATCAGGGCATTAAACTGACTCGCAACCCCTTGGTATGGTTTAGGGAAAATCTGGAGCCCCTTTCCCAGCTTATAACTCAGGATCTTGACAGATGGTCTAAGCTCCCTATCTCACTCCTCTGGCCTTTGCCCAGTTTTTTCCAGTTTCTCCGGGTGCCAGCATTTAGGAGCCTGTCCAGTATGAACTCTGCAGACAAGGTGAGAGCAAGTATTTATTCCATCTATGGATTACTGGTTGGTGGTTTCCTGATTTGCTCCACCCTTGGCCTTTTAACACCAGGACCCCTAGACGTGGGCTGTAGGGAGGGTTACATATATACTGAATGATGCTGTACACGCTAATGGATTCATACCTTAGGTTTTGAACTTTGTAATGGTTTTACCAAACAAATACAAAGATTACTACTAGTAAAGGAATGGTGAGGGAGGCCAAGAGGGCTGTTAGGGACACCAAAGGAGACACAGATCTGTGTATTGTGGAAGGAGTCAAGGGGAGGAAAACAAGAGGGGAATATGTAAGGCTGGCAGAAGGGGCATGTTAATTGAGGATTACAGGCAAAAGGCAGCTGTACTTAATGACTACTTCTGCTAAATACTCACAGTGGAAGATAGCAACCTCTGCTGGAAAGGGGCATAAAGGCTAAGGCAGGGGGTATCCCAGAAATGGGGCAGGTAGTAATCACAGGGGAAAGGGTCAGAAAAGGGCCAGCAGCAGCCCTGAAAATAGATAAGTCCTCTCAGGGCTAGCTGGGATGCACCTGAGAGGGTTCAGGGGACTAGCATTAGATCTGTCTGAACCCCTGGCAGGGCATTTCAGTAGCTCACTACATTCAGAGGTGGTTATCAAATACTGTAGGCTAGTGGACAAGGGAGTGGACAAGGAGCAACTGAATAACTACAGGCCTGTCAGTCTTACCACCATTGTGGGTAAACTGATGGAACCACTAGTTAAGGAGAACCTACTGGATTAAAAAAATGAGCTTCAGGCAGTGGTCAATTGGGCAGGAGCCCAAGTTTCACCACCTCTTAAACAAACTCTAGCAAGAGCCAATATAGCTACAAAATAATGATACTGTGGGCAGTGAGAAATTTGTAAATGAACAATTTTTGCACTAACCACTGAGCCTCGTACGTTATCTATCCCATGCACCCTGATTGTAAAGTCCTCAGCTGGGTGTCGACCCAAGGGTCTCCATCACCACTGGCCACTAACCAGAATAATTACACTGCTATTATTATTATTATCTGGTAATGTACACCCACACCCAGGACCTATTGCTTCCAGCCCTTCTAAACTCTGTACTGCAACTGGCCTCCGCTTTGCATCCTTAAACATTTGCAGTCTGCTAAAGAAATCTGCTGCCCTCCAGTGCTGGGTCATTCAACATCAACCTGACATAATTGCACTGGTAGAGACTTGGCTCTCCAAATCCACCCCTGACTCTATCACCCCTCCCTGGATATACCATCTACAGGGAAGACCGAGACCATCTACAGGGAAGACTGAGTAGGCAAACACCGGTGGTGGTGGTTGTGCACTACTCATACGGGACTCCCTTATAGGTCAGGCACTCCCAGCTCCTAAACTTGATTATGGAGCCCAAGCTCTCACCTTAAAAATCACACCAGACCCTGCCCGAGGCCCTCTCTTCCTCACGGTCTCCTACATACCCCCGAGGAATCAAAACCAAGTGGTCCAGTCCTTCACTGACTGTCTCACATCTCTCCCTCACAAAGTGGAGGAAGTCATCCTAGGTGATCTCAATGTCAACTGGCTTGTCTCCACTGCCTCCCATAGAAGGGACTCCTTTGCTGCCCTGGATATGTCCCAGTTAGTCACCCAGCTCACCAGATTCAACCACTCTACTGGCACCAGCACTCTCCTAGATGTTGTTATATCTAACCACCCCTACAAAATCCGGGATGTCACTGTCCTCCCCGACTCTCTTAATGATCACTCCCTAGTCCTCTGTCTCTGGTCATCCTCTACTCTGAAGCCAGTGTCCCAGGTTATTCTATGCTGCCGTTTACACCCCGGCAGCCTCAGAAAATTAAAACAATACCTAGCCCTGCTAGACTGTCCCCTATCCAGCTCACTCCTGACATTGACTCAGCTCTTGCCTACTTCACAAATGCCTTCTGTAAGGCTTGTGACCTTTTCGCCCCCTCACCAGGATCCGCTCCAAAAAATGCAGTGCCCCATGGATCACCCCACCCCTCCTCCAGAGACTCAAAAACAGAGATAATCTCTGGCACATTGCTGTAGAATCTGGAAAGGCATCTTGTAGACAGGCCTACAACGCAGAATGCAATAAGTGCACTTGGGCCATTAGGCAAGCCAAGGCAGAGCACTACCAGGCCACCCTCGCTTCCACTTGGGATTCAGCTCGGACCTTCTGGGATAACATGAAAGAGCTAAATGGGAAGTCCCGCTCCCACCACCATCTCAGCTCTCCATCAATGGCACCCCCACCACAGATCCACTCCTCATTGCCAATTGCCTTAACACTACCTTTTCTGACCTAAGCTCGGTCCCCCCCAGCAGCTTCTTTGACCCAATCTCCACCTCTATCCCTCCGGTCCTGCATTGCCCACCATTTTCCCTGTGCACCCTATCCCCCCAAGAAGCCAGGCCACACCTGCTAAAAGCCTTAGGCAGCAATAACCCCAGCAGTGACCCCCTCGACTCCAGGATCCTCCGTATGGTCTTGGACGAAGTCCTAGTCCCCCTGACTGACCTTCTAAACCGGTCTCTATGCCTGGGTCAGTTCCCAAGTGTTTGGAAAACTGCTGAAATCACACCCATACATAAGAGTGGGGACCGGTCCACCCTCAACAATTACCGACCGATCTCCATCTTCCCCTCACTCTCTAAAGCCCTTAAAAAAGTGGTGTCAATCCAGCTCTCTGAATACCTAACCAAGTATGACATTATGTGCCCGGAGCAGCACAGTTTCTGCCCAGGACACAGTACAACCACGGCTCTCCTGGAATTCTCCCAACACCTGCATACTGCTCTTGACTCTGGCAGCCTTGCAGGAGCAGTGTTCATTGACCTCTCCAAGGCCTTTGACACTGTCTGTCATCCCCTTCTACTCAACTCTCTCCACTAACTTGGCTTCTCTGGTAGTCCCATTTCCTGGTTCTCTAGCTACCTCTCTGCTAGATCACAGCGTGTCAAGCTCAGCGGCTCCCTCTCCAGCACTCTTCCTGTTCGCTCCGGGGTCCCTCAGGGCTCCATCCTGGGTCCAATACTTTTTAGTCTCTAGCTCAACACCCTCCCCACCCTCATGTACCGGTAAAATGCTCCTCTATGCCGATGATGCAGTCCTTGTTGCCTCACATCCCAATCCCACCTCCCTCCAGTTATTCCTCCAGTAAGCTTACAACCAAGCCGAAAGGTGGTTTGATCGCAGACTGGTCATTAACCTAAAGAAAACCAAATCAATGCTCTTCTCCCACCACCAAAATAAAGCTAAAAATACCCCCTCATGATTATGCCCAGCACTCTGCACCCGCTAGAACAAGTGACCACATACGAATACCTAGGTATCATGATCGATACTGTCCTCTCCTTCTAACCCACATTAATGCCCTGTCAACCACCATTAACTCTCAGATTGGCCTGCTGTACTGGCACAGGGACTGCCTGCCTCAGGTTGCCCTCAGGCTGGCTATCACCTCCTCTGTCTTGTCCCTCATGGACTATGGCTTGCCCATCTACGCTGCAGCTGACAACACTGCTCTCTCCAAAATCCAACTCTCCATCAATAAGGTCTGTAGGCTCCTGACCGGTGACCCCAGCCAAGCTCACACCTGCCTTCTCTATACTACCACCAATCTGCTCAACGTTGAGGAGTGACTGCTCTACCAGACCTGCCTTCTCGCTAAGAAATCACTGCTAGGACTCTCCCCCGGGGGTCTCCACCTCCCTACAGCAGTCATCATCGTCCATCACCACCTGTAGCTCTGTTAAGGCCACTTTCAAGGTGCCCTATCTCCAACTTGCCAAAAATTGGCTCCTTCAAAACAGCCCTTCAGAACCATATCTTTAATACCCACTGTTGTAGATACAACTGACCCCCTGTTGTAACCTGTGGTACCCACCCACCTTGCCCCCTGGCTCAACAATATCCACTGGACAGCCTCTCCCTCCCCCACACCCACTCCTTCCCTACTAGATCCAAACAGGGATGTAACCCACTGTCTTCTCTGAGGACCTACTATATCCATGGGTGTAACTCACAATTTTGTAACATTATGTAACCTAAGTAACATACAAACTACTACATTATGTAACCTAAGTGTATCTGTGTTAAATGTTCCTTTTACTGCACCTGTAATGTTATCCTCTGTTGTAATCTGCACTGTAATAATTGTCTTGATGTCTGCCACCGCTGCGATGAGGTGCCTTTGTAAATGAGTCTCTGACTCAAAGGTTGTAAACCTGATTTGTAATGAATAAATGAATAAATAAATAACTGCACTAATTGTTTTCAATATAAGAAAAATAGCAGGACAAGAGGACACAGCATGAGATTAGAGGGAGGCCAATTAAGGGGTAATGTGAGGAAGTTATTTTTCACAACAAAGGTGTGGATGCATGGAATGGCCTACCTCAGGAGGTGGCAGATATGAATACAATGCAGGGCTTCAAACAGGCATGGGATAAGCATAGGGGAGCAATACAGATGAGTATGAATAGATAGGCTATGGCACATTCATAAGGTAGAAAATATGGGCAGATTGGATGGGCCTTGCTGTCCTTATCTGCCGTCAACTTCTATATTTCTATGTTTCTACGTGCTGCAGGCATACTAATATGTATACACATATATGTGTATATATTCCAGTGTAACATAGCAGTGCACTGTCTACACACATTTTTACAGATTAAAAAAAAAAGCACTGAGAGGCCATTTTCTTCTTTTCAGGCTCCGAGGACATTGGAGGGTGGGGTGGGGGCCACTAGACACCTCATTTAAATCAGCAATGACATGCATAAGGCTGAAACTGATCTAGATAGCAGGGGAATGTAGATTAGCTAGTTTTGCACTATCCGCTGAGCCATCTAACTGCACTTTCTAATTGTTGTGATACACACACAGACACACACACACTGACTAATATGTATACACATATGTATATATTCCAGTATAACATAGCAGTGCACTGTCTACACACATTTTTACAGATGAAGACATGGGGGACCATTTTCTTCTTTTCAGTCTCTGAGGGACATTGGAGGGAGGGAGGTTGCCACTAGAGACTTCATTTAAATCAGCAGTGACATGCATAAGGCTGAAACTGATCTAGACAGTGGGGGAATGTAGACTAGCAATTTTTGCACTAACCACTAAGCCACCTAACTGCACTTTCTAATTGTTTTGATATACACACACATAGGGTTACCGTCTATCCTGCATTTTGCAGGACAGTCCTGATTTGGGCAACTGTGTCCCGCAAAAAAACATGAAAAATACTACATGTCCTGACTTTATAGTAGAAAAAATATTTTCTAACTTTCCACTAAATGTTGCAGAAAACCATAATACCATAACTAAAATACATTAAAATGATATGAAACCATAAAAGCCACCAAGAAACTACAATACTTAGTCTCAATTCTGACTATACAGAGAAAACAAGTCTGTTGCACTAGTCAAGGTTATGTACTGTCCTGCGAAAAATCATGATTCCGTAAGAAATGTCCCACTTTGGCTTCTTAAAACGTGGTAACCCTACACACACACTGACTAATACATATACACATATATATATATATATATATATATATATATGCATATATATATATATATGGGAATACAATGGAAGTTGTCAGATAAATGATTTATCTACACAAGTGCTGTTTGACCTCAGGTAACCTCACGAGTGGCATATGCCATGAGTGAGGTGTCCGAGGTCAAACAGCACAAGTGTAGATAAATCATTTATCTGACAGCTCACCATTGCATATTTCATTTGTGCAATAGGGATGCTTTCTGTCAGTGCAGGAACATTTGCTTTTGATTGCTTATCTTGTTTTTGCATGTTTGTCAAAAAAGTGAACAAAAAATTGCATTTTCTCCTCTTTCTTGCTAATTATAAAAAAATCTATAAGGTATCTATAAATGAAACACCACTCATTTTGTAGATAATGTTGTGCTGAACAATTTTCATGCTCGCAATACCATGCTATCTTGTTTTATTTTAAAGTTATTTGCATTTGAATATGGGCAGTACTGCTACTGAGGTCGAACATTCTAAATGAGTTCCGGAGTGATTGTGACATAGCTACTATATGGATAAAGTAAGCAATAATGCACGACAGGGTGTGTGTCGGGCTGGGATAACGTCATGCCACAGGTGGTTGGGCACGAGGCTGCAGGCCGCGTGCATCCAATGACTGAGGCGTGATGTTATCCCAAATGACACACACCCTGGAGGGCATTATTGCTATTATACAATGGCTCGTTGTTATACAGAATAAAATAAAATCATTTTAAAGATGTTTTTGTGTGGAAAAATATTTTTGTTTTTTTAAGAGAAGATGAAACAATCAATCAAAGGCTCCATAAAATGCTCATCTACAGGTTCACAGTAAGGCTGAGACTAGAGCCGTGATGTTGTACTGGGATAACAGCACGGGGCCAGGCCACGACTGACCAGTCAGAGTCCAGGATTTTTTCTTGCCATTGTATAATTAAGCAATAATACACGACAGGGTGTGGTATATAGTGCGATATCGTCACACCTCGGGTGGTTGGGCACGAGGCCACAGGCTGAGTGCATCCAATGACCCAAGAAGTGACGATATCCCATGATATACCACACCCTGGAATGTATTATTGCTATTATGAACAGGAATACAAAGGATAAAATGGTGCAGTAAAAAAAAAAATTTTTAAATCCTTCTGAAAAGGTGTTTTCTGAGGTGGTGGAGGAGTACATTTTAATAAAATAGTCCCTGGAGACCTCTGGACTGCAGGTGGCAGAAGTTTGATGTCTTTGCAGAATATTTAAACTAGCAAATGGGGAGAGGGGTGCAGCACCCCATTCGTCGAATAGGAAGAACACCCCTCCCCCCTCAGCTAGTGGTCAAACAGGAATTCAGCATGTTTGCCGTTCATTTGCATCACCAGGTAAGAAAAAAGGTTTGTCTCCCCATACGATGCACAGGGTAATGCCAAACTTCACCCAACAACTAACACACCAAAATCTGGCCAATGGAAAATCATGTACACAAATGCTCACAGCCTGGGAAATAAGATCCCAGACCTGCAGGCAATAATGTCAGAGGCTAAACTGGACATAGTAGCAATTAGTGAGACGTGGTTTACCAGTAACCACACTGGGAGACTTCAGTACCTGGCTATGTATTGTTCAGAAGAGACCGAGTTGCAAAAAGGAGATGGCCCTGTATGTTAATAAAAATATCAAAGCTACAGAAATTCAGAATACACATAAGGAGCCAGAAGAACTGTGGGTCACCCTGGAAACAGGAAATGGGACAGCCATAAGGTTGTCTACAGGCCCCAGACCAGAGGGAGGACATAGACACATTACTGTTAGAAGATATACAAAACATGACAGCTAAAGGGAGGTTCTGATAATGGAGACTTCAACATGCCAGATACAGATTGGTCAATACCAGCAGGAACATCTGCCAGAACTAGACTCATAGTGGATTCCCTGCAGGGGGAGGGCCTCAAACAACTGGTACAGCAACCCACAAGAGACAGGGCTATCCTAGATCTAGTACTGACTAACAAAGAAGGGATCACAGATCTCCAGGTAGAAGGTCACCTGGGGGCCAGTGACCATCACATGGTATGGTTCAATTTGGCTACTACATCTAAATCATCCCATTCCAAGGCAAAAATATGGGACTTCAGAGGAGCTGACTTTGATAAGATGGCCAACAGAGTTAAGCTAGCCCTGGCAAAAAGAAACACAGGTGAGGGGGTACAGGCAAAGTGGGCAAGCATTAAGGATGCAATACTTGAAGCAACATCCCATTGTGTTAGACAGAAAAGGAAGTGCAAAGAAGAAACCACTTGGTTCTCAAATACAGTAGCAGAAAAGGTCAGAGCCAAAGGCTGGCCTTCAGGAAATATAAAGGGAACACAGCGGGATGAAGATAGGGAGGCATACCAAACTGCCCTAAGGGAAGCAGGTAAGGCAGTAAGGCAGGCAAAGTCCCAAACTGAGGAAACACTAGCACGAACAGTAAAGAAGGTGACAAGACTTTCTATAGATACATTAGTGAAAGGAGAAAGTCCGAGGGGTATTGCTAAGCTTAATGGAGAAAAGGGAGCATGGGAGGAGGAGGACCTGCAAAGGCATCTATCCTAAATAGATACTTTGCTCAGTATTTACTGAAGAGAAGGTAGGGCAGGGCCCACAGCTCAGCATCATGGACACGGGGGAGGGAGGTGAGCACTACTCCTTCACAAAAGAAAGGGTCCTACAAGAGCTTGATAAGCTCAGGGTGGATAAGGCAATGGGACCTGATGGCATACATCCCAGGGTACTTAAGGAGCTAAAGGAGGAACTAGCAGAGCCATTAGCAGAATTGTTTAGTGAGTCTCTGAGCACAGGAAAGGTCCCAGAAGACTGGAGAAGGGCTCATGTGATCCCGCTCCACAAGAGTGGTAGCAGGGAGGAGGTGGGGAACTACAGACCAGTCAGTCTTACCTCAGTAGTGGGCAAGATTATGGAGGCACTCTTTAAGGAAAGGATAGTGCAACACCTGGAATCCATAGGGCACAGGATCCAAGACAGCATGGGTTTACAAAAGGAAGGTGCTGTCAAACTAATCTCATAGATTTCTTTGACTGGGTAACCAGAGTGGTGGACCAAGGGGAGCAGTTGATGTCGCCTACCTTGACTTCAGCAAAGCTTTTGACACTGTTCCACATAGAAGATTGATAAATAAGCTGGGTAGGCTCGGGTGGGTCAGAAGTTGGTCAACGGGTGGCAAACTGGTTGACGGGCAGAAACAGAGAGTGGTGGTAAATGGTATACAGTCAGAAGAGATGCAAGTCATAAGTGGGGTACCTTAGGATCAGTCCTGGGGCCAGTCCTCTTCAACATCTTCATTAGTGACCTTGCAGATGGACTAGAGGGTAAGGCTTGTCTGTTTGCAGATGACACCAAGATCTGCAACAGAGTAGATGATCCAGATGGGTGGGCAGAATGAGAAGAGATCTGGATAAACTAGCAGAATGGTCAGAAGAGTGGCAACTGGGATTTAATGCAAAGAAGTGCAAAATCATGCACATAGGGAAGAGAAACCCTGAAGCCACCTATAGGCTGGGAGGGGAGTTGCTAGCTGTCACAAAGGAAGAAAGAGACTTGGGCATCATCATCACTGATGACCTAAAACATCCAAGCAGACCTCTAAAGCAGTAGGTAAGGCTAGGGGGGTGTTAGGGTGTATTAGTAAGGGTATCACAAGTCGTAAGAGGGAGGTAATAATCCTCTGTACAAGACACTGGTTAGGCCCCATCTGAGTACTGCGTGCAGTATTGGAGGCCACACCTTCACAAGGACATTAACCAAATTGAGGCTGTCCAGAGAAGGGCAACCAAAATGGTGCAGGGACTGCATCAGAAGACATATGAGGACAGATTAATGGAGCTCAATATGTATACCCTTGAGCAAAGGAGGAGAGGTGATATGATCGAGGCATTCAAACACCTTAAGGGCATAAACAAGGTGAAAGGGTCTAACATGTTTAAATATAAGAAAATAGCAGGACAAGAGGACACAGCATGAGATTAGAGGAGGCCGATTAAGGAGGAATGTGAGGAAATTCTTTTTCACAGAAAGAGTGGTGGATACATGGAATGGCTTACCACAAGAAGTGGTGGCTATGAATACAGTGCAGGGCTTCAAACAGGCATGGGATAGGCATAAGGGAGCAATACAAATGACTATGAATAGATAGGCCACTGACAGAGCAAAGGCCGATGGCACATTTATAAGGTAGAAAAAGAAATGGGCAGACTGGATGGGCCTTGCGGTCCTTATCTGCCGTCAACTTCTATGTTTCTATGTTTCTATGTTGTAAGTCGAATTTATTGGAAGAGGGGTGTTCTTTGTGTCTCTCTTAGCACCAGGAAGTGAACTCTGTTTTTCTTGCCCTTGACTTGGTGCTTCTGGGTCACAGGGTCAGTGAAGATGTGTGCATTTTTTTAAACGTTATGTGTGGCAAGCAGGAAGCAGCACTGTAAACGGGAAGAACATTTCTCAGTAAGTCACCTGAAACCCGAATGTACTGCTTGGCTGGATGTTAATAGTGTTTGAAAAATAAGTTGGGGGCCAGTTTGGGATCCTTTACTTTTTTTAATCTTATTTTAAATACTAAGCTCGGTGCATTCGCACAGTTTGTGTTGTGGTTAGATATGCGGCGGTCTGCAGTGCTGGCTGTTGGATGACATTTGTGTGGGAGCGCAGGGGAGGATGTGGGTACCTACCGATGGTCTTTATGTCAGCTTCCGCTGCTGGGTTTCGCTACGGGCACAGTTGAGTTTTTTTATAGCGGCGACTACTCGGAGTGTGGGAGATGAGGAGCACTGCGCAGTAAGTGAGGAAGCTGGTGACCGGAGGTTTTCTGAAGCCGTGATGATGTAGCCCGATATCATCACGGCTTCCAAAACCTCTCGGCCAATCGGCTTTCCATTTACGATCGCCGGTTCATAATTTTATTTATTCAATGGCTGTGAAGGTAAATGGATTTATTCAACGCCTATTGCATAAATGTGTATATATATATATATATATATGTGTGTGTGTGTGTGTATGTGTATGTGTATATATATATGTTTTCCAGTATAACATAGCAGTGCACCATCTGCACACACACACACACACACACACACACACACACACACAAACACACATACACTGCCTTATATGGCATTTATTTACTTATACATCTAACCCTAACTTTTACTATATTTAGGATAAGCAGTGTGTTTTGCACTAACTCATTGTACTACTCTATGGCATGGCTGAGTAACTGAGGTAGTGAACCAGGGAGGTGCCATGGATGTGGCCTATCTGGACTTCAGAAAGGCCTTCAACACTGTCCCCCATAGAAGGCTCATTAACAAACTGCGCAGCCTAGAGGTGGATCCAAAAACAGTTCTGTGGGTGGAGAACTGGCTGAATGGCCTGAATGGCAGGAGTCAGATGGTTGTGGTAAACAGGGAGTACTCTGGAGAGGGAGATGTGATAAGCAGGGTGCCGCAGGGGATGGTGTTGGGGCCAGCCCTCTTCAACATCTTTATTAGGGACATTGCAGAGGGACTGGAGGGGAAGGTATGCCTCTTCACAGATGATACAAAAGTGTGCAATAGGGTGGACACTCAAGGAGGTGTGGAAAGAATGAGGGAAGACCTTAAAAAACTGGAAAAATCATCTGAAGAATGGCAGCCGGGATTCAATGCAAAGAAGTGCAGAATCATATACATAGAGCACAAGAACCCAGGGGCACAGTACGAACTAGGTGGGGAAGTACTGACAGTCATGAAGCAGAAAAAGGATCTGGGAGTTATCTTGGAGGATCTAAAAGAAACTAGGCAATGTGATCAGGTGGCTGGACAGGCCAGCCTGATGCTTGGATGCATATGGAGGGATATCACGAGTAGAAAGAGGGAGGTTGTCTTGCTCCTGTATAAGACACTCATGAGACCACACCTGGAATACTGCATCTGGTTCTGGAGGCCCCATCTGAGAAAGAACATAAACAGGATAGAGGCAATGCAGTGGAGGGCAACTAAAATGGTGCAGGGCCTGCAGGATAAGACCTATGAGGAAAGACTAAACAAGTTAAATATGTATTCCCTGGAGGTAAGGAGGGGGGGAGAACATGATTGAAATCTACAAATACATCACTGTTATAAACAGAGTACGGGAAGGAAGTGTCTTCCAAAGCAAGAGATGCTCCAAGTCAAAGGGGGCACAAAATGAAGTTAGAGGGGGAAGACACACACACACACACACAAACTCTTGTAGATCTCCCTCCTGAACTGATAACAAAACACAGCTATTAATACATTGAGAGCATCCACTGACTGTAATTTGAGCTGGCATGAGGATGCTCCATGAAGTAGAAGAGATTTATGAATGAATCAAACAGTTTCAGCCAAAATATAAGGTTGCCACCTTTGGATGAGGTGAAAACGGGACAATAAATCACACCCCAAACCCCGCTCCTAGCACCACCCCTTTTTATAACCAATAATAATTCAAATTCTCAAGTTTCATATCTTTCAAATAGCTATATTTAGCCTCTGGCTACAGTGCCCAGTGTCATTGTTTTGTCATGCACCCTTGGATGCCTCCCATTATGGCTATAATAAGTTGAACAGTACAGATGGAGGTGTTTGTTTATGATTTATGTATCCAGTAGGATCTTGCTGCTATCCGTTTACTATGGGATTTAATGCAAAGAAGTGCAAAATCATGCACATAGGGAAGAGAAACCCTGAAGCCACCTATAGGCTGGGAGGGGAGTTGCTAGCAGTCACAAAGGAAGAAAGAGACTTGGGCATCATCATCACTGATGACCTAAAATCATCCAAGCAGACCTCTAAAGCAGTAGGTAAGGCTAGGGGGGTGTTAGGGTGTATTAGTAGGGGTATCACAAGTCGTAAGAGGGAGGTAATAATCCCTCTGTACAAGACACTGGTTAGGCCCCATCTGGAGTACTGCTTGCAGTATTGGAGGCCACACCTTCACAAGGACATTAACCAAATTGAGGCAGTCCAGAGAAGGGCAACCAAAATGGTGCAGGGACTGCATCAGAAGACATATGAGGACAGATTAACGGAGCTCAATATGTATACCCTTGAGCAAAGGAGGGAGAGAGGTGATATGATCGAGGCATTCAAACACCTTAAGGGCATAAACAAGGTGAAAGAGTCTAACATGTTTAAATATAAGAAAAATAGCAGGACAAGAGGACACAGCATGAGATTAGAGGGAGGCGAGTAAGGGGAATGTGAGGAAATTCTTTTCACAGAAAGGGTGATGGATGCATGGAATGGCTTACCACAAGAAGTGGTGGCTATGAATACAGTGCAGGGCTTCAAACAGGTATGGGATAGGCATAAGGGAGCAATACAAATGACTATGAATAGATAGGCCACTGACAGAGCAAAGGCCGATGGCACATTTATAAGGTAGAAAAAGAAATGGGCAGACTGGATGGGCCTTGCGGTCCTTATCTGCCGGCAACTTCTATGTTTCTATGTTTCTATGTATGTGGACTGCAGCACAAAGAGGTTAAAAGGTTTGCCCAAGGTCACACAGTGAATATTTTACTCTAGCAGGGTTTGGACCTGCAATTTCCTGGTCCTCAAGTCAGTGCTGTAACCACTACACCACAGGCATGTTACAGTGAACAAGCTTTGAGACCACATAGATCCTTGCATCAGGTGCCTGGGATTATTGTCCTGAAAGCTTGAACGCTGTGTACAGTCTCTATTATGTTGGTCCAATAAACTGCGGCACACTTCTTGAGTACAGTATACATACATATATATATATATATATATATATATATATATATATATATCGATATAATATATATATTTATGCAATAGGGGTGGGCATATATTCAGTGTGATAAATGCATTTATCCGAGTCACTGTATGTATACATAAATTTATGAAATGGGCATCAGAATTTAGACATGCTGATTGGTCCATACCTGTGTGATATTATGTCTAATGCACAGGAAAAAGGACCAGCAGTGCCCTGTGGGCACTGATCCTAGTAAAATGCCACTTAGAACGTTGGCAAACTGAAAATCAGCCATCTTCTTTTCACTAACTGCGAGTGACATGCCAGGCTGTATTTTCAGTACGCCAACTAAATAAATCTGACCTTCTGTTCACATGTAGCATGAAGGGAAAAGCTGCAATCTCTGTCACAGTCACAGCCCACCCGCTCGGTAATGATAGCCTGCCCGCTCGTTCATCTATTTTAAAAAAACAAAAAACGGAACAACTGCAATCTCTCTACCGGCCCACCCGCCAGCGCTCACTCTATGTCTCTACCTGCCCACCCGCTCGCTCTGTCTCTGTTTCTGTACCAGCCTCCCGCTCGCTCTTGAAGTTTAAACTTTTAATCTTGCCCTCCGTCTGAATTGAAGCCGCTCCCACTCCCAGCCTGCACGCTTCAATTGCAGATTACAGCCCATGCTCGCTCGCTGTCCCTCCGAATTGAAAAGTGCTCCATCATGCTCAGTACTGCAGTGTCGCTTACATCATGGCTAGTTACTTACTCAGAAAAATGCCCACACGGTGCGCTCTCTCTCATGTCTCTATCTATGTCGCGCTTTCTTTAAATAAAGAAATAGCACCATATTGTGCAACTGACTGCAAAACTCCATGACAAGGGGAGGTGGGGGTGAATACTGTCATGACAACCATATGAAACTACAGAAGCCTTTGTAGGACAAAAATTTCTTAAGTCAAAAAAAAACAGTAGGCGGAGGAACTATTTTATTTAAAACCAAGACAAACATTAAACTTTTTCCCTTTTAAATACTATACATTTTAGCTATCACATACATCTGTATTTTTGATAGCCATTTCATAAGCACAATAAGCCACTCCAGGGTCTGTGCGTTAGACACTTTAACACATGGCTAGGAGGCTGGACGCACTCGGCCAATGGCCTCGTGCCTCACTACACCTCCTAGCCGTGTGTTAAAGTGTCTAACGCGCACCCTGTTGTGTCTTATTGCTTACTTATACATACAGTGACCATTTATACACACAGTTACTATGTCACAAATCTTTTTAGAATTCATTTAGAATGTTCGGCCTCAGAAGCAGTACTAACCATATTCAAATGGGAATAACTTTAAAACGAAAAAAGATAGCATGGTACTGTGAGCACGAAAATTGTTCGGCACAAAATTATTTACAAAATGAGTGGAGTTTCATGTATAGACACCTTATAGATGTTTTACAATTAACAAAAAAGCAGAAGAAAATTAAATTTTTTGTTCACTTTTTTGACAAACAAATGTGAAAAACTTTAAAACCAAAAATGATAGCATGGTACTGTGAGCACGAAAAATGTTCAGCACAAAAATATCTACAAAACAAGAGGTGTTTCATTTATAGATACCTTTTAGGTTTTTTTTTATAATTAGCAAAAAACAGCATAAAATTTAATTTTCTTTTCCCTTTTTTGACAAACAAATGTGAATAACTTTAAAATGAAAACGGTAGCATAGTACTGTGAGCATGACATTTGTTCAGCAAGAAGTTTTCTACAAAATGAAAAGTGTTTCATTTAATAGCAACCACTATGCTAGGCGGATATACTCTAGGAAAGTTAACCAAAACTCCCAGAAATTATCATTTGAAATAAAGATAAACAGTCAAAACCAAATGTTCCTGCACTGATAGAAAGCATCCCTTTTGCATAAATTAAATATACAATGGTGAGCCGTCAGATAAAAGATTTATCTACACTTGTGCTGTTTGACCTCGGACACCTCACTCGTGGCTTACGCCACTCGTGAGGTTACCCAAGGTCAAACAGCACTTGTGTAGATAAATCATTTATCTGACAGCTCACCATTGTATATCCCTTATATATACAGCAGTTTATCAAAGACCACTACTGCTATGCACATTCAAACAATGTTTCACTACAGATGAGGTTTATTCAATAGTTCCTCAAATGTAATGCCTAATGACTAACTGAATCACCAACAAGATTTCAAATCAGGAATTTAAAGCAGCTTCTGAATGCACTAAAAGTTCTGTTTGCCATCTTCTTCGCCATGAACAATCTGGGCATCTTACTTAACTGCTATACATACAGTCAAAAAGTGTATTTGTATCATTTGTTGGTAGCTTTGTATAGTCCACTACCCTATTGCTGGGACCCTATTAAAAATGGTAGGCAGCTCACTAGTTGTATTTTCCCATTTAAATGCCTTTATGCTTTGAATAAATATAGTTTTAAAGATACCTCCAGGTTGTTTTAAAAGTACAATAGATTTCAGCATATTATAGTTCTTAGGCATTCAAAACTGTGTGGTGAGGTCCCCCCTTTTTATGTTTGATGTGAGCACGCACCAAACATTTTCCTTTCAGTTAAAGGGGATTTCAGGGGCATGTCACCGCTGAGCCCATTGCCGTTGAAAATAGCAGGGGCTTGGCAGTCTAGACCAATGACCATGCGTTTCGGTTGCAACATCACTGGTTGCTTGCTGGGTGGAAACTTTGTGTATTTCAAAAGACTGAAGCTACTCCAATCAGAGAGGGCTTTGATCCTTTGATTTGCATGAAGCCAGCGAGCAAACAGCTGATCGGCTTTCAGTGTCAGGGACATTGTCAGCTGGTTTACATTGGTAATGTAGGAACTGTCATGACATTCTGGGTAAAGAGCTTATGAGCTCATTCTTGTAGGACTGCTGAGTTGGTTCGCCCTTGCTACAACTGTGCTTTCATGACATGGAAGAACACTCAGTAAGCTCTGCGGCTAGAATGTTACCTTAGTCATCCACCTGCCCTGGCCTGTCTCTAGGGCAGTCTCACACTTTCACATGCTGCCTGCTGTTGTGTGCCTACACTCCTCCTGCTGGGATGATACTCATATTCTGAACCGATTTTGTAAGATTTAAAAATATGCAGAAGTAATGACACTTCTTTAAAATCTAGAGAAACATAAAGAAGCTCATCTGAAGAAGGCAGGAAAACCATTTTCATACCAGAAACATTACTCTTTAGGGAACGAGAGCAGTAAAAACTCAACTTGCTCTTCAGATGTTTACACATTCATGCCTGTTTACCTGAGCCAAAAATGCAAACTAATACGGAAAAGGCATTGACATGCCTCATACTTGGCAGTGATTGACCCGGCGGTGTCAATGGAAGGGCTTTCGCTGACGGTGACTGGTGCTGCAACCCATAGAGCTGGAAAGTTCCTTCACTTTCACTTTCATTTACTCACTGAGCTCGACCATGGAAAACTAAACACAGGGTGGTGGAGGGGTGCTCCATTGGCACACTGCTCCTGGGCAAGAGCTGAGAAAACACTTTTTACATTGGAGAACAACACACCACATTTATATTGAGGGCACGATAGTCCAGAAGTCACCACTCAGAGGCTTCCACAGTGTAGCAGCAGATGAACAAATACGGCACCTTGCTCTAGTAAACACAGCTGTCCATTGTGCCTGTAACCTCTTTATTTCCACTGCAAAACACAAGCATTTGTCAATGTTGAACATTTGATGCTTACAGTGAGATGAGTCTCGGCACAGATGTCAGGTGCAACATTAGCAGGTTTCAGCATGGCAGTCACGTACCTGTCAAGCGTCCAGATTTTTTGGAGACATCCCATTTTTGGCCCAATTGCCCTGATATCCTGATCATCCTGCTGCAGGTCCTGCATGTTTTCCGACCTGAATGCATTGCTGAAACTCACTAGTGTTGCACCTGACTGCCGTACTGGGACTTGTCTCACTACAAGCATCAAATGTTCAGCATTGAAAAATGTTTGTTATATACACTCCCATTTCCTGCCACACACATTAAAAGCACCACTGTCGTCTGACCAGTTCAGTTCCACTGCTGCTGTTGCTATGTGTACCTACAGCTCATCATTCGTTGGGCAGGGAGATGTCACTACTTTAGATAATTGAAATATCTTAAGACAATAAAACAGGCAATAAACACTCCTCTCAGACTTGGAAGGCCACAGTGGGTTTAGGGATAGTGGATCTGGTATCAGTTACAGAGAATACTGCTGGTTTCTCAGGCTGAGCCATGTGATTGTACGAGCTGACAGCCCAAGCTGCAAGAGTTAAGTAGTGCATTCCTACCCTGTTTATCTGGCTCTGCAAAACTGGAACATTTGATGTCCCAGTGATACTTGATATGGGTGACAGGGTGGCAGTGCAAAAAATGGGACTGTCCCACATGAAATGGGGCAGGTGCCCTACCAAAATAGTGTGGAGCAGGAAACACCAAAGCCAAACTGCTCTAGCATAATAATTCTAAGAAAACATAAATTTTATGATGTCCGTTAGGAATCTCGAAAGCTCACTTTCTCTACTGTGATAGCAAAACATCTGCAGTGCTATGCCTGCTGTAGCCATAAAAACTGTATGACAGTTCCACCACCTCTGTCATCTTTCTGTATTGACTACCATAAAGAGAGTTCCACTACCTAGAAATGACAGTTCCACCACTAAGAAGTCTAGATATGAGAGTTCCCCCACCTAAACATTTCCAATTTAACCATTGGCTTCAGGATAGTAAGCAGTATAGGTTTGTGGTGGAGATGTTCTTTCAGACAAACCTGATAGTATTCAAAGGTTGAATAACTAGAGCAGTGGAAAAGGGACAAACAATGGATTTACTCTACTTTGACTTCAACATGGCATTTGCTTCAGTGCCACACAGAAGGTTGCTGAAAAAGTTAGAAGACTTATGTGCAGCAAAGGACCTAGTTAGATGGGTGAGAAGTTGGATGTGCAAAAACAGCAGACTGTGGTGGTAAATGGAGGCAAAGAGGGGAAAGGGAGGTCACCAATGGGATGCTACAGCTGGGCCAGTCCTGGGCTAGTCTTTTTTCAATATGTTCATCGGTTACATAAGAGAAGTAATACAGGGTAAATGTGTCTCTTTACAGATGACACTAATCTCTGTGGCATGGTAGGCAGTGAAGGAGGGGTAAGGGAGATGCAGAAAGATCTGCAAAGATTACAGTGATGGTCCAAGATTTGGCGGTTGAAATTCAGTGCCAGAAAGTGCAAGATGACTCCTCTTACAAAACAAGCACCCCAGGACAAAATATTGGATGGGAGAGGTTAAGCTGGATGCTACATCTGTGGAAAGGGATCTGGGAGTTTTCATAAGTGACTCCCCCACATAATCTAGCCAATACAACCAGGCACAAGGTGTCCAAAATGTTGGGGAGTATTTGGGAGGGCCTTTGATGGCAGGAGGAAGGAGGTAATGCCTTTCTATAAAAACTGGTGAGAACCCATTTGGAGTACAGTGCCCAGTTCAGAGTCCCACCTAAGGAAAAACAAAGACAGGCTGGAGGTGATGCGATGTAGGGTCACCAAAATGATTCAGAGCCAACAGGGATGATCCTATGAGGATCACCATAGGGCTTTGAACATGTACTCACTGGAGGCCAGAAGGGAGAGGGAGGACAAGAAAGAGACCTTCGTGTTCCAGAAAGGAACAAACAAAGTAAACTACAAGGAACTATTAAGCAAGATGGATGTCAATAACATGGGGACATGAGTGGAAACTGACGGGGAGATACAGGAGAGACATGAGAAAGTTTTACTTTTTAGAGAGGGTAGTTGCAATGTGGAACAGCCTACCAAGTGAAGTGGTGGAAGCAAAAAACAATGGTTTTAGGCACAGATGGGACAAGGTTAAGGGCTTAATAGTTACTTGGGGGCAACAGTAAGACAGGAAATAGGGAGGGGTGGAAGAGCAAAAACCCCATCAAGACAATAAATCTTGGGGTACAATCGGATATAACAGGGCAGACAGAATGGACTGATGGTCTGTCTCTGCTGTGATTGTCTATGCTTTTAAGTTTCTATGTAAAATGTTGTAGGGAGAGCATCCTTCATGTACTGGTGCCCTTCCACATGGAATTCTCTTCCACTGGCCAGGAGGGGAAGAGGAAAATTGTTTAACTAGAAAAGACATACTAAGTTGGAACTTGTTTCCAGGTGTGACCTGGGAGCACAAGGAAGTTAAAGAGCAGCTGAGACCTTTGGAAAAACATCAGAAAACATAACATTTAGACCCAATTCATCTTGTATTTTGTCTATCTTCTATAGATTTTGCATCTCCATTATTTATTCCTAAAGAAATTCCCACAAAACATGATCTTTACCCGTTAGAGTCCCTCTGCCTTTATAGCTTATTCCCTACTTGATGTCATAATGCTCTGTTGTGACATCACAGTTTGTTGCCATGGGAATAACTGTGATGTCACAAGCAGAGTATTATGACATTAAGTTGAGAAGAAGATGCATATGACCTTAGTAATACATAATGGGGATAAGAAATACATAGCTAATGAAAAATATAAGCTGCTTTGTGCCTAAATATTATGTTTTAAGAGTTCTTCTAAAGGCATCAGTGGCTCTTTAGAGAGCTGATGATGCCTCAAAGAAAACTTTCAAAAATATAATATTTTGGTACAGTTCAGCTTGTGTGCCATATATATTCTATAGATGTATCCTCCCCATTACTTATTACTGAGGAAATTTGCATGAATACATGATCTTTATCCCTTAGAGTTCATCTGACTCTGTAGCTTACTCCCTACTTCAAATCCTAGTCCTATGTTGTGACATCACAGTCTTTTGCCATGGGAGTAACTGTTATGTCACAAGCAGGGCATACGACATCAGGTAGGGAGAAAGCAACAGGAATAGATAAACTGCTCAGGAGCAAAGATCCTGTTTTCATGCAAATCACCTCAGTAATAAAATAATGGAGAAGAGAAATATAGAACTAATGTGAAGAACAAGCTAAAGTATGTCTGAATATTATTTTTTGGTAAAGTTCTTCTGAAGGCGTCAGCTGCTCTTTAAGTGACTTGCTCAGGGTCACACGGTGTGCAAGTGGGGGTCTGATGGGATTCAAACCCACATCTCCATGTTTGCAGCTCATTACTCTTAACAACTATACTATACTGCCTCCTCAACTTAAACTAAACTGAAGCTAGACTTGCCATTAGCTGGCAGTCATCCCTATTTCAGGTCAAATCAACATTGTTGGAATTCGTGTAACTTGTTTACAATTGTTGCACCTTCTCTTGTCCCACATTAAATGGTATTCATTGTCTGTATGCTATTGTAGTTGAGAAATGGCAGTGCCAGTGCTATTCAGTAGTGAAAGCTGTGAATGATGAGACTCCATTAGTGTTGAGAAAATTATCACACTAAGATTCACTAAGACATGAAAAAGGAGCAGAAGGCTAGTGTCCATATGAAGCCCCTGTCAATCACCCGTAATAGCATACTGCGGTATCTGCAAGCAAAAATTGATCTAATCTATTTTTATGTTGACTCGCGCTTGTGCAGCCAACATATTGCGGTAGTAGCAGATTTGGAGGCGGGGTCACTGTTGGGCGAATGCAGGGCACACATCAGAAGGTGCGTCCCTCTTTCCCCAATCAGACAGCAGGAGGCACTGACCTCATGTATGCCTAATGTGGCCATCACAACAAAGAAAAGGTCCACTGAGAGCGAAGCTCTCATACAGCGTGACCATTACACGCCTCCCGTGGTGCAGGCAACATGGCGGCAGTGACTGCTGCCGCTGCTGCCTGTTACAATGCAGATGGGGGAGCCCATTCCCCATCGGCATTATGTGTCTCCTCCCCACTTTTGTTGATTGACGAGGGGGGTGCCCAATCCCCCTTGGCATCATCGTTCCCAAACAGTTTGTCTTTGCTGACGGGGCCCAATCCCTATCGGCTTTTAACCCTGTATGCACCTCCCCCATTTGTTATGTGGCCGACGGGGTGCCTAAATCTCCGTCGCTAAAGCACCCCCCACCCAAAAACACTGAGGTGTCAGCTGGGGAAATCCCACCTGAAAAATGAAAATCGTCCCATAACATCTTTTTTAAATTTAATACCCTATAAAACAAAAGGTCCTTCGCCATCTCCTGCCCCTTCCCACAACCGCACCCACCTACTGTCTACCCCTCCCCACCCCCACACCCATACTTACCTCCGAGTCTGGCGCGATGATCTTGGTGGACTGGGAACACGTCTGCACTCTTCAAAGCCGACGAACTAAGGAAATGCTGGTAAGCTGTATAATGGAATAAATAGGGTTTTCAACTTTGATGCATATCTCAGGCATTTTTGGAATGTTGGCACCAAATTTTCAACATGGGGTTTTGGGACCCTCCTCATGAATTCTTTCACTGTCATAGCGTTAATCGGTCCCGAAGGTGATTTTGTGGTCACTGTGCGGAATCACCTTTCAGGACAAATTAAACACCATGGCGGTGCAGATTCATGAAATGGGCTCTCAAAAAGCCTATGTTGCAAATTTGGTGGAAAAATCAAAAATGACTTTTACAGTGCGTTTTGCAGTTTCCCGCATACCCATGTCGCTAATTTGCAATATTTGATACCAGATTTTCACATTGGCATTTTTCCACACTCCTTGTGAACAGTACAGCTGTCATTTTTCACATCCTGGCCAAAATGTTTTTTCGCACTCCCGGCGCAGAATAGCGTGGTAGCTGTGGGAATTCAATGTTCAGGACAGATTACGAAAATGACAGTGGCACTGTTCATGAGCAGAGGTCCAAAAATGCCTATATTGAAAATGTGGTGACAATACTTCATAAAATGACTGTGTTATGAGCGTGCGTTGCGCTGTTTGCACGCACGCTCGTAAGTTCACGAATTTATAATATTTTCACTCCAGATTTCCAACATTGCCATTGTTCTGCACCTCCTTATGAACAGTGCAGCTGTCATTTTTCACCTGTTGGCCGAAATGTGTTTTCGCACTTCTTTTTTTTATACTTTATCTTTTTGCCTCCTTCTCTACTCTCGAAGCCCAGTCCTTCCTTCCTTCTCAACCCTCCATTCCACCTCCGGTGGGATCTGCCCCTAGAGTGCCTCCTCCTTTCTCCCTCCCTGCACAGTGGGGTCTGTCCCTCTTTTTCGGTGGTCCGGATGGTACGAGAGGCTATCATCTAGGGCTGCTGAGGAGGTTTTTCCGTTTTCTCCCCTGATTTCCCCTGCCCTCTGGGGCGTCGATGCGCTAGGGCCGTACATCCGGTGGCTGACGATGCTGATGCACGCCAAGCCCTCATGCACTGCCGGCGTCCCCCTCCCGACTCCAGCGGAGCCATCTCCATCCCCTCATTGTCGGTGCTTCCACCGGCTGCAAGGGTGATGCAGAACGCGAGAACGCGTTCTTGGTTCCCACCCCTGAGGGAGGAGAGCATCCATTGGGACGCTCAATCCTCCCTCCCCCTGCCGACCCCCGGCCACCCGAGTCTGTTCCCGAACCTGGGTCGCCGGCGCAGCTTAAGGTGTGGCGTCCAGCGCCTCAACCCTCAGTGCCACTGGGCCGGCTTGTTTTCGCACTTCTGGTGCAGAATAGCGCGTTCGCTGTGGGAAATTCGTGTTTGAGACACATTATGAAAATGACAATGACACTGTTCATTAGCAGAGGTCCTAAAATGCCTATGTTGAAAATTTGGTGACGAAGGTCCATAAAATGAGTGTTTTCAGAGTGTGCATTGCACAATTTGCATGCACGCTCATAACTCCGTGAATTTGTAATATGTCCATTCCAGATTTTCAAAATTGCCATTTTTCCACACCTCCTTATGAACAGTACAGCTGTCATTTTACATACCTTGGTAAATGTATTTTGCATGTCGGTGCAGAAGTGCACGATCGCTGTGTGAAATCAGTTTTCGGGACAGTGTGAGGAAATGATGGTGACACTGTTCATGAGCAGAGATCCTTAAATGCCCATGTTGAAAATTTGCTGCTGAAAGTCCATAAAATGACTGTGTTGCAAGCATGCATTGCACAGTTTCCATGCACCCCTGTAAATTCACAAATTTGCAATATTTTCATGCCAGATTTTCAAGACTGACATTTTTTCAAACCTCCTTATCAACAGTACTGCTGTCATTTTTCACATCCTGCCCAAAATGTGTTTCTGCACCTGTGGCCCACAATGGCATGGTCACTGTGGGAAATCAACTTTTGGGAGTGATTAACAAAATTACAACGTCACTGTTCATGAGGGGAGGTCCCAAAATGCCTATGTTAAAAATGTGGCTAACAAGCTCCCACAAATAATTGAGTTACAGCCGTGTGTTGCGCTGTATGCCACCAGTGCCTTTGAGTTTATAGCCTTAACAGATCATCTTTTTGCAACTCCAAGTTGCGTGGCTCCCTATCTCATTCTTCTTGTCCCCACAAGTGAAGCTGGAAAAGCAGAAGACTAAAAGCAGAAAAGCGGTGTTCAATGGTGGATATAGTGTATAGTGGAACGTCGTTGTTCACTGAAGTCTAGCGCTCTCAAAATGTTGTTCTGCTGCACTAGTGACATCCGTAGTGCAGCAGAACAAAAAAAAATGATGTCTGCCGGACAGCAGAATGGCTTTTCGTTCTGCTGCAGTGCAGATGTCACACATAGTGTCCTCGAGCAGCAATCTGACAGTTAGTCTTATTTTAAAAAAAGATGTAGTATTTTTTTTTTTGAGGCAACAACGTTCCACTATACAGAACAGTGCATGCATACCATTTAACAGCAGGGCTGTTCTTTCACCTCGTTGGTAGTATGACGACTGATTACCTCTCGAGCTGCGCTCTCAAGATAATCTGTTGTCATAGTACCAACTCGGTGAAATAGCCCTGTTGTTAACTGGTACTCATGCACTATCCTATATGTGGAAGTGCTGCTGTTTTTTGGATCAGAAGGGACAAGTGGCCAGTCGGACGGTAAAAGGACAAGGAGCAGAGAGAGTCATGCCAGCAGACAAATATTTTATCTCAACACAAGATCGCAAGAGTGCTAGGAGTGCTACTATTTTCTTTTTTTTTTGATTACTTCCTATGGGCTACTGACTATTCCATAACTATGACCTGACATTAACAGAAAAAAAGAGGGGACTATCTGACGCTACTAGACATTATATGATATAAGAGCCTAAAGTTGTTTTTATGTTTGTATTGTACTGAATAAAGGTTTGCTGGCTTAAATTGGCTTTCAGCAGTAAACCCTTGTATTCCTTTGTAGCGCTGAGTTTTAGAAATCTGTTTCTGTGTGACCAGAAGCCACCTCTATTGTGTTAAATCAAAAGTTTGTAAGTTTTATTGTATGTTTAGCTTGTTTAGCTTAATTAGTTTATTTAGTTAGTTAATTAAATGTTTTAACTATATCTTGCACTTTGAATTTCACGCCCCCGCGAGGTCCTGTAACGTTGGAGTATTTAGTGCGCATGTCAGTATTCCTTAATTTACATTGTGCAGTCTGACCGGGATGCCGTGATTGCAACTGAATGCTATTGAATGCTGTGGATGGGTCACGATGATTTTGATTGTGGCTGTGTTTTTGTTGTTAGAACTTCTTTCTCAGTAATTTGCTTTGCTTAAAAGAGTGGGTGAGAAGCTCAGTGTTGTCGCTCTTTATTGAACCCGTATACTGTTAAGCAAGAAGTTTATTGCGAGAAAGTTATACTCTGCATTTTGGCGCCTGTCTCCCTGAGTCTACCTTGCTTGCTTTTTCTGTGAACACTGACATTTTTTGTTACCTTTTCAACTTTTTTGTTTGGCCCTTTCCTTAGTTAAATTTAAGGAAGGTGTTGCAAGGAAAAGTTTGGCGCCAGTGGTCTTCGGTCCCTGGATATTGTGGCATTTTGGTATTTGGTCTGCCACTAGGACTGCTTACCTCCTGGTATTCTGCTTTCCCATCTGGTGCTTCTGCTGCAGGAGTCACTAGGTACTGAACGAACTGAGTCAGATGCATAAAATGATGAACAAGATAAGGTTTATTTAGGAGCTTAGGAAGGCACATTTCATCAGCACAGGGAACATCCTAGACTGACCACAGGACAAAGGAATTTGCCCTTCCCTAGCCCCAGCTGGACACTAATTAGCATAACATGTGACCATCGCTGGCTGCCCATTACTGTTCCTAGTTAAAGGGACGGCAGCTAATCTTTAGCCCCATGCTCAACTCTGTACTCCACAATGTTGTGTTTACCTCAAAAAGCTTGCTGTGGTATTTTGTGGCTAACTTTTGTTTACCCAGGAGCAAGAAGAGTAAGTAGAAGTATCATTTTTATCTTGGGGTCAGGCAAATGCTATTAGTTTATTTAACTATATAACATAGAAACATAGAAACATAGAATCTGACGGCAGATAAGGACCGCTTGGCCCACCCAGTCTGCCCATTTCCCTACCCGATGGATAAGCTGCAGATCCTAGTTAACCAGCAGCCTACTTCTTCCTACCCCCAACCCTCAGAATTGCCTTATGTCTGTCCCATGCATGTTTGAATTCCACCACTGTTTTTGACTCCACAACCTCCTCTGGAAGGCTGTTCCATACATCCACCACCCTCTCTGTGAAAAAATACTTCCTTATATTACCTCTGAGCCGCCTGAGCTGCCTATTTTGAGGCACGACCCTGGCACTTACTAAAATTACAGGAAATATGTCAAATACAGAAGCGAATACAACTTGAATATAATAAGTTACAGATGTTGCCAAATAAATACAGAATGGAATAGAACACAAACATATGGGCTACAAGTGTGTGTGTGTGTGTGTGTGTGTGTGTGTGTGTCTGTTTTTTCCAATGGAGCATTTTGTTTCCTGTCTATGTCTGTCTGTTGATCAGAGATACAGACTGGTCCCAGGAATGTACCATGATCAGGCGTTTGACTCCTGGCCTCCCCCAGTAGCCCACTAACTTTTCCACCACAGTCTCTGCCCTCTGCGGCGTGGGAACCTGGGGGAGGGCTGTCCTTCCCCAGCAATCTCCCCCTATATACCAAGATCAAATGCCACCAGGGAAAAAAAATACAGTGATGGGGACGGGGCTTAGAGTATGGAGACAGGGTGCCATTACACACCTGGGAATAAGGATACAGTGATGAGGACGGGGATCAGAGTATAGGGACAGGGTGCCGCTACTCACCCGGGAATAAGGATACAGGGATGGGGACGGGGACGGGGATCAAAGTATAGGGACAGGGTGCCGCTACTCACCCGGGAATAAGGATACAGGGATGGGGACGGGGATCAGAGTACAGGGGCAGGGTGCCACTGCACACCCGGGAATAAGGATACAGGGATGGGGACAAGGGATCAGAGTACAGGGGCAGGGTGCCACTGCACACCCGGGAATAAGGATACAGGGATGGGGACAAGGGATCAGAGTACAGGGGCAGGGTGCCACTGCACACCCGGGAATAAGGATACAGGGATGGGGACAAGGGATCAGAGTACAGGGGCAGTGCCACACCCCGGAATAAGGATACAGGGATGGGGACAAGGGATCAGAGTACAGGGCAGGGTGCCACTGCACACCCGGGAATAAGGATACAGGGATGGGGACAAGGGATCAGAGTACAGGGCAGGGTGCCACTGCACACCCGGGAATAAGGATACAGGGATGGGGACAAGGGATCAGAGTACAGGGGCAGGGTGCCACTGCACACCCGGGAATAAGGATACAGGGATGGGGACAAGGGATCAGAGTACAGGGGCAGGGTGCCACTGCACACCCGGGAATAAGGATACAGGGATGGGGACAAGGGATCAGAGTACAGGGGCAGGGTGCCACTGCACACCCGGGAATAAGGATACAGGGATGGGGACAAGGGATCAGAGTACAGGGGCAGGGTGCCACTGCACACCGGGAATAAGGATACAGGGATGGGGACAAGGATCAGAGTACAGGGCAGGGTGCCACTGCACACCGGGAATAAGGATACAGGGATGGGGACAAGGATCAGAGTACAGGGGCAGGTGCCACTGCACACCGGGAATAAGGATACAGGGATGGGGACAAGGGATCAGAGTACAGGGCAGGTGCCACTGCACACCCGAATAAGGATACAGGGATGGGGACAAGGATCAGAGTACAGGGGCAGGGTGCCACTGCACACCCGGGAATAAGGATACAGGGATGGGGACAAGGGATCAGAGTACAGGGGCAGGGTGCCACTGCACACCCGGGAATAAGGATACAGTGATGGGGACAAGGGATCAGAGTACAGGGGCAGGGTGCCACTGCACACCCGGGAATAAGGATACAGTGATGGGGACAAGGATCAGAGTACAGGGCAGGGTGCCACTGCACACCGGGAATAAGATACAGGGATGGGGACAAGGGATCAGAGTACAGGGCAGGTGCCACTGCACACCCGGGAATAAGGATACAGGGATGGGGACAAGGGATCAGAGTACAGGGGCAGGGTGCCACTGCACACCCGGGAATAAGGATACAGGGATGGGGACGGGGATCAGAGTACAGGGGCAGGGTGCCACTGCACCCGGGAATAAGGATACAGGGATGGGGACGGGGATCAGAGTACAGGGGCAGGGTGCCACTGCACCCCCGGGAATAAGGATACAGGGATGGGGACAGGGATCAGAGTACAGGGGCAGGGTGCCACTGCACGGAATAAGGATACAGGGATGGGGACAAGGATCAGAGTACAGGGCAGGTGCCACTGCACCCCCGGGAATAAGGATACAGTGATGGGGACGGGGATCAGAGTACAGGGGCAGGGTGCCACTGCACCCGGGAATAAGGATACAGTGATGGGGACGGGGATCAGAGTACAGGGGCAGGGTGCCACTACACCCCCGGGAATAAGGATACAGTGATGGGGACGGGGATCAGAGTATCGGGACAGGGTGCCGTTACACTCCTGCTAATAAGGATACAGTGATGGGGACGGGGATCAGAGTATTGGGACAGGGTGCCGTTACACACCCGGGAATAAGGATACAGTGATGGGGACGGGGATCAGAGTATCGGGACAGGGTGCCGTTACACTCCCGGGAATAAGGATACAGTGATGGGGACGGGGATCAGAGTACAGGGACAGCGGTGCCACTGCACACCCGGGAATAAGGATACAGTGATGGGGACGGGGATCAGAGTACAGGGGCAGGGTGCCACTGCACACCCGGGAATAAGGATACAGTGATGGGGACGGGGATCAGAGTACAGGGGCAGGGTGCCACTGCACACCCGGGAATAAGGATACAGTGATGGGGACGGGGATCAGAGTACAGGGCAGGGTGCCACTGCACACCCGGGAATAAGGATACAGTGATGGGGACGGGGATCAGAGTACAGGGGCAGGGTGCCACTGCACACCCGGGAATAAGGATACAGTGATGGGGACGGGGATCAGAGTACAGGGGCAGGGTGCCACTGCACACCCGGGAATAAGGATGCAGTGATGGGGACAAGGGATCAGAGTTACAGGGCAGGTGCCACTGCACACCCGGGAATAAGGATACAGTGATGGGGACAAGGATCAGAGTACAGGGGCAGGGTGCCACTGCACACCCGGGAATAAGGATACAGTGATGGGGACAAGGGATCAGAGTACAGGGGCAGGGTGCCACTGCACACCCCGGAATAAGGATACAGTGATGGGGACAAGGGATCAGAGTACAGGGGCAGGGTGCCACTGCACACCCGGGAATAAGGATACAGTGATGGGGACAAGGGATCAGAGTACAGGGGCAGGGTGCCACTGCACACCCGGGAATAAGGATACAGTGATGGGGACAGGGATCAGAGTACAGGGCAGGTGCCACTGCACCCGGGAATAAGGATACAGTGATGGGGACAAGGGATCAGAGTACAGGGGCAGGGTGCCACTGCACACCCGGGAATAAGGATACAGTGATGGGGACAAGGGATCAGAGTACAGGGGCAGGGTGCCACTGCACACCCGGGAATAAGGATACAGTGATGGGGACAAGGGATCAGAGTACAGGGGCAGGGTGCCACTGCACACCCGGGAATAAGGATACAGTGATGGGGACAAGGGATCAGAGTACAGGGGCAGGTGCCTGCACACCCGGAATAAGGATACAGTGATGGGGACAGGGATCAGAGTACAGGGGCAGGTGCCACTGCACCCGGGAATAAGGATACAGTGATGGGGACAAGGGATCAGAGTACAGGGCAGGGTGCCACTGCACACCGGAATAAGGATACAGTGATGGGGACAGGGATCAGAGTACAGGGGCGGGTGCCACTGCACACCGGAATAAGGATACAGTGATGGGGACAAGGGATCAGAGTACAGGGCAGGTGCCACTGCACACCCGGAATAAGGATACAGTGATGGGGACAAGGGATCAGAGTACAGGGGCAGGTGCCTGCACACCGGAATAAGGATACAGTGATGGGGACAGGGATCAGATACAGGGCAGGGTGCCACTGCACACCGGGAATAAGGATACAGTGATGGGACGGGATCAGAGTACAGGGGTAGGGTGCCACTGCACACCGGAATAGGGATACAGTGATGGGGACAAGGGATCAGAGTACGAGGGCAGGGTGCCACTGCACTCCGGAATAGGGATACAGTGATGGGGGCGGGATCAGAGTACAGGGGCAGGGTGCCACTGCACACCCGGGAATAGGGATACAGTGATGGGGACGGGGATCAGAGTACAGGGGCAGGGTGCCACTGCACACCCGGGAATAGGGATACAGTGATGGGGACGGGGATCAGAGTACAGGGGCAGGGTGCCACTGCACACCCGGGAATAGGGATACAGTGATGGGGACGGGGATCAGAGTACAGGACAGGGTGCCCTTACACACCCGGGAATAGGATACAGTGATGGGGACGGGGATCAGAGTACCGGGACAGGGTGCCCTTACACTCCCGGGAATAAGGATACAGTGATGGGGACGGGGATCAGAGTACCGGGACAGGGTGCCCTTACACTCCCGGGAAAAAGGATACAGTGATGGGGACGGGGATCAGAGTATGGGACAGGGTGCAGTTACCTCCGGAATAAGGATACAGTGATGGGGACGGGGATCAGAGTATGGACAGGGTGCCGTTACACTCCCGGAATAAGGATACAGTGATGGGGGCGGGGATGAGTATCGGGACAGGGTGCATTACACTCCCAAGAAATGGATACAGTGATGGGGGCCAGGGATCGGAAAGTGTCGGACAGGGTGCGTTACACCCGGGAAAAAGGATACAGTGATGGGGCGAGGGATCAGGTGTCGGGACAGGTGCGTTACACACAGGAAAAGGATACAGTGATGGGGACGGGGATCAGAGTATCGGGACAGGGTGCCGTTACACACCCGGGAAAAAGGATACAGTGATGGGGACGGGGATCAGAGTATCGGGACAGGGTGCCGTTACAGCCGGAATAAGGATACAGTGATGGGGACCGGGATCAGAGTATCGTGACAGGGTGCCACTGCACAGCCGGGAATAAGGATACAGGGATGGGGACGGGGATCAGAGTATCGTGACAGGGTGCCACTGCACAGCCGGGAATAAGGATACAGGGATGGGGACAAGGGATCAGAGTACAGGGGCAGGGTGCCACTGCACCCCCGGGAATAAGGATACAGGATGGGGACAAGGGATCAGAGTACAGGGCAGGGGTGCCACTGCAGGAATAAGGATACAGGGATGGGGCGGGGATCCAGAGTACAGGGCAGGGTGCCACACACCCCTGGAATAAGGATACAGGGATGGGGACGGGATCAGAGTCACAGGGGCAGGGTGCCACTACACCCCCGGGAATAAGGATACAGTGATGGGGACGGGGATCAGAGTACAGGGGCAGGGTGCCACTACACCCCCGGGAATAAGGATACAGTGATGGGGACGGGGATCAGAGTACAGGGGCAGGGTGCCACTACACCCCCGGGAATAGGGATACAGTGATGGGGACGGGGATCAGAGTACCGGGACAGGGTGCCGTTACACCCCGGGAATAGGGATACAGTGATGGGGACGGGGATCAGAGTATCGGGACAGGGTGCCGTTACACTCCTGCTAATAAGGATACAGTGATGGGGACGGGGATCAGAGTATCGGGACAGGGTGCCGTTACACTCCTGCTAATAAGGATACAGTGATGGGGACGGGGATCAGAGTATCGGGACAGGGTGCCGTTACACTCCCGGAATAAGGATACAGTGATGGGGACGGGGATCAGAGTATCGGGACAGGGTGCCGTTACACCCGGGAATAAGGATACAGTGATGGGACGGGGATCAGAGTATCGGGACAGGGTGCCGTTACACTCCCGGGAATAAGGATACAGTGATGGGGACGGGGATCAGAGTATGGGCGGTGCCACTGCACACCGAAAAGGATACAGTGATGGGGACGGGGATCAGAGTATCGGGCCTTGGTGCCACTGCACACCGGGAAAAGGATACAGTGATGGGGGCGGGATCAGAGTACAGGGACGCGTGCCCACTGCACACCCGGAAAAGGATACAGTGATGGGACGGGATCAGAGTACAGGGACACGGTGCCACTGCACACCCGGGAATAAGGATACAGTGATGGGGACGGGGATCAGAGTACAGGGACGCGGTGCCACTGCACACCCGGGAATAAGGATACAGTGATGGGGACGGGGATCAGAGTACAGGGACAGGGTGCCACTGCACACCCGGGAATAAGGATACAGTGATGGGGACGGGGATCAGAGTACAGGGCAGGGTGCCACTGCACACCCGGAATAAGGATACAGTGATGGGACGGGATCAGGTACAGAGGCAGGGTGCCTGCACACCCGGAATAAGGATACAGTGATGGGGACGGGATCAGAGTACAGGCAGGGTGCCACTGCACACCGGAATAAGGATACAGTGATGGGGACGGGATCAGAGTACAGGGTCAGGTGCCACTGCACACCCGGAATAAGGATACAGTGATGGGGACGGGATCAGAGTACAGGCAGGTGCCACTGCCCGGGAATAAGGATACAGTGATGGGGACGGGGATCAGAGTACAGGGCAGGTGCCACTGCACACCCGGGAATAAGGATACAGTGATGGGGACGGGATCAGAGTACAGGGCAGGGTGCTGCACCGGAATAAGGATACAGTGATGGGGACGGGGATCAGAGTACAGGGCAGGGTGCCACTGCACACCCGGGAATAAGGATACAGTGATGGGGACGGGGATCAGAGTACAGGGTCAGGGTGCCACTGCACACCCGGGAATAAGGATGCAGTGATGGGGACAAGGGATCAGAGTACAGAGGCAGGTGCCTCCGCACACCCGGGAACAAGGATACAGTGATGGGGACAAGGGATCAGAGTACAGGGCAGGGGTGCCATCAACAGGGGAACAAGGATACAAGTGATGGGGACAAGGGATCAGAGCAAGCAGGAGTGCCACTGCACCCGGGAATAAGGATGCAGTGATGGGGACAAGGATCAGAGTAGGCAGGGGTGCCACTGCAATAATTCGAATAAGGATACAGTGATGGGACAAGGATCAGAGTACAGGGTGTTACCGCACACCCGGAACAGGATACAGTGATGGGGACAAGGGATCAGAGTACAGGGGCAGGGTGCCACTGCACACCCGGAATAAGGATACAGTGATGGGGACGGGGATCAGGAGTACAGGGGCAGGGGCTACTGCACACCCGGAATAAGGGATACAGTGATGGGGACAGGGATCAGAGTAGTTAGGCAGGTGCCACTGCACCCGGAATAAGGATACAGTGATGGGGACAAGGGATCAGAGCAGGGGCAGGCAGTGCCACTGCACGATCCGGGAATAAGGATAGTGGATGGTGACAAGGATCAGAGTACAGGTGCAGGGGTGCCACTGCACACTCGGAACAAGGATACAGTGATGGGGACAAGGATCAGAGTACAGTGGCGGTGCCACTGCCCTCGGGAATAAGGATACAGTGATGGGACAGGGATCAGAGTACAGGGGGCAGGGGTGCCACTGCACACCGGGAATAGGATACAGTGATGGGGACAAGGGATCAGGTCCAGGGCAGGGTGCTACTGCACACCCGAATAAGGATACAGTGATGGGGACAAGGGATCAGAGTACAGGGGGCAGGGTTACCACCGCACACCCGGGAATAAGGATAAGATGGGGACATATGGATCAGAGCATAGGGCAGGTGCCACCGTAACAATCTGGAACAAGGATACAGTGATGGGGACAAGGGATCAGAGGTACAGGCAGGTGCCACTGCAACACCCGTGAACAAGGACACAGTGATGGGGACAAGGATCAGAGTACAGGGCAGGGGTGCACTGCACAAGAATAAGGATACAGTGATGGGGACAAGGGGATCAGAGTGCAGGTGCAGAGGCTGCACACCCGGGAATAAGGATACAGATGGGATGGGGTGATCAGAGTACAGGGCAGGTGCCACTGCATCACTGGAATAAGGATACAGTGATGGGGACAGTGGATCAGAGTACAGGGGCAGGTGCCACTGCACACCCGGGAATAAGGATACAGTGATGGGGTTGACGGGATCGGTGAGCGTAGGGCAGGTGGCTACACCCGGGAATAAGGGATACAGTGATGGGGACAAGGGATCAGAGTACAGGGCAGGGGTGCCACTGCACTCGGGAATAAGGATACAGTGATGGGGACAAGGGATCAGAGTATCCAGGCAGGGGTGCCGCTGCACACCGAATAAGGATACAGTGATGGGGACAAGGGATCAGAGTACAGGGGCAGGTGCTCCTGCACACCCGGGAATAAGGATACAGTGATGGGACAAGGGATCAGAGTACAGGGGCAGGTGCCACTGCACTCCCGTGAATAAGGATACAGTGATGGGACAAGTGATCGAGTACAGGGGCAGGGTGCCACTGCACACCCGGGAACGTGATACAGTGATGGGGACAAGGGACTGAGTACAGGGGCAGGTGCCACTGCACACCTGGAATAAGGATACAGTGATGGGGACAAGGATCAGAGTACATAGGGCAGTGCCATCGCACCGGGAACAAGGCACAGTGATGGGCAAGGGATCAGAGTACAGGGGAAGGTGCCACTGCACACCCGGGAATAAGGATACAGTGATGGGGACAAGGGATCAGAGTACAGGGCGGTGCTACTGCACCCTGGAATAAGGATAGTGATGGGGACAAGGATCAGAGTACAGGGGCAGGGTGCCACTGCACACCCGGAATAAGGATATGATGGGACAAGGGATCAGAGTGCAGGGCAGGGGTGCCACTGCACACCCGGAATGAAGGATACAGTGATGGGGACAAGGGATCAGAGTACATGGGGCAGGTGCCACTGCACATGGAATAAGGATACAGTGATGGGGACAAGGATCAGGGAGGTCAGGTAGGTGCCACTGCACACCTGAATGCGATACAGGATGGGGACAAGGGATCAGAGTACAGGGCAGGGTGCCACTGCACACCGGGAATAGGGATACAGTGATGGGGACGGGGATCAGAGTACAGGCAGGGTGCCACCACACCGGAATAGGGATACATTGGTGGGACGGGGATCAGAGTACAGGGCAGGTGCCACTGCACACCGGGGAACAGGTACAGTGATGGGGAGTGGATCAGAGTACCGGACAGGTGCGCCTGCACACCGGGAACAGGGATACAGTGATGGGGGACGGGGGATCAGAGCACCGGACAGGGGTGCCGCTATACACCGGAACAGGGATACAGTGATGGGACGGGGATCAGAGTACCGTACAGGGTGCCTTTACTTCCGGGAATAAGGATACAGTGATGGGGACGGGATCAGAGTATCGGGACAGGTGCCGCTACACCTTGAATAAGGATACAGTGATGGGGACGTGGGATCAGAGTCGGGACAATGTCAGTTACTCCGAATAAGGATACAGTGGGGGACGGGGATCAGAGTATCGGACAGGGTGCCGCTATACTTCGTGGAATAAGGATACAGTGATGGGGACGGGACTGGAGTATCGGACAGGGGTGCCGCTATACTTCCCGGAATGAGGATACGGTGATGGGGACGGGATCAGAGTATCGGGACAGGGTGCCGTTATACCCCGGGAATAAGGATACAGTGATGGGGACGGGATCAGAGACGGGAGGGTGCCGTATACACCGGGAATAAGGATACAGTGATGGGGACGGGATCAGAGTATGGACAGGTGCCGTTACACACCCGGAAAAGGATACAGTGATGGGACGGGGATCAGAGTATCGGACAGGTGGCTGTTACACACCGAAAAGGATACAGGGATGGGACGGGATCAGAGTATCGGGACAGGGTGCCACTAGCACACCCGGGAAAAGGATACAGGGATGGGGATGGGATCAGAGTATCGTGACAGGTGCCACTGCACAGCCGAATAAGGTGACAGTGATGGGGACGGGATCAGAGATGTCGGGGACAGGTGCCACTGCACAGCCGGGAACAAGGATACAGGGATGGGGACGGGATCAGAATACAGAGGGGCAGGGTGCCACTGCACTCGGGAATAAGGATACAGGGATGGGGATTGGGGATCAGAGTACAGGGCAGGGTGCCGTTACCCCGGGAATAAGGTACAGGGATGGGGCGGGGATCTAGTGTACAGGGGCAGGTGTCATGATACCCCGGGAATAAGGATCAGATGGATGGGGACGGGATCTGAGCACAGGGCAGGGGTGCTACCATACCCCGGAATAAGGATAGTGATGGGGACGGGATCAGAGCACAGGGCAGGGTGCCACTACCCCGGGAATAAGGATAGGCGGTGGGGACGGGATCAGAGCACAGGGGCAGGGTGCGTCACCACACCCGGGAATAAGGATACAGTGATGGGACGGGATCAGAGTATCGACAGGTGCCGTCACACCCGGGAATAGGGATGCAGTGATGGGGACGGGATCAGAGTATCGGGACAGGGTGCCGTTACACTCCTGCTAATAAGGATACAGTGATGGGACAGGTACAGAGTATCGGGACGGGGTGTCACATCCGAGAATAAGGATACAGTGATGGGTCGGGATCAGAGTATCGGGACAGGGTGCTTATACTCCTGCTAATGATGACAGTGATGGGGACGGGATCAGAGACGACAGGGTGTCATACACTCCGGGAATAGGATACATGATGGGGACGGGATCAGAGTATCGACAGGTGCTACCACACCGGAAAGGATACAGTGATGGGACGGGGTCATATATGGAGTGCTACTGCACACCGGGAAAAGGACAGGATGGGGACGGGACTGAGACAGGGACACGTGCCACTGCAACTGGAAAAGGATACAGGATGGGGACTGGGATCGAGGGACCGTGCCACTGCACAATCTGGAACAAGGATACAGTGATGGGGACACTGAGTACAGGGAGCGCCAGTGCAGGCCCCGGGAACAAGGATGCCAGTGATGGGGACGGGATCAGAGTACAGGGCAGGTGCCACTGCACACCCGGAATAAGGATGTTATGATGGGGACGGGACTAGAGTATAGGGCAGGTGCCACTGCACACGGGATAAGAGTGATGGGACGGGATCAGAGTACAGGGTCAGGTGCTACTGCACACCTGGAATAAGGCGGATGGGACGGGATCAGGGCTTAGGGGTGCCACTGTACACCTGGGGCTGTATACAGATGGGACTGTGAGCATGGGTCAGGTGCCACTCGCACACCCGGGAATAAGGATACAGGATGGGGACGATCGAGTACAGGTCAGGGGTGCCACTGCACTCCCGAATAAGGTAGCGTGCTAGGGGGGATCAGAGTTTGGGGCAGGGTGTCACTGCGCCCGGGAATACGGATAAGTGATGGGACGGGGATGAGAGCAGGGCAGGTGCCACCGCACACCAAATAAGGATGCTGGTGATGGGACGGGACTGAGCACAGGGCAGGCGCCACTGCACCCGGAATAAGGATAAGGATGGGACGGGATCAGAGTAGTGGGCAGGGTGCCACTTCACACCCGGGAACAAGGACAGTGATGGGGACGGGGATCAGAGCACAGGGGGCAGGGTGCCAAATGCACACCCGGGAATAAGGATACAGATGGGGACGGGATCAGAGACAGGGCAGGTGCCACTGCACAATCTGGAATAAGGATACAGGATGGGGCGGGATCAGAGTGACAGGGGTAGGGTGCCACTGCACACCCGGGGAATATCAAGGATACAGTGATGGGACGGGATCAGAGTACAGGGAGCCACTGCACCCGGGAAGGATACAGTGATGGGATGGGGAGTAGAGGGCAGGGTGCCACTGCACACCCGGATAAGGATACAGGATGGGGACAAGGGATCAGGCATTGGGCAGGTGCCATTGCACCCGGGAACAAGGACAGTGATGGGGACAAGGACTGGGTAGGGCAGGTGCCCGCACCCGGAATAAGGAGACAGGGTGCCGCTGCACGGGAATAGGATACGGTGGTGGGGGCGGGGCTCGAGTATAGGGACAGGGTGCCGCTGCACGGGAATAGGATCACGGTGGTGGGGACGGGGCTCAGAGTATAGGGACAGGGTGCGCTGCACGCCGGGAATAAGGATCTGGTGGTGGGGGCCGGGCTCAGAGTATAGGGACAGGGTGCGCTGCACTGGGAATAAGATACGGTGGTGGGGGCAGGGCTCAAGTATAGGGACAGGGTGCGCTGCACTGCAGGAATAAGGATACGGTGGTGGGGCGGGGCTCAGAGTATAGGGACAGGGTGCCGCTGCACATCCGGGAATAAGGATACGGTGGTGGGGACGGGGCTCAGAGTATAGGGACAGGGTGCCGCTGCACACCCGGGAATAAGGATACGGTGGTGGGGACGGGGCTCAGAGTATAGGGACAGGGTGCCGCTGCAGACCCGGGAATAAGGATACGGTGGTGGGGACGGGGCTCAGAGTATAGGGACAGGGTGCCGCTGCACACCCGGGAATAAGGATACGGTGGTGGGGACGGGGCTCAGAGTATAGGGACAGGGTGCCGCTGCACGGGGAATAAGGATACGGTGGTGAGAGGCAGGGGCTCAGAGTAAAGGACAAGGTGCCGCTGCACTTGGGAATAGGATCACGGTGGTGGGGCAGGGCTCAGAGTATAGGGACAGGTGCGCTGCACGGGAATAAGATCGCAGTGGTGGGGCGGGCTCAGAGTATAGGGACAGGGTGCGCTGCACGGGAATAGAGATCACGGTGGTGGGGCGGGGCTCAGAGTATAGGGACAGGGTGCCGCTGCACACCCGGGAATAAGGATACGGTGGTGGGGACGGGGCTCAGAGTATAGGGACAGGGTGCCGCTGCACACCCGGGAATAAGGATACGGTGGTGGGGACGGGGCTCAGAGTATAGGGACAGGGTGCCGCTGCACACCCGGGAATAAGGATACGGTGGTGTGGACGGGGCTCAGAGTATAGGGACAGGGTGCCGCTGCACACCCGGGAATAAGGATACGGTGGTGGGGACGGGGCTCAGAGTATAGGGACAGGGTGCCGCTGCACACCCGGGAATAAGGATACGGTGGTGGGGGCGGGGCTCAGAGTATAGGGACAGGGTGCGCTGCACTTGGGAATAAGAGATACGGTGGTGGGGCAGGGCTCAGAGTATAGGGACAGGGTGCAGCTGCACAGGGGAATAAGGATCTGGGTGGTGGGGGGGAGGCTCAGAGTATAGGGACAGGGTGCGCTGCACTTGGAATAGAGGATAGGGTGGTGGGGACGGGGGCTCAGAGTATAGGGACAGGGTGCCGCTGCACTTGGGAATAAGGATACAGTGGTGGGGACGGGGCTCAGGTATAGGGACAGGTGCCGCTGCACTTGGGAATAGGATCGAGTGGTGGGGCGGGGCTCAGAGTATAGGGACAGGTGCCGCTGCACTGGGGAACAGAATACGGTGGTGGGGACGGGGCTCAGAGTATAGGGACAGGGTGCCGCTGCACGGGGAATAGAGATCTGGTGGTGGGGCGGGGCTCAGAGTATAGGGACAGGGTGCCGCTGCACTTGGGAATAGAGACTCAGGTGGTGGGGGCAGGGCTCAGAGTATAGGGACAGGGTGCGCTGCACTTGGGAATAGAGATACAGTGGTGGGGACGAGGGCTCAGAGTATAGGGACAGGGTGCCGCTGCACGGGAATAGAGATACAGTGGTGGGGACGGGCTCAGAGTATAGGGACAGGGTGCGCTGCACGGGAATAAGGATACGGTGGTGGGGCGGGGCTCAGAGTATAGGGACAGGGTGCCGCTGCACGAGGAATAAGATACAGTGGTGGGGACGGGCTCAGAGTATAGGGACAGGGTGCGCTGCACGATGGGAATAAGGATACGGTGGTGGGGCAGGGGCTCAGAGTATAGGGACAGGGTGCAGCTGCACTTGAGGAATAAGGATGCGGTGGTGGGGCGGGGCTCAGGTATAGGGACAAGTGCCGCTGCACTGAGGAATAGAGATACGGTGGTGGGGCGGGCTCAGAGTATAGGGACAGGTGCCGCTGCACGGGGAATAAGGATCGGTGGTGGGGGCGGGCTCAGAGTATAGGGACAGGTGCGCTGCACGGGAATAAGAGATACGGTGGTGGGGCGGGGCTCAGAGTATAGGGACAGGGTGCCGCTGCACTGGGAATAAGGATACGGTGGTGGGAGCGGGCTCAGAGTATAGGGACAGGGTGCGCTGCACGGGAATAAGGATACGGTGGTGGGGGCGGGCTCAGAGTATAGGGACAGGGTGCCGCTGCACGAGGAATAAGAATGCAGTGGTGGGGCAGGCTCAGAGTATAGGGACAGGGTGCGCTGCACGAGGAATAGAGATCTGGTGGTGGGGGCGGGGCTCAAGTATAGGGACAGGGTGCGCTGCACGGGGAATAAGAGATCGGTGTGGTGGGGACGGGGCTCAGAGTATAGGGACAGGTGCGCTGCACTGGGAATAGAGATGCGGTGGTGGGGCAGGGGCTCAGAGTATAGGGACAGGGTGCGCTGCACACGGGAATAAGGATACGGTGGTGGGGCGGGGCTCAGAGTATAGGGACAGGGTGCCGCTGCACTTGGGAATAAGGATCGGTGGTGGGGCGGGGCTCAGAGTATAGGGACAGAGTGCGCTGCACCCGGGAATAAGGATCGTGGTGTGGGACGGGCTCAAGTATAGGGACAGGTGCCGCTGCACGGGAATAAGGATCGGTGGTGGGGACAGGGCTCAGAGTATAGGGACAGGGTGCGCTGCACGGGAATAAGGATCACGGTGGTGGGGCCGGGGCTCAGTATAGGGACAGGGTGCGCTGCACGGGAATAGGATCGGTGGTGGGGACGGGCTCAGTATAGGGACAGGGTGCCGCTGCACGGGAATAAGGATATCGGTGGTGGGGCCGGGCTCAGAGTATAGGGACAGGGTGCCGCTGCACACCCGGGAATAAGGATACGGTGGTGGGGACGGGGCTCAGAGTATAGGGACAGGGTGCCGCTGCACACCCGGGAATAAGGATACGGTGGTGGGGACGGGGCTCAGAGTATAGGGACAGGGTGCCGCTGCACACCCGGGAATAAGGATACGGTGGTGGGGACGGGGCTCAGAGTATAGGGACAGGGTGCCGCTGCACACCCGGGAATAAGGATACGGTGGTGGGGCCGGGGCTCAGAGTATAGGGACAGGGTGCCGCTGCACCGGGAATAAGAGATCTGTGGTGGGGGCGGGCTCAGAGTATAGGGACAGGGTGCCGCTGCACCCGAGGAATAGAGATCGTGTGGTGGGGCGGGGCTCAGAGTATAGGGACAGGTGCGCTGCAGGGAATGAGATGCGGTGGTGGGGAGGGGCTCAGAGTATAGGGACAGGGTGCGCTGCACTGGGAATAAGGATACGGTGGTGGGGGCAGGGCTCAGAGTATAGGGACAGGGTGCCGCTGCACACCCGGGAATAAGGATACGGTGGTGGGGACGGGGCTCAGAGTATAGGGACAGGGTGCCGCTGCACACCCGGGAATAAGGATACGGTGGTGGGGACGGGGCTCAGAGTATAGGGACAGGGTGCCGCTGCACACCCGGGAATAAGGATTCGGTGGTGGGGACGGGGCTCAGAGTATAGGGACAGGGTGCGCTGCACCGGGAATAAGGATCTCGGTGGTGGGGCAGGGGCTCAGAGTATAGGGACAGGGTGCCGCTGCACTGGGGAATAAGGATCGGTGGTGGGGCGGGGCTCAGAGTATAGGGACAGGGTGCGCTGCACGGGGAATAAGGATAGTGGTGGTGGGGACGGGGCTCAGAGTATAGGGACAGGTGCCGCTGCACTGGGAATGAGATACGGTGGTGGGGACGGGGCTCAGAGTATAGGGACAGGGTGCGCTGCACGGGAATAAGAGATCGGTGGTGGGGACAGGGCTCAGAGTATAGGGACAGGTGCCGCTGCACGGGAATAAGGATCGGTGGTGGGGGCGGGGCTCAGAGTATAGGGACAGGGTGCCGCTGCACTTGGGAATAGAGATCACGGTGGTGGGGACGGGCTCAGAGTATAGGGACAGGGTGCGCTGCACCGGGAATGAGGATCACGGTGGTGGGGGCGGGCTCAGAGTATAGGGACAGGGTGCCGCTGCACACGGAATAGAGATCGGTGGTGGGGACGGGGCTCAGAGTATAGGGACAGGTGCCGCTGCACTTGGGAATAAAGGATCTGGTGGTGGGGACGGGCTCAGAGTATAGGGACAGGGTGCCGCTGCACCGGGAATAGAGATACGGTGGTGGGGCAGGGGCTCAGAGTATAGGGACAGGGTGCCGCTGCACTAGGAATAGAGATACGGTGGTGGGGACAGGGGCTCAGAGTATAGGGACAGGCGCGCTGCACTTGGGAATAGAGATCGGTGGTGGGGGCGGGGCTCAGACTATAGGGACAGGCGCCGCTGCACCGGGAATAAGAGATCTACGGTGGTGGGGGCAGGGCTCAGACTATAGGGACAGGCCGCTGCACCAGGGAATAGAGATACGGTGGTGGGGGCGGGGCTCAGACTATAGGGACAGGCGCGCTGCACGGGAATAAGGATACGGTGGTGGGGGCGGGCTCAGACTATAGGGACAGGTGCCGCTGCACAGGGAATAGAGATCTGGGTGGTGGGGGCGGGGCTCAGACTATAGGGACAGGCGCTGCACGGGAATAAGAGATACAGGTGGTGGGGCAGGGCTCAGAGTATAGGGACAGGGCGCGCTGCACCGGGAATAAGGATCCGGTGGTGGGGGCGGGGCTCAGACTATAGGGACAGGCGCGCTGCACCGGGAATAGAGATACTGGTGGTGGGGGCGGGCTCAGACTATAGGGACAGGCGCGCTGCACAGGGAATAGAGATACGGTGGTGGGGGCAGGGCTCAGACTATAGGGACAGGCGCGCTGCACACCCGGGGAATAAGGAATACGGCGGTGGGGGCGGGCTCAGACTATAGGGACAGGCGCTGCACCCGGGAATAAGAGATCGGCTGGTGGGGGCAGGCTCAGACTATAGGGACAGGCGCCGCTACCTCCAGGAATAGAGATCTGAGGTGGGGGCGGGGCTCAGACTATAGGGACAGGCGCGCTGCACCAGGAATAGAGATACGGTGGTGGGGGCGGGGCTCAGACTATAGGGACAGGCGCGCTGCACCGGGGAATAAGGATACGGTGGTGGGGGCGGGGCTCAGACTATAGGGACAGGCGCGCTGCACCGGAATAAGAGATCGGTGGTGGGGGCGGGGCTCAGACTATAGGGACAGGCGCCGCTGCCACCCGGGAATAAGGATACGGTGGTGGGGGCGGGGCTCAGACTATAGGGACAGGCGCCGCTGCACTCGAGGAATAGAGATGCTGGTGGGGGCGGGGCTCAGACTATAGGGACAGGCGCCGCTGCAGAGGAATAAGGATCTGTCGGTGGGGCAGGATCAGACTATAGGGACAGGCGCCGCTGCAGGGAATAAGGATCTGGCGGTGGGGGCGGGGATCAGACTATAGGGACAGGCGCCGCTGCACTGAGGAATAAGGATACGCGGTGGGGCGAGGATCAGACTATAGGGACAGGCGCCGCTGCAGGGAAGAAGGATCGGCGGTGGGGGCGGGGATCAGACTATAGGGACAGGCGCGCTGCACTGAGGAACAAGGATCGGCGGTGGGGCGGGGATCAGACTATAGGGACAGGGCGCGCTGCACACGGGAACAAGGATCTGGCGGTGGGGCGGGGATCAGACTATAGGGACAGGCGCGCTGCACCGGGAACAAGGATCTGGCGGTGGGGCGGGATCAGACTATAGGGACAGGCGCGCTGCACCGGGAACAAGGATCTGGCGGTGGGGCGGGGATCAGACTATAGGGACAGGGCGCCGCTGCACACCCGGGAACAAGGATACGGCGGTGGGGACGGGGATCAGACTATAGGGACAGGGCGCCGCTGCACACACGGGAACAAGGATACGGCGGTGGGGACGGGGATCAGACTATAGGGACAGGGCGCCGCTGCACCGGGAATAAGGATACAGTGATGGGGACGGGGATCAGGTACTAGGGACAGGCGCGCTACACCCGAGAATAAACATACAGTGATGGGGCGGGGATCAGAGTACAGGGACAGGGTGCCGTTGCACACCCGGGAATAAACATACAGTGATGGGGACGGGGATCAGAGTACAGGGACAGGGTGCCGTTGCACCCCTGGGAATAAGGATACAGTGATGGGGACGGGGATCAGAGTACAGGGACAGGGTGCCACTGCACCCCTGGGAATAAACATGCAGTGATGGGGACGGGGATCAGACTATAGGGACAGGGTGCCGTTACACCCCTGGGAATAAGGATGCAGTGATGGGGACGGGGATCAGACTATAGGGACAGGGTGCCGTTACACCCCTGGGAATAAGGATGCAGTGATGGGGACGGGGATCAGACTATAGGGACAGGGTGCCATTACACCCCTGGGAATAAGGATGCAGTGATGGGGACGGGGACCACAGCATAGGGACAGGGTGCCGTTACAGTCCTGGGAATAATGATGCAGTGATGGGGACGGGGACCACAGCATAGGGACAGGGTGCCGTTACACACCTGGGAATAAGGATACAGTGATGGGGACGGGGATCAGACTATAGGGACAGGGTGCCGTTACACACCTGGGAATAGGATACAGTGATGGGGACGGGGATCAGAGTATAGGGACAGGGTGCCGTTACACACCTGGGAATAAGGATACAGTGATGGGGACGGGGATCAGAGTATAGGGACAGGGTGCCGTTACACACCTGGGAATAAGGATACAGTGATGGGGACGGGGATCAGAGTATAGGGGCAGGGTGCCGTTGCACACCCGGGAATAAGGATACAGTGATGGGGACGGGGATCAGACTATAGGGGCAGGGTGCCGTTGCACTCCCGGGAATAAGGATACAGTGATGGGGACGGGGATCAGACTATAGGGACAGGGTGCCGCTGCACACGGGAATAAGGATACAGGGATGGGGACGGGGATCAGAGCATCGGGACAGGGTGCCGCTGCACAGCCGGGAATAAGGATACAGGGATGGGGACGGGGATCAGAGCATCGGGACAGGGTGCCGCTGCACAGCCGGGAATAAGGATACAGGGATGGGGACGGGGATCAGAGCATCGGGACAGGGTGCCGCTGCACCGGAATAAGGATACAGGGATGGGGACGGGGATCAGAGCATCGGGACAGGGTGCCGCTGCACAGCCGGGAATAAGGATACAGGGATGGGGACGGGGATCAGAGCATCGGGACAGGGTGCCGCTGCACAGCCGGGAATAAGGATACAGGGATGGGGCCGGGGATCAGAGCATCGGGACAGGGTGCCGCTACACAGCCGGGAATAAGGATACAGTGATGGGGCCGGGAATAAGGATACAGTGATGGGGACGGGGATCAGGGTATAGGGACAGGGTGCCACTGCACACCTGGGAATAAGGATACAGTGATGGGGACGGGGATCAGCGTATAGGGACAGGGTGCCATTGCACACCTGGGAATAAGGATACAGTGATGGGGACGGGGATCAGCGGATAGGGACAGGGGTGCCACTGCACACCAGGAATAGGATACAGCGATGGGGACGGGGGATCAGAGTATAGGGACAGGTGCCACTGCACACCTGGGAATAAGGTTACAGTGATGGGGACGGGGATCAGAGTACAGGGACAGGGTGCCACTACACACCTGGGAATAAGGATACAGTGATGGGGACGGGGATCAGAGTACAGGGACAGGGTGCCATTACACACCTGGGAATAAGGATACAGTGATGGGGACGGGGATCAGAGTACAGGGACAGGGTGCCGTTACACCTGGGAATAAGGATACAGTGATGGGGACGGGGATCAGAGTATAGGGGCAGGGTGCCGTTACACCTCTGGGAATAAGGATACAGTGATGGGGACGGGGATCAGACTATAGGGACAGGGTGCCGTTACACACCTGGGAATAAGGATACAGTGATGGGGACGGGGATCAGACTATAGGGACAGGGTGCCATTACACTCCTGGGAATAATGATGCAGTGATGGGGTCGGGGATCAGACTATAGGGACAGGGTGCCATTACACTCCTGGGAATAATGATGCCGTGATGGGGACGGGGACCACAGCATAGGGACAGGGTGCCATTACACTCCTGGGAATAATGATGCAGTGATGGGGACGGGGACCACAGCATAGGGACAGGGTGCCGTTACACACCTGGGAATAAGGATACAGTGATGGGGACGGGGATCAGACTATAGGGACAGGGTGCCATTACACACCTGGGAATAATGATGCAGTGATGGGGACGGGGACCACAGCATAGGGACAGGGTGCCATTACACTCCTGGGAATAATGATGCAGTGATGGGGACGAGGATCAGAGTATAGGGACAGGGTGCCACTGCACACCGGGGAATAAGGTTACAGTGATGGGGACGAGGATCAGAGTATAGGGACAGGGTGCCACTACACACCGGGGAATAAGGTTACAGTGATGGGGACGGGGATCAGAGTATAGGGACAGGGTGCCACTGCACACCTGGGAATAAGGTTACAGTGATGGGGACGGGGATCAGAGTATAGGGACAGGGTGCCACTGCACACCTGGGAATAAGGTTACAGTGATGGGGACGGGGATCAGAGTATAGGGACAGGGTGCCATTACACACCTGGGAATAAGGATACAGTGATGGGGACGAGGATCAGAGCATCGGGACAGGGTGCCGCTGCACAGCCGGGAATAAGGATACAGGGATGGGTACGGGGATCAGAGCATCGGGACAGGGTGCCGTTACACAGCCGGGAATAAGGATACAGTGATGGGGCCGGGAATAAGGATACAGTGATGGGGACGGGGATCAGGGTATAGGGACAGGGTGCCACTGCACACCTGGGAATAAGGATACAGTGATGGGGACGGGGATCAGAGTATAGGGACAGGGTGCCATTGCACACCTGGGAATAAGGATACAGTGATGGGGACGGGGATCAGAGTATAGGGACAGGGTGCCATTACACACCCGGGAATAAGGATACAGTGATGGGGACGGATCACAGTACAGGACAAGGTGCCATTGCACACCTGGGAATAAGGATACAGTGATGGGACGGGATCAGCGTATAGGGACAGGGTGCCACTGCACACCTGGGAATAAGGATACAGTGATGGGGACGTGGATCAGAGTATAGGGACAGGGTGCCACTGCACACCTGGGAATAAGGATACAGTGATGGGGACGTGGATCAGAGTACAGGGACAGGGTGCCACTACACACCTGGGAATAAGGATACAGTGATGGGGACGGGGATCAGAGTACAGGGACAGGGTGCTGTTACACACCTGGGAATAAGGATACATGAATGGATCACAGTATGGAGACAGGGTGCCATTACACACCTGGGAATAAGGATACAGTGATGGGGACGGGGATCAGAGTATAGGGACAGGGTGCCGTTACACACCTGGGAATAAGGATACAGTGATGGGGACGGGGATCAGAGTATAGGGGCAGGGTGCCGTTACACCCTGGGAATAAGGATACAGTGATGGGGACGGGGATCAGAGTATAGGGGCAGGGTGCCGTTACACCCCTGGGAATAAGGATACAGTGATGGGGACGGGGATCAGACTATAGGGACAGGGTGCCGTTACACACCTGGGAATAAGGATACAGTGATGGGGACGGGGATCAGACTATAGGGACAGGGTGCCATTACACACCTGGGAATAATGATGCAGTGATGGGGACGGGGATCAGACTATAGGGACAGGGTGCCATTACACTCCTGGGAATAATGATGCAGTGATGGGGACGGGGACCACAGCATAGGGACAGGGTGCCATTACACTCCTGGGAATAATGATGCAGTGATGGGGACGGGGACCACAGCATAGGGACAGGGTGCCGTTACACACCTGGGAATAAGGATACAGTGATGGGGACGGGGATCAGACTATAGGGACTGGGTGCCATTACACACCTGGGAATAATGATGCAGTGATGGGGACGGGGACCACAGCATAGGGACAGGGTGCCATTACACTCCTGGGAATAATGATGCAGTGATGGGGACGAGGATCAGAGTATAGGGACAGGGTGCCACTGCACACCTGGGAATAAGGTTACAGTGATGGGGACGAGGATCAGAGTATAGGACAGGTGCCACTGCACACGGGGAATAAGGTTACAGTGATGGGGGCCGGGGATCAGACTATAGGGCAGGGTGCCGTTATACAGGAATAAGGATGCAGTGATGGGGACGGGGATCAGACTATAAGGACAGGGTGCCATTACACTCCTGGGAATAAGGATACAGTGATGGGGACGGGGACCACAGCATAGGGACAGGGTGCCATTACACACCTGGGAATAATGATGTAGTGATGGGGACGGGGACCACAGCATAGGGACAGGGTGCCATTACACTCCTGGGAATAATGATGCAGTGATGGGGACGGGGATCAGAGTATAGGGACAGGGTGCCACTGCACTCCTGGGAATAAGGATACAGTGATGGGGACGAGGATCAGACTATAGGGACAGGGTGCCACTGCACACCTGGGAATAAGGATACAGTGATGGGGGCGGGGATCAGACTATAGGGACAGGGTGCCATTACACTCCTGGGAATAATGATGCAGTGATGGGGCCGGGGATCAGAGTATAGGGACAGGGTGCCGTTACACACCTGGGAATAAGGATACAGTGATGGGGACGGTGATCAGAGTATAGGGACAGGGTGCCGCTACTCACCTGGGAATAAGGATACAGTGATGGGGACGGGGATCAGAGTATCGGGACAGGGTGCCGTTACACACCTGGGAATAAGGATACAGTGATGGGGACGGGGATCAGAGTATCGGGACAGGGTGCGTTACACACCTGGGAATAAGGATACAGTGATGGGGACGGGGATCAGAGTATCGGGACAGGGTGCCATTACACACCTGGGAATAAGGATACAGTGATGGTGGCCGGGGATCAGAGTATAGGGACAGGGTACCATTACACCTGGGAATAAGGATACAGTGATGGGGACGGGGATCAGAGTATAGGGACAGGGTGCCACTACACACCTGGGAATAAGGATACAGTGATGGGGACGGGGATCAGAGTATAGGGACAGGGTGCCACTACATACCTGGGAATAAGGATACAGTGATGGGAACGGGGATCAGAGTATAGGGATAGGGTGCCGTTACACACCTGGGAATAAGGATACAGTGATGGGGACAGGGATCAGAGTATAGTGACAGGGTGCCGTTACACACCTGGGAATAAGGATACAGTGATGAGGACGGGGATCAGAGTATTTGCAAGATGATAGGACTGTGTGGGTTTTAGGAGAGTAGAAGTATCTGCTGAAAGCTGTAAAAGCATTAACGCATTCTTAAGGCATTTGTTCTCGTTTCAGCTCTTTTTCAGTGTTGCTATGGGCTGTTTTAAGCTGTTATAAGGTGTTACAAAATTTTTAAATTAGCGGTAGGCCCCTGGTTGCAGAGAAAATGCTGAATGTAACTGTGAATTGATGCCTTTGTAGACGTTTAAATTTTTCATATAGGATAAGAGAAATAGGGCACGAACAGTTTGTAATTCTTACTTATGGTGACTTTTAGTTAATGACCTATATATTCTTTGATTTATTCAGTGTTGGACTTTGAGAAAGGAGTTCTGTCTATTGACAGTGCCCTGGATTCTACCTCTGCCTCTATTCGGGGCTGGCGATTGGCGATCTGGAGACTTGGAGAACCAGAGAAAGAGAGCAAAGCTACAAGCACACACAAGTCTAAATTCAAGTTAAAGGATCCCAGGGTGTTATTTCTGCTACTGCTGCTGTAGCATAGCCATCATATCATCTTATTTTTTTTTTATTCTCTCTTTATGCCCCCTTCTCACCGCATCACCTCCTTATCTTCAGGAGACTCCCATGGCCTTGTACGTCCCTGCTCGTTTGTCCAGTTGCTGGTGCAGTCTATCCCCCCATGAAGCCTTGGTTTAACCCCCAGGTGGGTATGAGGTGGGGCCCTCTTTCCTCCGCCCCGAGTGTCTGTGTTTCATCAGGGATCTGTTGCCGGTACTGGCAGGGGCCGTGGGATCGGGGCCTGGAGCTCCGTCTACAGGGAACAATGCGTTTTTTTTTTCCTGCTTTCTATGGACCCTCCCACAGGACATCAGCACGCATTGGAAACCATGGGACAATGTACGCCAGACGCAAGCAATGCTCCGCTCCCGGTTGACGCCCTCCCTTCCCTTCTGCTTGCTGTCACGCTGCACCTTCACCTGTGGTCACCCAGGTGGCGATAGAACGGCGGGGACATGCAACCCACCCGCTCCGGAGGAGGAGAGCAGCCTTGGATGCTCAATCCTCCTCACCCCGGCTGCCCTCCAGCTACCCGAGTCCGTTCCCACACCTGGGTCGCTGGCACCGTGAGCGGTAGCCCTACCGCTGTGCTGGCGGGCTGGCATATCATCTTATTTTTGAATGTCTTTTCTTCTGGCTTGGGACTGATAAGTACTGTTTTTGCTGTTTTATTGTTCTCATATTTTACTTTTGAAGAACCCTCCATTAATTGTTACTGCCTGATGTAAGTTCAGTGGGACTTTTTAACTCTGCACCAAACGGTACTACAGAGGACTTCTATGGAATAACATAGTTTTCAAGGACTTCTTCCTGGATTTTAATTTTTTTTGTTTCTGCGTTTTAATTTATGGGACAGTTTAGCGACAATTAAATAATAGTCTGCTATTAATTGGTTATTAATTGCTATTAAGTAAGTGTGATCAGTGTGTTGACTCTGATTGTCCCTACGGGTCTTGGTTGTTATACTAATTTATATTAATCTAGAGTTGTTAGAGTTATTATTAGTATATTGCTTGTTAAAGCATTTATGATGGCGTTACCCAGGCTGCAAACGGAAGCATTAGGGGATTCTCCTCAACCTGAGTCTAATCTTACATCAGCATCCAAAAAGAAACATAAGAAAAGAGGTAGAGCTGGAAATAAAAAAGTGAAGAAGGTAAATTTAGTCAACACAGACAACAGGGATAAGCAAAGGTATTTCGTGCTTTCTGCTGCTCACTGTTGTCTGTTACATGACATCTCTGCATCTAGAGGATTCCCCTACATGCAGTAAGGACTTTGCCAGTGTGAGAGTTGTGATCTTTCTTTACTGTTACCATCAGTGTGTAGGGGGCTTGGGGGGAGCTGACTGAATACAGTTGAAGAGGGGGGGGGACTGTGGGGCTTTATATCTCAGTGCCGTTCGCAAGCGGCTAGATGTATTTCATGCTTTCTGCTGCTCACTGTTGTCTGTTACATGACGTCCCTGCACCGAGATGATTCCCCTACACACAGTAAGGACTTTGCCAGTGTGCGAGACGGAGTTGTGATCTTTTTACTGTTACCATCAGTGTGTAGGGGGCTCGGGGGAGCTGATTGAATACAACTGAAGAGGCGGGGACTGTGGGGCTTTATATCTCAGTGTCTTTCGCAAGTGGCTAAATGTATTTCTTGCTTTCTGCTGCTCACTGTTGTCTGTTACATGATGTCCCTGCACCAAGAGGATTCCCCTACACGCAGTAAGGACTTTGCCAGTGTGAGAGACTGAGTTATGATCTTTCTTTACTGTTACCATCAGTGTGTAGGGGGCTCGGGGGGGGCTGATTGAATACAACTGAAGAGGCAGGGACTGCGGGGCTTTATATCTCAGTGCCGCTCGCAAGCATGAGCGTTGTGAGTGGCGTGAGCGCCACTCTGTATAGGAAAAAGCATTTGATATGAAGTTGTCTCCAACAGTAGGTTAGGTAATAAAAGAAGCTCCGGGGAGTCATATCTGCCTCAGGCTTATTGACTGAGTTTGTACTCTCCTTGGCGAGGGCGGGGGTTGGGAAACTGGGCTGTTTGAGCATTGATTGATTATATGATTTAGCTCCAATATATTAGTCCATTGTGTAAAATTGCAGCTTAAGTGGGAATTGTTTACTTTGCTAATTGCTATATCCAATTGTAGGGAGTATAGTATTAGTTGGATATAGTTAATTATTTTATATTTTGTGTAATTAGGCTAGGTATGTTTTTAGATTTACTTAATTTGTTTTTGTTTAATAATGTAAATTGCTTGTGTTTGTTTTATATTTTGTGCTAAGGTTGAATTGTTCAGGGTGTTAATTGTTTTGGACTGTTTATTTATTGTTTTAGTAATTTAGGTGTTATATTTAGTGATGTGCCAGAGTTATCTGGTAGGGCCTGGGAGGGCCAGGATAATGTATGGGGGATCCCTTCTGCGTGGTTTTCGGCCCTTCGCCTCTCTCCCGGTTTCAGATACTATGGTTAGATGTTGCCGGGAGGTGGGGATTTGGAGGGGCCGGGGTGATCATGGGCAGTGGGGTGCCCCATGCATAGCAGAGGGTGGTAGGATAGGGGTTGTCAGATCTAGAAGGTGCCCTGGGTTATGATGGGCACAAGGGAGAGGCCAGACGTGTTTGATGCCTGTCCCAAGGGAATCCACCAGACCGAGTGGCCAGGTAACCCAAGGGGCTGCATCACCCACCAATCCCCTGAGGGCAGTGCAATGCAATGCCAGATCGATCAGGAACAAGACCGCAATTATTGCGAACTTGATTTCCTCGGTCGATCTGGCTTGCATTACGGAGACTTGGGCTGGGGATGATGCGGCCCAGTTTTTGAGGCTGCTATCCTGCCTGGGTATACCGTGGTGCACTGCCCCAGAGAGGAATGTAGGGGCGGTGGTGTAGCCATCTGCTTTAGATCTGACTTGGCCTTCACCGTGCACCCCGTGGGAACTCCAGGTTCTTTTGAATGTGTGGCTGTTCGTGGGGGTCCAGGTGCAGACTGCAGGATTTTCCTTATTTACTGCCCTTCCAGGACAGTGGGGAATTTCCTGCAGGAGGTTGCCGAATTCGTTATCAGCGAAACATTGGAAACCCCCAGATGTATTATTCTGGGTGATTTCAATGTTTGGGCTGAAGACAAATCTTCTTGGCATGGTTGTAACCTCCTCCAGATTATGTCTTCTCTAGGCCTGACACAAGTTGTTGCTGCCGCGACACATCAGGACGGCCACATATTGGACCTGGTGTTCTCACTGGGGTTTGAAATAGACAATCTCAAGACTGATCGGGTGGTTTGGCCCGATCATTGCACGGTGCAGTTCATGTTCAGGGCTCCCACTGGATGCCCTCTCTCTACTGAGATGATGAGCTGTCACCCTTTATGGGGATTGACCCCTGAGGGTTTTTTGGCAGCAGCTGATCTATCTAGTGTGGGTGATGCATGCATCGGAGGTGTTGGTGCTGGGGTTGACACCTATAATAAGGTATTATTTGACACCATTGACTCCCTCGCACCTGTCTGTGTACAATCCAAATCTTCCTACCTGAGGTCCCTGTGGTTTGATGGGGCTCTCAGGGAGATGAAGCAGAAGAGTCGGAGGTTAGAGCGCTGCTGGAGAAGATCCAGTCTGGAGGGGGACAAACTGGCCCTGCGTGTACATTATAATGCATACCAGGGGACAGTCAACCATAAGAAGGCAGTGTTCCTGTCCAGGGAGATTACTGCTGAGAAGAACCAACCAGCTATACTTTTTCGGACTGTGGACAGGCTACTTCATCCTGCTTGTCTACAGCTGAAGAAGGTTTTTACTAATGCTGAATGCGAAGAGTTTGCTCGGTTCTTCTCGGACAGAGTGTCCAGTATCCGGCAGGTGGTTTCTTCAGTCAGCAATGTCATAGCTGGCAGTGGTCGCCTGAAGTGTTCTAAGTGCACTCCGCCTGGTTGGGGGTAATTCAGACCAGTGGAGGTAAGTGAGGTCATGGAGGTGACAACCTGTCTGAAGCACACCTTTTGTGAACTGGATCCGGTGCTGACGCGTTTCTTGATGAGATGCATTGACACCATTGGCCCGGTGTTTGCTCTGATTGTCTAGTGTTCCTTATCCGAGGGGGTCTTCCATGATGCCTTGAAGGAGGCATTGGTGAGACCCCTCTCAAAGAAACCATCTTTGGACCCGGAGGTCAGGGCAAATTACTGACCTATCTCAAACCTTCCTTTTTTGGCAAAGGTAGTAGAGAAGATAGTGGCGCTTCAGTTGGAAGAGCACCTCGTGACTCATGAGTTGTATGAACTTTTCTAGTCGGGGTTTCAGGCTAGGCACAGCACAGAAACCGTGCTTGTTCGGGTGTTGAATGATGTCCTCAGGGCGAGAGATTGAGGGGATAAGACAGTTCTTGTTCTCCTAGATCTCTCTTCAGCATTTGACACTGTGGACTATTGTGTGTTGCTTGACCACCTTAGGGAACTCTGTGGACTCACCGGTACTGTCATCAACTGGATTGAGTCCTTTCTTACTAACAGGAGGCAATGGGTTGTGATGGGGAATTTCTCCCCTAGCCTCCCCTAGCCTCCTATCTTGCGGAGTTCCTCAGGGATCGGTACTAGCCCCAATGTTGTTCGCAGTGTACATGCTACCCCTGGGAGGGCTCATTAGGAAGTATGGGTTCGGTTTTCATTGCTATGCTGATGATACCCAGCTGTATCTTTCCTTTGCCCCAGGAACATCCAACGTGGTGGACGTGATGAACAGCTGCCTTGCAGAGATCAAGAACTGGATGACCTCCAGCTGGTTGAGACTGAACCCCGATAAGACGGAGGTATTGGTGGTGGAGTCGAACAGAGTGCATGATAGGATGGCCTCTGAATCAGTGACTGGACTTGTTCTGGGATCTGTTTTATTGAAAACCTCCTCTTGGGTGCGAAATCTTGGTGTCATCTTGGATAGGAGTTGGACTATGGAGACGCAAATATCCACGGTCCACTCCTGTTTTTTCCATGTCAGAAATGTCGCCAGGATAAAGCCCTTCGTTCTGCCTCTGGACCTCCCCACTTTGATACATGCCTTAGTTACATCAAGGCTCGACTATTGTAATGCGCTCTACCTTGGGGTCACAGGAGAATTTCTCTGCAGACTGCAGCTAGTACAAAATGCAGCTCCCCAGTTACTTGCTAGGCCTCAAAAATGTTGCCATATTACACTGGTGTTGCGTGAATTGCACTGGCTGCCGGTTAGGTGGAGGATCCTTTTCAAGGTGGGTCTTCTCACCTACAAGGCCCTACATGGGCAGGGTCCTGGTCATCTGTCAGACCTTCTTGTACCTGCTTTCTCTCTGTCTGCCCCTCTGTTCTTCCTGTAGGGGCCCCTTGGCGATTCCTAGGATGAGGTTGAGATCTGCTGGCGACAGAGCTTTTAGTGTTGCCACCCCTGTCCTTTGGAATTCGCTGCCCCCTGGGGTTAAGGGAGCCCCTACCTTGGAGGTTTTCAAGGCCAGCCTTAAGGCCTTCCTATTTTCCCAAGCATTTCAGGACTGAATTATTAATTTTTGGTTGAATATGATGATTATATGATGTGTTCTTAATCTTTGTATTTTTTGTATTTCAATGTGTTATGCATCTGTTTTGTTTTGAAGATGTATTTATTCATTTTGTGCAGCGCCCAGAGCCTCTGGAATTGGGCGTTTTTAAATAAATTTTGCCTTGCCTTGCCAAACTAAAATCACTGATCATTTAAAGTTAGTTGAATCGTATGATTCTGTTGGAGTCTTATTGCCTAGGTTGAAAATGTCAAGAGATCTCTCCCCCGGATAGACCTTATTAAGGATAAAGTCACTGAGACCAGAAATGATACGATCAATAATGATCATCGATTGACTAGTACTCCTCTATTGTTAGGACGGGCCGAGGAGCCTGCTGAGGATAGTGAATCCTTGGAATTACTGGGGGGAAAGTTTTATGACATTACCTATTGGGGAAGTGGAATAGGTCGGGGGGACAGAAGTTAGGAGAAATGGTGCACAGAAAATAAAGCATAGTAAGTGGGAGGAGGAGTGGGTGGGAGTGAGGATGAGTATAAAAGTAGGGGGATGGTGAGAAGGAAGTAATAAATAAAAGTGGGAAGGAGGGGGTGGGGAACAATGTTAGGCAAGGACAGATTGGAGGAACACATTGGACAAGGAGGCTGGCCTTTGATGGAGTTAGTTGACATAATCACAGGTGGTGCGTGCCACAAGGCATTGCCGCAGTTTGCGTTTGAAAGGGCCAAGTGTGGCAGTGTTGGCAATGCCACAAGGAAGTGAGTTAAACCACTTGGGCATTCTGATTGTAAACAACTGCTGTCCTTCACCAGTTCATGTTTGAAAATAAGAACTAGTATCAGTTCAATAAAATCTTTCCCCCAAATAATATTTTTTTCCCCCTCCTCTTGTGTCCCCAAGGGCCTCACTCTTTCTGGCGCTCCCATCGCTACTCATGCTGCTGCCCGTAGGACTCACTCTCACTCCTACTCTCCAGTGCCTGTCTCTCAAGGTTATCTCCCAGTCCCAAGCTCACTCCTATCCATTCCTGGGTCACCCCCCTTTGTGGCCACTGGTGGAGAAGGAGTTGCACCTTAGATTTGGGACTAGAAGCTGGGTAGCGAAATGCCAGCGATCTAGGCCTGGTGGCGTGGGGGGAGGGAGTGTGTCAAGGCTGTCATCTGAGATGTCCAGATAGATCTTTTCCACCATTGTTCTCCCTTGTACCCACCATCTCATGCCATGTGCACTCTGATGGCTGGCCTGGAGGGGTGCCCTCCTGTGACACATGGTTGCCCACATCCCCTTTACAGTACTACCACCTGGAAGCTTTACAAGAGTGGCGTTACATCCCCCTCCCACTGTGGAGGAGAACATCTGTGAAGATATTCTGAGCCCTCCTTGCCAGCTTCTGCTCTTAATGCCCCAGGCTTGGAGTGCAAACCTGGGTCGTCAGCACTCCAGGGCAGCCCCACCCCCCCCGACAGCTCAGCACTATGGAGCCTGTTGTTGAAAATACGTTCACAGACTGCCTGATGCTCTCTTCTGCCTTACAGCACCAAGAAATCCTTTCCACCTTTAAAAGAAAGTGCAGAGGTGTCGGTTTCTCTCTTTCAACACCCAGGCTTCTGGCATAACGTGTTAACAGATGTCAGTCCCCCTCCTTGAGGGCTAGATGCCTGTTGATAACATATCTGTCATCTCCACTTAATGCAAATTTTCTTATTGTGTTAGTAATCTCAAATGTAAACAGATCACAAGCGGAGATACTATATACTCAACTCAACATGTGTGTGGATTTTGGATAAGTAGGGAACTCAGTTTTGTGTGCGTGTGTGTGTGTGTGCGCTCTTACATAATAGTACTCCTTAAAGGGACACTATAAACCCTTTTTTGCATAATACTATTTCTAGTTGAAAACCCACATTTGTTGAATACTAACCTTCTCTAAAATTCATTGATGTTGCTGGTTGTTTAATCTGCCTCCTTTCTTAGTACAACTGAAATGCATGCTAATGGCATAATTACACCCAACCCTGTTTTGTTTCAAATCCCTGATTTACTTTTAACTGCATACTTCCTGAATACTAGCAACATCCCAAAACAAAGCAGCCACTCATGATGCAAGTCTCCTCTCCTCCCACTGCATGATGAGAGGCTAGGCTGAGTTGTGGGTGTTCCAAAGTCCAGGAAAGATGCAGTGGGAGCTGATAAAGAATGACAACAAACTCATTTAAGTGTGGTAACACCAGTATGGTGGACAGTTTGTTTTTCACTTTTAGAAAGATAGAAGGAAACAAAGCCACTGCGAGGCAATTTTTGAAACATGATAGAAATATGAAAGGAAAAGTGTGACCCACTGGGACTGGGTCACACTTTCCCTTTCACATTTCCATCATGATTTAACAAGCATTTGTCAATGCCAAATGTTTGCCTGCTGGTATTAGCATTGGAAATGCAGGGGTTAGAGAAATGCAGAGTAGGAATGGCAGTGAAGTATTGAACTTCACGCCAACCCACCTCCAACCTGCAGAGACGGACAGGCATTGGGGTATGCATTTAGATAGTCGCCCATAACATTCATTCCATTTCACCTCATCCTATCCTATAGAAACCGACAAGTGTTGAAGTGTGCCTTGGGGTGTTCGGCTTTAGTCACCCCACTCCATAAGGACATACGCTGAAATGGGTGCAGTATAGGAGAATGGGGTGAACTCTGGGTCCGAAGTGTCCGAGGCACACCTCGATGCCTGTCACTGACTGCAGGGTGGGGGGTGGGTGGAATGACATGAGCAATACAGTTGGCAATCCAAAGCACACCTCTGATGCCTGTTAGTCTCAGGGTGGGGCGTTATGGTTAGAAACCCTAACGCCCCAGGTGTTTGTTGGTATTTGCACTAAACATTTTCAATATGGCCTTTTTGTGACCACCACCTCAGAAGAGCATTTGGGACCTCTTCTCATGAACAGTGACACTGTGATTTTGTCAATGTGTCCCGAACTTTGAGTTCCCACAGCGACTGTGCCATTGTGCACCAAATGTACGAAAATACAGATCGGGCAGGATGTGAAGAATGACAGCTGCACCATTCATAGGGAGGTGTGAAGAGATGGCAGTGTTGAAAATTGGTAGTGAAAATATTAAAAATGCTCGAACTTCTGAGCGTACATGGAAACTGCGAAATGCAAGCATGTAACACAGTCATTTAGTGGAATTATTTCTCCAGATTTTCAGCATAGGCATTTTGTGACCTCTGCTCATGAACACTGTCACTATGATTTTCTTAATCTGTCCCAAACATTGATTTCCCACAGCAACCATGCTATTCTGTGCCACATGTGTAAATGCATATTTCGGGCAGGATGTAAAAAATGACAGCTGTACTGTTCATAAGGAGGTCTGAAAAAATGGCAATGTTGAAAATCTGGAGTGAAAGTACTACAAATTTGCGCAGTTACGAGGGTGCATGGAAACTGCACAATGCACGCTTGTAACACAGTTATTTTATGGACGTTTGTCACCAAATTTTCAACATAGGCATTTTAGGACCTCTGCTCATGAACAGTCACTGTGATTTTACATACTGTATGAACATACGAATCTACCAGCAGAACAGACCAATCGGTCTATCTCAGTCTGCCCGAGTGTGCAGCTAGCACCCTAGATTGCAGCTGCCCCAGCCTCCTCCCCCTCAGTTCCTCCCCCGCTTGTCCCAACCCCTGCCCCCCTGACTCTTCCTCTTGCTTTATCCCACTCTTTCTTAAAGCTATTGACTGTCCTATATGTTACCACCCCCTCTGACAGTGCATTCCAACTAGACACTACCCTCTCAGTGAAGTAGTGCTTCCTCATTTCCCTCTTGAAACGTCCCCCTTCAAACCTTAGTCCGTGCCCCCTCATCTGTCTTCCACTCCTCAGTTTAAACACCCCCTCGGTGCTAGTTTTATTAACCCCTCTCAGGTATTTAAATGCTTCACTCATATCCCCTGTATCCCTCCTCTCCTCTCCTATAGTGTGTACATGTTCAGCTCCTGCAGCCTAACTTAATTTTCCTTTCCTTACACCCCCTTTTGCCCTCCTTTGCACCTCCTCCAGTAACTTTATATCTCTCCTCAGGTATGGCCTCAAGCATTGCACTTAGTACTCCAGGTGCGGTCTGACCGATGATCTGTAGAGAGACAGGATCACACCCCTGTGTCTGGATGAGAACCCCCTTGCGATGCACCCCAGCATCCTGTTTGCCTTTGATGCTGCTCTCCTGCACTGGGCTGAGTTGTTCATGCTCCCAGTTACCAACACCCTTAGGTCCTTCTCCTCCTCTGTGATCCCCAACCTCACCCCCCAACCAGTAGTCCCTCTTCTGGTTCTTAGCCCCAAAGTGCATCACCTTACACTGCTTTACATTGAATCCTAGCTGCCACTCCACTGATCATGTCTCTAGTTTGGTTAGGTCCCCCTGCAGTTTTTTCCAGCTGTCCTCTTTGTCCACCACCGCCCCCAATTTGGTATCGTTTGTGAACAGACTAACCCTGCTCCCCACTCCATGTGCTATATCAGAGATAAAAGAGCCCAAATAGCACCGGGCCCTGCACTGACCCCTGCGGCATCCTGCTTGTCACTGCTCTAGGTGCTGAGAGCTCCCCTACCACCAGCACCCTCTGCACCCTCCCCTGTAATCAGTTCTCTATCCATTTAGTCAGCTTTTTTCCCACCCCCACTGCTGTCAGCTTCCCCCCCAGTCTCCCATGAGGCACTGTATCAAAGGCCTTACTGACGTCCAAGTACAGGGCATGTACTGCATGGCCCCTGTCTAACTCCCTTGTCATGCAGTCATAATACTCTATTAGGCTGGTTTGACAAGACCTCCCTGAGATGAACCCGTGTTGCCACCCATCTTGGAGGCCATTACTCTCTAGGAATGCCACCAGCCTGTCCTTCAGTATTCTCTCCATAAGCTTACCCACTATGGACATGAGACTGACCATCCAATAATTTCCTGGCTCCTCCCTAGGCCCACGCTTGGGTATGGGCACCGCATGGACCACCCTCCAGTCCTGGGGCACACACCCTGTTTCCAGGGAGGTGTTGAACAGATCTGCCAGTGGCTAAGCCAACAGCTCCGCCATCCCTCTCAACACCCTGGGGTGGATGCCATCGGACCTGGTGCCTTGTCTACCCTCACTGCACTCAGCCTCTCTAGCACCCTAGTCCCTGTGATCACTTTGTCTGTCACCTCCTTCCCCCTTTCCCCACTCCCCCAGCCCATGCTGGTAGTGGACCATCCCTCTCCTTAGTGAAAATGGAGCAGAAGTACTCATTTAGAATTTCCATTTGCTCCTCCTCCATTTCCATCCAATCTGCTCCCCGCTTTATCCTCACAATATGTTCTTTGCACTTCCTCTTTTCCCTGACATACCTAAAAAAAGTCCTTTTCCCCTTCCCTTTATGCCCTGTGCTAACTTTAATTCCCTGGAGGCCTTAGCTTTTTTCACCCTCCTGGCCACCTCCCTTGATCAACTCCCGTAAACCTCTTTATCCTCTCCCTTCCCTGTTCTCCCGTACTTCCAGTATGCAGCCCTCTATGCCCTCACCCCTTGCAGCACTTCCTTGTTCAGCCAGTATGGTTTCTTGCCTCTGCTCTTCTTACTCCTGGCCCTGGTGCAGGCTACTGTGGCCTCTGTTAGCCCAGTCTTTGACTCCCCACTTTTGTTCTGCATCCATCTCTGGCCTTATATCCTGGCGTGTCCCTCACAGTGTTGCTCCCATCCTCCCAAAGTCCACCCTGCTAAAGTCCACCAGCTTAGTGCCTGTGCCTCCTGTCTCCCTGCCCAGCGTGAGAACAAGCCATACTGTTTGGTGGCTGCTACCCACTAGTGGGTCCTCCACCCTTACCTCCCTCACTGCCTCCCCATTTGCCAGTACTAGGTCCAGAGTGCAACCAAGCCTTGTAGGTCCACTTACCAGTTGAGTCAGAAGGCTGTCCTGGAATGCATCAGGGAGCACCTGCTCCCTGGTACTGCTAGTGACCAGGGTGCTCCAGTCAACCCCTGATAGGTTAAAATCCCCCACTATCACCACGCTCCCCCTTCTACATACCCTCCTTATCTGCTCTGCCAACTCCCCATCCAGTTCCCCAGATTGGGCTGGTGGTCTGTACACCACTCCCAGCCTCGGCTTTCTGCCCTTGGAGTCCAGGAGCTGCACTCAAAGTGCCTCTGTCCTCTCCTCTTCTCCCTTGTCCCTTATGCATTTGATCCCTTCCCTCACATAGAGTGCAGTCCCCCACCAATCCCTGATGTATATCCTGTATCCCGGGATTGCCGAGTGCCAATCATGGTACTCTGTGGCCCAAATCTCTGTCACTGCAGCAGTGTCCACTTTCCCCTTTGAAAGGAGTGCCTGAAGCTCTGCAGTTTTGTTCCCCAGGCTTCTTGCGTTGAGAGAGATCACCTTCCACCTGTATCCCTCCTTCTCCTCACTCTTCTCCTTGGCCTGTGTCCCTCCTCCTGGTAGTCCACACCCTTTCTCCTCGTTATTCTTACTGGGTGGTGGTGGTGGTGGTGGTGGTGCCTTCTGTATTACACTCAGACCACTCTGCCTGCCCCCTCCCAGGGTTACTACGCCTCCGTCTTTACCTATATCTAGGGGGTGAGCTCATTAGGCTCCCCTGTCTGGACCTTTCTACCAACCTCTGTCTTTTGGCCACCCCCCGCTAGTTTAAATCCACCTTAGTAGAGATATACCCCTCTAATCCCACCTTTAATACTCCCCTTCCTGCTCAAGTGTAGCCTGTCTGTACAAGTCACTATTCCTCCAGACCCTACCCCAGTTTGTCACTAACCCATAATTTTTGGTGTGGCGCCAATCCCTGAGCCACTCATTGAACTCCTCGACCCTACCCTTCCTCCCCATGCTTGCACATGGTACCGGGAGTACCTCTGAGAATGCCACCGACTCCCCCACCCCCTCACACTGCCTGTCCAACTCCTATAACCTCCCCCTCACTACTTCCACAGTATGCCCCGCCAAGTCATTTATACCCACATGCAACACTAAATGAGGTTTCTTCCTCCCCCTTGCTGCACATTTGAGCAGTGCCTGCCCTGCCCTCCAGCAGTCAGCAGGGATAGCTTCAACCCAGATACAGCTGTGCCTTTCCCCCTTCACTTCATCTCACCCTTTCAGTACAGAATCCCCCCAGACGAGTACCCCCCATCCCTTACCCTCTTTCCCTTCTAATGCCTCTACCACCACCCCAGTATTTGTTCTTCCCTGCCCCTTACCCTCACCAGCTGCACCCTCTGTAACTACTGCATTTACCCCTACTTCTGCCTCACCCTTTTCTGTGCCTTATTCCTCTCATCCCAGTTGAACCTTCAACCTGACTCACTTCCTACAGGCTTCCATGTCGACCTCCCCTCTCCTGCTGATTTCGCCCCTCTCTATCCCCGCAGTTGAAGATTTAGAGCCCCCATTTCCTTCGACCCCGATAGTGTTGCCTCTCCCATCCTTACCCCTTCCTGTAGCCTTCTGTCCTCCAGTCACCCCCCCTTCCTTACTAGCCCCCGTTCTACCCTTTCATCCTCGCTATCTCGTCCCCTACCTGTTGCCATCCCTTTCATGCGCCGCTTTCTCTCCCCCCTTCAGTATGTTCCTGCTCCCCCTCTCTCCCATAGCAGAGGCTCGAATCTATTCCTGGTCGGTACCCCTACTACATCTCTTCCCCCTATCGGATCCCCCTCCTACTTGTTCCCCTCCATGCCTCCCCGGTCCCACTCCTGATCCCTCTTTACCTGCAGCATCTGCTCTCTCCCCTGGTACTCCTCGTGGTCTCTTCCTCCCCCATCAGAAGGCCCCCTCACCTCGGGCACCCCTCCATTCTCCTCTCTTTTCTGCTAGTGTCTCTGATACTGGGGTCGGTTTCAGTCCCTAGTTGTTCTTCCTCCGTCTCCCTTTGCCATCCCCTATCCCCCCCTCAGGATGCCTACCATACTCATCTGCCCTGCCACTTAGACTCCTCCCTCACCTCCACAGTTCCTCTCACAAACTAGCCAGTTGTCTACAGACCATACACCCCCCATCCTCCAAGCCCAGTCCAGGATCATGGCAGACCCACACCCTGTACACCCCACCACCCTTCCAAAGATGCCCGCCCTATTGACATGTGGCACCTGCCCTATTTTGGCCCCCATCTTATGTTATGGGCTCTTACTCCGGGTTTCTGTACCCTACTACAACTGTTAGGCCCCATTTACTCAAATTCCTGCCCCCCACACTAGTCCCCCTACTGACCCCTTGCTAACCAGGTTAATTCAATCTCAAATCTCATCCATTAGATACTGTATTACTGTAGCAATCCTAAAGCCTCCTTGTCCATTTTCACCCTTTCACCCCTCAGCTACCATACTTTTGTTCTCAGTCCTCATAGTATCACTTAGCCCAGTTAGAAATCGTATTGCACTCCAAGTATTACTCAGCTCAGTTAGAAAAATAAACAGAACAACTAAATCTGTATTATTATAGCAATCCTAAAAGTATCCACTCATTGCTTTGTCTCAACCCAAGAGACCCTGCTGTAATATAGGCCCATACAGGACCCAAGGCAGGTGGGTTGGAAACTCTAAAGTCCCAACAGAGCTCCATTGAGCTCACTCACTCACTCACTCCCCCTCTCTCACTCGCTCGTTTTGTTTCTCCTGGCGCTGCAGGCTGCCCTTTTGTACTGGGCTCCTCCCTGCGTTGGCACCTTTTTCTGCCCACAAAGAAATCCTCAACAGTCCCAACAGAGCTCCGTTGAGTTCGCCTACTCCCCCTTTCTCACTTGCTTGTTCTTAACACTGATTTCCCACAGCAACTGCACTATTCTGCGCTGGAAGTGCAAAAACACATTTCAGCCAGGATGTTAAAATGACAGCTGTACTGTTCACAAGGAGGTATGGAAAAATGCCAGTGTTGAAAGTCTGGCATAAAAATATTGCAAATTTGCGAAGTTACAAGGGTGCATGGAAACTGCGCAACGCATGCTTGTAGCACAGTCATTTTATGGACTTTCATCACCAAATTTAGCCATTTTAGGACCTCTGCTCATAAACAGTGTCACTGTCATTTTCTTAATCTGGCCCGAAAACTGATTTCCTACAGCGACCATGCTATTCTGTGCCGGAAGTGCAAAAACACATTTCGGCCAGGATGTGTAAAATGACAGCTGTACTGTTCATAAGGCGGTATGAACAAATGCCAGTGTTGAACATCTGGAGTGAAAATATTACAAATTCGTGAAGTTACGAGCGTGCGTGGAAACTGCACAATGCATGCTCATAAAACAGTCATTTTTTGGATTTTTTTCACCAAATTTGCAACGTCGGCTTTTTGAGAGCCTTCTTCATGAACAGTGGCACTGTCGTTTCATTAGTAATCTCTGCTGAGAACCAGCATTAGTCACTTTCCACCCCTCGGGTTGGAGAGGCGATCCTGTCATATTGGCACTTGTTTCTAGCTGTACTAATTCAGTGATCACTGTAGTTCAGGTTAGGCCCTCATGGCATGCTAATTTACACGCCGTACCTATATTTATTTTTGATGTATGCTCTGCCTTGATGTTTCTTGTTGCTGTTCTACCTCTCAATTACTGTTATGTATCTTGTTGACACACTGCCAACTCTCTGAGATGATGTACCTGTTTATATTCTACCCCTCATTACCATTATGTATCCCGCTGACATACTGCCAACTGTACCTTTGTATAGCCACTGTACCGTTTGCTGTTCCTCCCACCTGTCTGTGGGCCAGCATGTTACCCTGACTCTGTATTGTGTATTCTGTATTCTGTACTCTGTCTCATGTATTGTAACCTCCTGGGTCGCTGCTGAAAATAGGCACTTGTTGTCTAGTGTGCTTACCTGGTTAACAAAAGCAAATAAATAGGTCCGGAAAGGTGATCCTGCGCAGTGACTGCGAAATCACCTTTCAGGACCGAATAATGCGATGACAGTGACTGAATTCATGAGGAGGGGTCCCAGTAACCCCATGTTGAAAATTTGGTGCCAAAATGCCTGAGATATGCACCAAAGTTGAAAAAAACCTATTTATGCCATTATACAGCTTACCGGCATGTCTTCAGTTCGTGGTTGGCTTTGAAGAGTGCAGACATGTTTCCGGTCCACGAGTCGTTGCACCAGGCTCTGGAAGCAAGTATGGGGTGAGGAGGGGTGTGAGGTGGGGTACACAGAGGAGGGTGGGTGTGAGTTGGGGAGGGCACTGGACCACGTCGAGGACGTTTCTCATTTACAGGTAAAAACAAAAACAAAGACAACGGTGGTTTTCTTCTTTTGCAGATGTGTTTGGTACACTGGGGTGGGCTCCCAGTGTGCCACCTGTGTTGTGGTGGGGGATAGGAAGCTGGCCGGGACTGGGCTCCCGTCGGCACAAAAGATGGGGGGTGCATGATGCTGAGAGTTGGGCACCCCTCAGCACTCCAACAGAAATCAGGGCTGGGGGATTATGCCAATGGGTAGTGGGCTCCCCCATTGGCAAATTGAACTGGGAAGGGGGGACTGAAGCCGACGGGGATTGGGACCCACCGTTGGCAAAGAAAGACTGTTTGGGGGGAGGGCGCATGATGCTGAGGGGGATTGGGCACGCCCGCCGCACACAAGTGAAATTCTGGGGTGGGGACATTACGCCGATGGGGAGTGGGCTCCACGTCTGCAAATGAAGTGGGTCAGGTGCATGCCGACAGGGGGCTTGGGCACCCTCTGTCGGCTCTGGGGTAACCCGCATAGAGCCACCATGTTCCTGTGTTCACCAGCAGGTACCTTGCGTTGACGGGTCCTCCCTCGTGCAGTGGAATTGTTATGCTGCAATGATGAGGCAGCCCCTCATTGCAGCAGCCAAATCGTTTCAAGTTGGTGGCACTTCTGCAGAACCAGTGTCATCAAGACACTGGGTCTGCATTGGGTGCACACTGCCAAGCCTACAAATGCAGTGCTGGCATTGGCCGCCACACTGCCGCACCTCCACAACCTGCTTCTCTCCTAAGCTGACGCATAATGTTTTTTGCGTATATGCGCAAGCAAACATAAAAATTGTCTCGGAGTGGTTTTACTGTACTGAGAAAGTTATCTGGTTGTCTCTCTCTCTCTCTCTGACAGGTACTTAGTTGCAGATTACACAACACATAGAAAGGAATGTGTGCATCTGAAGGGAAAGCCCAGAGGCCTAGTACTAACCATGTGAGCCCATAGCATTGTTTTGTGGTTAGCGCATTGGCATGGTGTGCCAGGGGCCCAGGTTCTACTTCCAGTGGGTCACACTTTTCCTTTCATATTTCCATTATCTTTTAAACTATGGACAATTTGAGTCCTAATGGGGGGCTGACAGTGCCTCTTTACAGCACTAAAGTAAAAATGTTTCCCTCGCAAGAAGTCCTGTATTATGGGTGGGGAGGCGGGGTCTTACAGGACACATAAACAGGGCAAATTATTGAAACTAAAATCCAGAAATCCAAAATCATAGCACTGTAGGTAAGAGCCTTACCTACATAGTGATGTGTTCTGTTTGCTTCAGAAATGTGATTTACTATAATATAATTTTGTCAGGTTTAAAAGATGCGCTCAAATGTAAACAAACCAAGATTTGTAGCACTCTAGTAGATGTGTAAAATGGGCATGACAGCAGTGTGTGAAGTTGTCATTGGAATGACCGAGCTCCAGAGTGAGCATTCACTTTGAATAGGGCACTATAAATATAGTTATGCCACTAAATTAAGATTGTGTTTCTCATCAAAATCCTTTACTGTGCATGTGTGAAATGCTTGTCACACGTGTGTAACCCCCTACAAATGGGGGTTCCCAAAAAGTCTTCCTTGAGCTTGCCTAAATGGTCACTGCCAGGCTGGTGTCCTGCGTTTTAGCAGTTTAAGTGTGATTACCACAGCCTGTATAGCCTCTGTGTACTGTCTCTTTAGGAGCTGCTTGATTGCAGCTTAAGTAATCTGAGAGGGAGCTCTGTTGAAAGATGTAACTATTTACTGAAAATCATTTAGAGTGATAATGATAATGTAATTTGTCTAACCTGCTTTCTTTGTAGCAAGGACTGTTTTGTTTGTCTCCACTATCTTGGTCCTGGACTGCGAATTGGACCAAACAGTACTGGTGGGACCTAAAATGTAGCCTGACTACAGGAGCTGTCTGAATTCAAAATCTGTAGGAACTGTAGTTTGGAGCTTTTTTTGTGCCTTTTTTGCAACTGAAGGGGGAGCTCTTGCTTTGACTGACAGTCAAATCAGCCAACCGTATCTTTTGGATCTTGGGAAAGTCCCTGGCTGCTTGCAGTTTTCAGTTAGTTCTGAGTTGGGGAGTGAAATGAGAGGAGCTGAAGTGATTTGGGGCAGCAAACCTGAGTGGATTCGCATGGGAAAACTGTGAAAGGGCTGAGTTTGGCTTGCATGTCTGGCTGCTGCTCTTGAGAGGGCCAGAAGAGAAGAGAATTACTGTGGACTAAATCGAAGTTTGTGTGACTAAAGTAAGCTACTGAAGTGGGCCAGGCTCAACCTGAAGAAGACCGAAGATTTTGCTGAATGCGATCAGCCTGTCAGGAGTTCCAGCTACCCCTAAGCTCCCGGTGTGTGCAGAGACTTTGTGATTGTGACCGGGGAGCGCTTTGCCTGGTACAGTAGAATTCCCATACATGTAACATAGAAACATAGAATTTGACGGCAGATAAGGACCGCTTGGCCCACCCAGTCTGCCCATTTCCCTACCTGATGGATAAGCTGCAGATTCTAGTTAATCAACAGCTTACTTCCTCCTGCCCCCCACTAGAATTGCCTTATGCCTGTCCCATGCATTCTTGAATTCTCCCATTGTTCCTGACTCCACAACCTCCTCAGGAAGGCTGTTCCATGCATCCACAACTCTCTCTGTGAAAAAATACTTTGTAACATTACCTCTGAGCCCTGCCCCCTTGTTCTTTCACATCTCTTCTTCTGAAAGATACTACCCTCTTGTACTTTGTTAATTCCCTTGAGATACTTGAAAGTTACTATCATGTCCCCCCTCTCCCTCCTTTCCTCAAGGGTATACCTGTAAATGTGCTATAAGCTGCTAGTGGGTTGTGAGTTAGTTCCCCACTGGGTAAACTGTGTTCTGTTTGCTGAAGCTGTATCCAGCCCAAAATAGACTGCATCCAAATTTGTCTCCATGCGGTCTGGGCCTTTCCAGACTGGCCCAGCCAGACTACCCACTGCACAGAGAAGCCATCAACGAGAGACCTGCCTGGGGATCAGCCCCCTACTCCACGCTTGAACAGGAATGACTCCTCTGCAACCTGTGTGGGCCCTGCTTCTCCTGGCATTCCAGATCAACCACCTGCAGTCTTAATTTTCGTCCAGCCTGTGTCCAGTCTTGGGTATTGTGTGTAAATACCAGGGTAGCTCCCTGCAACAACAGCTTAATCTGAGTGTGTCATCTGATTGTCTTGTTGTTTCGTTTCCTTTACAAACTGAACCCCCTGGCTCTGGATTACAAATATTGTGTACTGTGCACGTTGTGTTTTCCATCACAGGGCCCCAACCAGCTGCAACCCTGGACAACAGTCCTGGCTAGCCCATCTCTTCTCCACCTGGGTGCCCAGAGGTGTGGCTGTGTGGGGGGACTCAAAGTGCATGCATAACTGCTTGATTGATATAACCTTTAAGCTAATTAACCTGATTTTGCCCCTTTCTTGTTCAAGTCCCCTGAATAAATCAGATCTAACTTTTTCTGCATGTAATCTGACTGTGGTTCCAGTTTGTGCTCAAAGTACTGTACTGTTGCTATTTGCTGTGCATAACCTTGTTTTACAGGGGGTCCCTAGGGTCGAGCCAGAGGAACCAGCCCTGGTGGTAAGTGCAAACAGTGTGGGTACTTGTGTGGTGTACCAAGGGTATTATGAAAGTGATTATTGTACAGTGTTCAAGCCACTAGAGGGGAAAGAGGGGGGTTACAGTGTCCCGGAGGGCTGTGTCCAGGTTAGCTTTACCACTATCAACCCTGACCTCCGGGTGGAGGCACCCGTTTCAGAACTCAGGCCCCTTAACCTGCTACTAGCCAAGCAGGCAGGGGTAGTAGCCCTTGGGATAGCACCACCTAGGGGTTACACATGCACAGTAAAGGATTTTGGTTAGAAACCCAATTTTAATATAATGGCATAACTGTATCTGTAATGTCCCCATTCAAAGTGAATGCTCGCTCTGGAGCTTGGTTGCTCTGATGATGTCATGGCCATTTTAGGCATCTGTGGGAGCTTGGCATTTGAATACAGTCTGTGGTTTGTTTATGTTTGGGGACATCTTTTAAACCTGATTAAACTGCATTAAATCACAGTTTTGAAGCAAACGGGGCACAGCACTTTGTAGGTAAGCTTCTTACCTACAGTGCTGTTTTTGGTTTTCCAGATTTTGAGTTATTGGACAGAATGTTTACCTGTCCTTTATAGGTCAGGGACTCTGGGGGTGCTCGTTACAAGTTTACCAGTTGGACTGAGGTAGTGTGCAACTGCCAAGATCTGACAGCCCACTGACGCTGAAAGCACTACCCACATACCTCATTGAGTGTCCCTCATTTTACCACTCAGATGTCCTCTATCCCACATGGAGAAGGTGCTGTTGCAAACTGCAGACTAAGACTATAAAGCCAAAATGCCTGTTGTTCTATGTTGTTCAGTCAATGCAAACTTAAAGAATATGAAAAACATGTTGACAGTGAGGGGCATGTCCATCTCCGTGAAAGAAAGATTCTGTGTCTCACTGTTTGTCTCTTTGGCCTACAGCGTCCCACATCTGGGTGACAAAAGTGAGAGATGTGACCTTCCCAATCCAGTGTTTGATTTCGGATTGCTATCACACACTCCTTGGTGAGCTGGTATGGGCACAACCATCGGGGGATGAGGGGGCCCAGCCCCCCCCCTCTGCTTTGTAGGCCTCTGCAGTATGGCCAGTGCTGCATGAAAGGCTCACTAGGTCCATGTCCCCCCCAACTTTGTAGCTGTGGTTGCACCCATGTGAGCTGGTGCTATTCTGTACCTGTTCACACAGTACTGATCCTCTGGATGAACAGAGGGAGCTTCAGTCTCCAGTGCACGCAGTCCCTCACTGTTCACCAGTGCTAAACTCTTACTGTACCTGGCGTGGGGGCAACATGCTTCAGTCACCAGTTCTATTAGTCCCTCAGCTTTCACTAGCATTAAATGTTATCAACATGGGGAAGACGGCGCTACACCCTGTCCACATAGTACCCACCGTCTGGATGTAAAGAGGGCTTCATTCATTCTTTTCAGTCTTTCACGTTCCACCAGCACTAAATTCATCAGAAAAAAACATCTTTAGGCTTTGAAGGACACTTTTGTAATGAGTGTTTACAAAGTCTTTAGAGGTGCAATCACCAAGAGTTCTGTCCATTGAGAAGCCCACATTAGTGTGTCTATGCTACAGGATTTTTTCAAATGTCTGCCATCTCTTACAAGAAACCTATTGTGTTGATTCCCTTGACAGGCAATGAGGCATTACCATGAAAAAATAAACATGATGGAATAGGTGTACAGAGGAAAGTCAGACATCTTGCCAAACTTCTGTCACACTGGATAGAGCGCTTTAAACCTGGTCTAATGCAAAAGTTACTGGGGTCGGGGGTGAGGATAAGTCTAAAATTGTACAGGAAGGGGTGTTTACATATGAGCATCGTGGGCACAAAAATGTTGACTAAGAGCTTGCTGAGGTCTCAAAAACTAGCCCTGTGGCAAAAGTAAAAAAATTATTTGAATAGCAAATATTAGAAAAAAAAATAATGGACTGTGTTTTAACAGTGATTCACCTCTCGCTGTTTATCTTGAAAGGGAATACATGCCTCACAAATGCTGTATGGGATTCAGCACCGCTTAAACTCTGTAGTTGCCCTTAGGGGACATACTGATTAATTTTTTTTATTATAACTTACATTTTTAGATATTATGAGTGCTCTATATTGAATCTGCATAGTGTCTTTTTCAGGAAGACTGAATGCAAATAAAGTTAAAGAAAAAGGGACCCTCCGGTGGGCCAGTGGCAGCCATTTATGCTGCTGTGCATGCTACCGAGGTTCAAGAGCAGACTAGGGTCGCTGCATCAGGAGGCAGGCAAGGCTGCAGCAGCTGATGCTTGGCAGTGTGCCTCAGGAAGGATTGGTGGTGGGTTCTAGCACCACAATGACCCCTGTGGTTGTGCCAGGGAGCTTGCTCTTGCCAGAGGGATAATGTGTGTGTACAAAGCCAACAAGTGTGGCGGATGGACTTCGAGCAGAGAGAAAACCAGGGTAAAAAAAAAAAAAGGCATCTGTCCACTGAGCAATCTAACTGGCAGACACCAGAACCATTGAGCCCTGCTGCATGTAGAACCCCACTAGCTTTGTTTTGAGGCGAGTGGTAGATGGGGCTGAGGGTTTGCCAGCAACACAAGACCTGAGTATAAGAGTAGGTGGTTGCTCAGGTACCAAACAGCTGGACCCAAAAAAGCAGGTCTGGCCTGCTGGACAACTTTGGTTTGCACACTTATCCCAGCTGGTCAGTAGGTGACTGGGAAGACATCCTCCTGGCCACGCACAGTCTCCTGCAGGTGGGGGAGGTAGGTCAGCTCAGTCAGCTTATATAGCCATGTTGCTGTTGAGTGCACAGGCGGAGCACAGGAAGAACAGGCAACACGATTTGCATTATTAAAGATCATTTGCAGGTCAGGTCGCCTTGTACAGTATCATCAATGACATGGACCACTCTGCCCCCTCCATCCCAGGTATGCACACTGTGCACTTATACAGTCAGATAGCCATGTAAGTTAAATGGGGATGGTGCTATAAGCCCACTCAGCCACATCACACACCATCCCCAAGATTTACCTGATACTGACAGCCCCACACAGGTTGCCCACCATGGAAGGGCCAAGTGATGGAGGGTCATCCTCTCCACTTCCAGTGTCCTAATCAAGGCTGGAGCCAGGGCAGGTTGGTAGTGGGCTGAAGGGGATCATCCTGCCAGCGTTTATTCTCCCCTGTTTTTTCTCTTCCCCAATTCCACCCACCTACCTGATGTTGGGCCTTGCCCCGTCAGACCTCACATGCAGTAGCATGTCCCTGTGGAAGAGGCAAGCTCCTTGGCCCACTGTAGGGGTCACTAGTGTGGCAGAATCTGACATCATCCCTCCTTAGGCTGTGAGTGCTGCCATACAGCACTGCCTCCCCAGTCCCTGGGCTGCCCAGCTGGCTTCACAAGTTTGCTCCCGAACTCGAGGCATCAGTATGGGAGTGCACAGCCCTACCCACTGGGCCATCAGGTAGCCTTTTAGCCAAGATTTGTGACTATTGTTGGCTCCCAAATCATAAATCAGGTGCCAGGTATGGGGCCACTACAAAGAAATGATATTTTGGGAATTGGGGGCTGGGTTGTTTAAAAAGATGTGATCTCCAGGACGCCAGCATTTTTTAAAATATGTGTGGGAGAGAATGGGAAGAGTGGAAATCAAGAAATGACTGGGATTAGGGAGGGGTAGCCACGAGACTAGCCCAACTCACACTGGGTACGGATAGTTTTTTTTGTATTTTCTGAAAATGCGGTCAAGTATTGAATAATAAATTGCTGAGGCTTTCGGGTGCGGGGTCTTCATAAACAAGCATTTGTCAATGCTAAAAGTTCATCGTGTGCACTGGTGTCATGGGGAGGAGATATTTTAAAATTGCTTTAGTGAAATTGTTTGTGAGGTGGGGTCCCAAAAAACATATGTTGAAAATTTGGGGCAAAAATATTTAAAAATGGGCAAGTTATGCTACTGTAACCCCTAGATGGCGTTATCCCAGGGGCTACTACCCCTGCCTGATTTGCCACTAACAGGTTGAGGGGCCTGGATCCAATGGCGGGTGCCTCCACCCAGAGGTCAGGGTTTGCAATAGTTAAACTAACTTGGTCACAGCCCTCTGGGACACTGCAACCCCCCTTTCTTCCCACTAGTGGCCCACACAATATATCAGAATTACCTTCACAGTATACACTTACCCCAGGTCTGGTTACAACACTGGGACCTCCTGTGAAATAAGATACAGTGCAACAATCACAGTACAGTACTTTAACATAGACAAATACCTCAGGCAGTATAACTTTGCTGAAACAAGCAGCTCTGATTTATTTAGGGGGATATAACAAGGACAGGGGAAATCAGGTTAATTAGCTTATCACTTTACTATCTACCTATGGCTCTGTGCACAGGCCTATCCCTACCAGTTACTGTCCCTGGGTACCCAAGCCCTAGTGGCTAGTCCAAACCATGGCAGCTGGTAGGGGCCCTTTCACACAGTGAAAAGAAAAATTAGCTTAAACAGTCAGCAGTACAGTGATTCCATTTGGATTTAATGTGGCAATTCAACAGGGAGCGACCCTGAATTAGTACTCACGACCTCCAAACAAGATAGGGTCCTTCAACGTCAGCAGGGCTACTTTTGAGCTCCACGAGACTCTTCACACATTTATATGGTAAAAAAAGAAAGTACTATACCAGGCAGGCTGCTTCTCTATCGATCGCCAATTACTGCACAATACCGGGAGAACACACAGCAGATTCAGTTCTGACAGACCGAGTGCAATTCAACAATTTCTTCAGTCTTCTACAGGGTGAGCCTGGTTTCTACTCTTCAGAGATCCTTTGATTCTTTTCACAGGACCGATTCAGTCCTAACAAGCAGTTACACAAGCTGCAGACCGGAACTCTGGGCCTTACACGTTTTTGACTGAAACTGTGCACTGAAGGAGCACAGGGTTTCTTTCCCCTCACTGCCAGACCTAAACTGAAACTCCAACAGACAAAACCGGGCACTTCCTTTGAGTTCCTCCCAGTTCTTGACTGGATTGGCTGTCACTCACAATAGACTGCTGCTGTTGGTCAAAAGGCGCCGAAGTCTAAACTACATCTCCCAGAGTCACTGCCCATACAATCCTCTTGTGGCTGGCTCAGATTATGAGTCAAGTTCTGATTGTCAAGGCACCATTTTAGAGCTAGCTTACCCCACACTGATTGGTCCAGTTCAGCGGTTCAAAACCAGAATGGGAACTAGGCAGACACAGTTCTGACTGCCAGAAAGCAGGTTAGACAAACTGTAATTTCATTATTACTCTAAATGGTTTCTGGCAAACAGTTACATCTTTCAGATAGGTTCCCTTTGCACTCCTAGTAACTGCAAAATGGAGTGAATTGGCAGCAGCTTGAGTGGTACTCAATCAAAAGAAACACACAGACCCCCATACAAACTAATTATGTCTGCAAGCAGACAGCTCTTACAGAGACAGTACCAGAGGTTCTAAAACACTCACTGATAAATGGCTTAAATGCCAAACACCATTCAGGCTTGGAGCATTCAAGCAAAAGCTCTAAATCTTTTGGAACCCCATTTGCAGGGGGTTACACCTTCCTAGCCTGGGAAAGCAGCGTCGCGTCAAGCAAACACCACCCATAAGTTTCAACTGCAACCATATACATTTGCATTAGGCTCGCACATGTAATCATCAGTCAATATATCATTTTACCAGAACACATTTCTGAAACATTGCAGTCGTCACTCTTTACACAGTATTACACACACATTGTACCATAACTCAAGTTATTACCTCTTGTACATGAAACCTGAAGAGGGGCCCTTCCTATCAGTTACCTTGGGGGTGGACGGGGCAGGGCACCATGCTGAAGGGCAACCACAAGTAACTTGAAGTTAGCAGTGGCTCAGTTTGGGCAATGAGCTCGGGGACACATACACTCCTTTATGGACAACATTGAGAGGCAGATCCACTGGCCGGCCAGGAATCATAACTGAGGTGCACCACAGGCTTTACAGCTCGACCAGTCTTTCTAGGGGAACTGTTACAGTCTCTGCACTCTGAGCCTCATTTTCAGCATTGTCCTCACTTGTCAGGAGTCTCCATGGGGGTAGAGGCTAGAACTTGGGCTTTCAGCTCCAGGAGTTACCGTTTCTGAGTCCACAACATTTGGCTCGCATGGAAGCTTTCGGACACTGGCAGTGGACTGTCAGGGCACTCAAAATGCTCTTCTTGTTTGGGTGTATCCCAGTCTGCCCCAATCTATCATTTCCTCCTAAAGCTCAAACAGTTCAACCATGCACAATGATTCCATTTCATCTGATCTGGTGCTTTGCACTTCACTTTCTGGGAGCATTGGCTCCAGGGACGAAGCTGAGGCTGGACAGTCAGAAGGCCCAACTTCATCTCCAGTATTGACTAGGGGATTGCCCCGAAACAATTGACTCAGTTAGTAGAAGGATAGTATTCAAAGTCACTCTCACTTTCTTCCGATATGGACTGACAGTCATGCTCAACTGGTGGAGGGGAACACTTTAACTTTGCTTCTGTAGGTGCAGACTTTCTTGATCTTTTCTTAGCAGCAGCTCTAGTCACTGGTCCAGAGGGGCATCTTCTGGGGGCTCAGACTCAATCAAGATTTGTCCAATGGGCAGTAAATGATTTCTATGCATTGTTTTACATCTTTTGAATTATTCTCAGGCCTTACTTTGTACACTGGCAGATCATCTAGTTGCCCACTACAATGTGAGGAGATGGTGCCATCTGTCAACAATCTTGTGTTTGCCATGCAGTCCCAGATTTCTTAGCAATGCCGATCTCCCTCCTGGAGTTCCTGTGCTTTCCTTATCATACCTTTCTTTGTTGGCCAGATTTCTTTTGGCAGCCATGGTTTGAGCCAGTTGAGTACGCATGAGTTAGCTGGGCCTTTAACTTTTGCACATACTGTAAATAGTTGTCGGCGAACCCCATCAGGAGAGACCCCCAAAACACACATCTACGGTGAGTCGAGCTTCTCTTCCAAACATCAGGCGGTGGGGGAGAACCCAGTGGCATCACTTTTGGTGCAGTTATAAGCATGTACCAGGGTGCTAATTTGTTGGCTCCATCTAAGCTTGTCCTTTGGGTGCAAGGTGCCTAGCATATCTAGCAAAGTGTGGTTGAAGCGTTCAGGCTGTGGGTCCCCTGGGGGTGGTAAGGAGTGGTTCTGGACTTTCGCACTCCCCACAGAGAAGCATCTCTTTGATCAGACGACTCTCAAAGTCTCCCTTGATCAGAATGGATTCTGTGGACCCCCATAGTGAACAAAAAGTTTTCTACAAGTACTTTGGCCACAGTGGATGCTTTCTGGTCTTTGGTGGAAAGCTTGGGCATCTCTCGTGAATGGTCAGTGACCACCAGCACATTACTGATATTTCTTTGATCTGACTCCAAACTCAGAAAATCAATACAGACCAGCTCCATGGGTGCACTGGTGGTGATGTTAACAAGGGGGCAGCCCTCTGGAGCAAAGCTTTCCTCTGTAAGCAGCGACTACAAGTTCAATGTGTTGCTACATCAGCCCCATCTTAGGCCAATAGAATCTGGATCTCACCAAGTCAAGTGTTCTGTCTATACCAAGGTGCCCCATTTGGTTGTGCAAGGACATCAGTACTGAGTCTAGAAAGGCAGTAGGCAGCACTAGTTGTTGTTTGTCTACTTGTCCCCCTCTGTCTACTGTTTCTCTGTATAACAGTTTATTGATCAGTTTCAACTTAGGACCTTCTTTGTATAATAGTGCAGTTCTCAAATCAGTGGGCGTAATTTGGTCACATCTTTTCCTGCATAGAGGGCTTCTAAAGCTGCTTTGATCATGGGATCGTGAGTTGAGCCCCCGAATACTGTCATTGTCCAGCTGAGGCGGTGCACCAATGTCTGTGCAGAAAAGTGGCAATAAGCAGCAGGTATGCAATTCTCAGAGGTCCCAAACAATCCACTACGTCCGTGGACATTTGTTCCTCCCTGTCAAACTTCCGACAGAGTGCCTGAATGTCAGGTTCTGCCAATCGGACCCAATCATTCTGGGGAACAGGCCCCGGGAAAAGCATCAGCATCTATGTGGTTCAGACCTGCTCGGTATTCGAGCATAGTCATATGTAGATAATGCAAGAAGCCACCTATGGCCAGTGGCATCCAACTTAGCTGAGGTCTGCACATAGGTCAAGGATTATTGTCAGTTTTACTAGTATTTTAGCCCCATACAAGTACTCATGGAATTGGTCAACAATAGCCCACTTCAAAGCTAGGAACTCTAACTTATGTACAGGATAGTTCTTTTCGGATGGGGTCAGGCTTCTACTGGCAAAGGCCACTGGTCTCAGGCCATTCTCATGCTCTGGTACAACAGAGCCCCAACCCTTGCAAGCTAGCATCAGTGTGCAGGACGTAAGGTTTTCTTGGATCGGCATAGGCCAGCACTGGAGCATGGGTAAGTTGATATATGATCTCATGAAAAGCAGTCTCCTGATCAGGGTCCAGCGGGCCCCAAATACTTCACTCAGACGAAAATCACTCTTTCAGTCTTGAGGGGCGTGACTTTGGTATTTTTGTGGGTTGGGGATACCCTTGAGTAAGGTTAAGTAAAGGCTGGATCACTCTTGAATAGTCCTTGATGACAGCGATAATAACCACAGAATCCAGGAATCTTTGCAGTTCTTTTAGATTTTTTGGGCTGTGGCCAGATGGTCAAGGCCTCAACTTTACTTGGTCGGTCTCTATTCCTCGGTGGATACTATGTCCCACATACTGATGTTTGAAAGAATTGACACTTATCAATGGACAGTTTAAGGCCAAAGTCCTCCAGTCGGTCCAATACCTTAAATAATCTGCTCTCATGTTCCTCCAGTGAGCTGCCAAACACAATAACATCATCTGGTATACCAGGCACTCTAGTAAGTTCATGTCCCCACTGCACGCTCCATCAATCGTTGAAAGTGGCTGGGGCACCTGAAATCCCTTGAGGCATCCTCATGAATTCACAGAAGCCAAGCGGACAGATAAAGGCTGTCTTCTCACGGTCCCTCTGGGGCCATCGGGATCCTGGTAGTACCCACTGCGGAGATCCAGCACAGAGAACCACTCTCCCATTTAGGCAGTCCAGCATCCTGAATGCGGCATTGTGTACTGATCAGGGATAGTCCGTTTAAGGTGCTATTTCACACAATATCTTATTGTCCATTCTTTCCTCACTACCACAATGGGGAAGCATAGGGCTTGGATTTTGTATTACACAGCAGTAACATTTCTTCAGATGCCGTCTCACATCATCTATGTCAGCAGGTGCCAGGCGTCGAGACTCACGAATGGCTTTCTTCATGCAGCTGATATTGTGCCTAGCCCTTGCATCCACATCCCATTCCTTTAAAGAAACACCCTGTTCTTTCTGGGCAAGCTCCCCGATCCTAACTTTCCATTCAGCTGGCAGCGGGAGTCGTGAAATCAAACAAAGTCAGGCGTTATTTGTCATTCTTCCTTGAACTCTTGCTGGGCAACACTGCAGTGTCTGCACAATGCACATAGCAGGATGCAACCTCTATTTACTCGAATGTCTCTTCAGACACATTATGAATTGGACCATTGCCTTCTTAAGCATGGCCTAGAGGGCAAATATGGGTTTGACCAAGTCCCTCCGGCAATTTTCCATCGCGTGCATCAACATTAATGTTTATTCTTAACATCCTTTCTGATATGGACCTCTCCTGTGCTTACATTGGGCATTTGGCTCCAGGATCAGAGAGTGAGGATCCTTCTTCCATAAGTTCCGACGGTTCTGGCTATTTTTTTCATCTCTCTGTGCCTCTAGTCCTTTTCATTAAAAGTCGAACCAGCCTACTTGTCTTTGACCCTGTTTTTCATAACACAGCCTTGTCTTCCGAACATGAGCATTTGTTCAATCAACAAGGACATATCATACAGTCAGTGGGACACACTAAGGCTAGGTCTCTATTTGTTCGCCACCTGTTACGGAGGTGGGGAAAGACAGTCAGTCGGATATACCGGAATGGGGTGGGCCTCTCATTACCCCCCTTGTGCAGTCCTTCAGTGGTTGTAAGTTTACATCTGACAAATGCTTCTATACCAATCCTGAACATAATTGTCACTTGGGAGCCACTGTCTGCTACAGCCTTGTAGACACCCATTCACCTTACAGTGGTCTCCATGGAGGGACCACTATTCTGGACCAGTAGAGGCGGGTGGGGGCCTGGGCACTGACCTTGCCACAAGGATGTGTGAGTTAGCATTTTGGTGCCTCACTGGGATCGTTTCTTGCACCTCTTTAACCACTGATTTGTTCGAGCCTCCTTGTAGCTATATAACTTTGTCAGTTTTTGTGGACCGCATTCCCTTTCATGTGCCCATCTTTCCCACAATTAGCAAAACACCTTTCTGGAGTTTGAGCTGGCGGCGGCTCACACTGGGAGCCAGGGCAGGGTATTACTAACTGGAAACCTTGGTGCCATCTCTGTCTGCGTGAAGTATTTGAGACATCTGTCCGTTTTCCACCTATGAAACATAGAAACATAGATTTGATGGCAATAAGGACGCTTGGCCCACCCAGTCTGCCTATTTCCCTCTACTGGATAAGCTGCAGATCTGGTTAATCAGCAGCCTACTTCTTTACCCCACCCCCAAGTTGCCTTATGACTATCATGCATGCTTGATTCCACCACTGTTTTGTCCACAACTCTTCGGGAAGGCCATCCAGCATCCACAACCCTGTGAAAAAATACTAAATTACTTTGGCTGCCCCTCTATCTTCAAATTGTGCCTTTGTTCTTGCACACCTTTTTGAAAGATGCTACCTCTTGGACTTTTTTGTGATCCCTTGAGTGCTGAAGTTTCTATCATGTCCCCCCTCCCTCCTTTTCTCGGGTATACATGTTAGCTCCTTAAGTCTCTTCATGTCCTCCGTGCAGACCCTGCACCATTTAGTTGCCCTCCTCTGGACAGCTTCCATCCTGTTCATGTTCTTGAGATTGGGTCTCAGAACTGCACACAGTACCAGATGGGGTCTCACCAGCTGTCTGTTGGGATGTCACTTCCTTTCTACTGGTGATGCCTCCCTTGTGCATCCAGTATCCCCAGCCCTCCTTGTTGCCTTCTCACATTCTTGCCCACTTTGGTGGTCTGATATGACTACCCCAGGTCCCTTTCCATTTTTGGTTTTGTTAGTATCTCCATTTGGTGCTCTTCCCTGGTTTTTGTTTCTCAGGTGCATTACTCTACTTCTTAGCATTGAATCTAGCTGCCATGCTTTGACCATTCCTCTAACCTTGCCAAGTTCTCCTCATCCTTTCCACCACCTTGTGCATCAACTCTGTTGCAGATCTTAGTGTCATCTGCAAGGGGTTCTTTTTCTTCAGTCCTTCCAATGTCGCTATAAGACATTGAGAGACTGGTCCTCTATTTGACCTCTGACCCCGCTAGTAACCTCCTTTCTTCTGAGTGGACTCATTTACTATTCTCTGTGTCCTATTCTCCAGCCACTTCTTTGCAGGCTGTCATCTGGACTACTCCCAGGCTGGCTAACTTATAATCTTTTGTGGACTGTCAAATGCCTTACAGTCTAGTAGCCATGTCACAGCCCTCCTGATCTACTACTTTGTCACCCAGTCAAAGAAATCTATCAGATTGTCTGGCATGACCTTCCGCTGTGAACCATGCTGCTGGGTCTTGTGCCCTCTGGCTTCTAGCTACTCGATTCTTTCCTTTTTGGTTATCATTTTTCCTTATCACTGAGTTAAACCCAGGTCTATATTTCCCTGCTTTGTCTCCACTTTGTGAAGGCTGGTCTGCCCTCTCAGTCTGGTACCACCCATCCTCCCATGATTTGTTAAAGAGGGGTCAGTGGTGTCACTAGTTCTACCGTTCTTTTAGAATTTGGATGAATCCTCTGCTCTATTGTTTTGTCATCTTCGTTTTAGAGTTCTTCAGAACCCTTTCTTCTGTAAATGGCTGGTATCAACTTGTATCCAGAGTGTTACTACTGTTTGTTTGCCCTCTCCTTTGTAAATACTGAGCAAAATATTTGTTATCTCTCGTTTCACATTCTCCTCTGCCCACCCTCCCTCCTCATTAAGCCTCACTATCCTCCCTTGGTCTTCCTTTGCTCCCTGATGTACTATAAAGGTTTTATTCTCTTAACTGGGTTGGCTATCTTTTCCTCAGTTTGGCTTTTGTGTTCTGACTGCCTTCCCAGCCTCCTTTTGCTTTAACTGACAGTTCTCTGTCCTGCCCTGTTTCATTCCTGTACTTCCTGAATGTTCTTTTTCTTGAACCTTCACTGCCACTTCCTTGAGAACCATAGTGGTTTCTTACATCGTCTTGTTTTGTTTATTTGCTTCACGCAGCTGCTCGTTTCGTGCTGGCAGTTTTATTATTCTCATTGTTCTTCCACCCTCTTCCACCCATTTCAGTGTTTCTTAGGCTTTCACCTATGGCAAAGTCAGCCTCCTAAGTCTAGCTTTTTGTCTTTTGTATGGAATTCTATTGCTGTTTTGTGAACCATACTGTTGATGGCTAGTTCCTGATGCTACCACTTCACATCTGTGATCTCTCTCCATCTCCATTGAGAGTATCAAGTCTAATATTGCTCCCTCTCAGTGGGCTCAGTACTATTGTCAAGGCATGCCCCTGTGGGGCATCTAGAATAACTGCACTCTTGATGGCAGCTGCAGCTGCTTCGGTTAACATCTGATATTCAGATCACCCATCAATATCTCCCTTTCTGCATTCTATGTATACTTTCTATCATTCCTTGTTCATTTCCTCCCTGAGAAGTGTGTTCTCTAACCCTGTGCGGATTGTGGTGCCATTGCCTGTCTCAACTTTACCCAGTGCTTCTTCTCCCTGTTTACCCTTTTGTTCTGTTGTTTGTTTCTTCCTTATGTGAACCTCCTCCACCTCTTTACCCTCCTGTCCTCCTGTAGATAGTGTATCCTGGTATGTTTCGTCCCAGTCATGGTTTTGTGTACCATGTTTCTGTGACTACTACGATCTCCAGATGTTCTCCTCCATCAAGGCCACTAATTCGGAAGCTTGTTGCCTGGGCTCCAGGCATTGGTACTCGTGCTCTCCATTTTTTTGATGGCCTTATTTTCTGTTGGCATCCCACTGTTCGCTCTTCCTTGGTCTTTCCTCATTTAGTACCCTGTTTTGGGAGAGGCTGATTTTTCTGCTGCTTCATGCCTCCCCATTGACCGGTTTAAAAGCCATAATGCTTTCAAACTGATTGCTCAAAAGACTTGTTCTTCCTTGACGGGTCTGACCATCCTGCTAGTATAGGCTGGTGTCTTCCAGGTGGAACCCATTCCCCAATGAAGCTAACCCCTGTGTTCCGCACCTTTTTCAGCTATCATTAAACTGCATGGTCAAGGAATCGAGTCGGAGCTGTTATCAGCAGGGAGATACATGGTGGGTCTCCCACCCCATAGCAGATGCAGTCGATATAGGTCAGGCCTGCTGCTTGCAGGCATGGCCTTCATAAAGGGACTGTTTGAATTCCTCTCTCTCTCAACAGTTCATTTCTATTGTGGCATATCTTTTCCTTATCAGAGCTCATTGACTGCAACCTCTGCCCTGAACTTCCTTGATGGGTACCTCAGTCACTTTGGTCATAGCTGCGGCTATTGGTGGAGTCCTCCGGTGCCTTTTTCACCCTCTAATTTCTCTTATTAACTCTATCATAGAGGGTGGGATTCCGTCGATTTGCAGGCAAAACAACAGCAGTTCTGAGAAGGGCAGACTTATGATCCTGTCCGGCCTGGTTCGGTCCAGTTCAATGGCTGGCAAACTACCCTTTCTGTGGTTCGCAACAATTTTTCCAGCTTGATACATACAAGCAACAACTCCTTGGTACTGTTGTGCATCTCTTACTCTCCACCATAGGTGTCATCAGAATCTGCCCCGTACACATTCTCAAGGCCTCAAGATAGGCCTGTGTCACCAGGGTTACTTGGCCCGTTAGCATGGATGGTGGCCAGGGCAGGACCTCAGGCTCACTAACCCTTTTCGCTCACTTCCTGTATTGCCATTCTAGCACTTGGGGCAACCTGGTCTATCGGGTCTTCCAGTCATCCTCCTTGGGGTGTGGGGCAGAGAAGATCCAACCTCGTGAGTGTCGACTAATGGCAGGTGCAGAAATAGGAGTTGTATTGGTTTAGCCTGTTACGGTACTGAGCGGGAGGTGTTGGGAGGGAATACTTTGGTGTTAAGAAGTTTCTTCAAGTCTCCACAGTTTCCTTCCCCAGCAACCATTTCGCCAATTTCTCCTCAGTTTCAGATGGTGGGGCTCATTCTCGGTTTTACTGTGTAGTTATCACTCAGGCAGGAGGGCTCCTCTGGGGTGGTCTGGCACTTGGAGCTGTCTGTGATCCTAAACTCTACTAGGGCTGGGAAAGTGTGGGTGACAGTTAGCATGCCGACCCACACCACAGGGTTGTAAACCTTCCACCTGAAAGTACTCCTGTACAGTGTCTGTATTACCCAGGGCTATGTGGGGATAAGCATAGCTTTGGGTCAATCTCCTCCCAGTACACCACCACCAGCCGTGTACAGCCACTTGTGGGTACCCATTTTTTCTTAACAGTGGTTCGTAAATATGGCTACTAGGACATACAATCCCAGTGGTGTTTCCAAGATGTAACCCTAGATGGTGTTATCCGGGCTGTCACCCTGCGTTTGCCACCACAGGTTGAGGGGCCTGATCAATGGCGGTGCCTCCACCCAGGGTCAGGTTTGCAATGGTTAAACTGCTTGGTCACAGCCCTCTGGGACACTGCAGCTCTCTTTCCCACTAGTGGCCCCAATATATCAAATTACCTCTGATATCACTACCCCAGGTCTGGTTCCGTACTGGGACCTCCTGTGAAATAAGATACAGTGTACAATCACATTAGTACTTTAATATAGACAAATACCAGGCAGTATAACTGCTGAAACAAGCAGCTCTGATTTATTTGAGGATATAACAAGGACGGGGAAATCAGGTTAATTGGCTTATCACTACTATCTACTTATGGCTCTGTGTAGGCCTATCCCTACCAGTTACTGTCCCTGGTACCCAAGCCCTAGTGGCTAGTCCAAACCTGTGGCAGCTGGTTGGGGCCCTTTCTACGTGAAAAGAAGATTTAGTTTAAACAGTCAGCAGTACAGTGATTCCATTTGGATTTAATGTGGCAATTCAACAGGAGCGACCTGAATTGGTACTCAGGACCTCCAAACAAGATAGGGTCCTTCAGCGTTAGCAGGGCTCTTTTGAGCTCACAGGGCTCTTCACACATTTATATGGTAAAAAGAAAGTACTATACCAGGCAGGCTGCTTCTATGTCGATCGTGATTACTGCACAATGCCCGGAGAACACACAGCATTCAGTTCCTGACAGACCGAGTGCAATTCAACAATTTCTTCAGTCTTCTGGGGTGAGCCTGGTTTCTGCTCTTCAGATATCCTTTGATTCTTTTCACAGGACGGTTCAGTCTAACAAGCAGTTACACAGTTTTCAGACGGAACTCTGGGCCTTACACGCTTTTTGACTGAACTGTGCACTGAAGGAGTGCAGGGTTTCTTTCCCTTCACTGCCAGACCTAAACTGAAACTCCAACAGACAAAACCAGGCACTTCCTTTGAGTTCCTCCCAGTTCTTGACTGGATTCTGTCACTCTCAATAGACTGCTGCTGTTAGTCCAAAAGGGCGCAAGTTCTTAAACTATATCTCCCAGAGTCACTGCCCATACAATCCTCTTGTGGCTGGCTCAGATTATGAGTCAAGTTCTGATTCGTCCCAAGGCACCATTTTAGAGCTAAGCTACCCACACTGATTGGTCCAGTTCAGCAGTTCAAAACCAGAATGGGGAACTAGAGCAGACACAGTTCTGAGCTTGCCAAAGCAGGTTAGACAGGCTGTATTTCATTATTACTCTAAATGGTTTCTGGCAAGCAACTACATCTTTCAGATAGGTTCCCTTTGCACTCTAGTAACTGCAAAATGGAGTGAATTGGCAGCAGCAGGTGGTACTCAATCAAAGAAACACACAGTCCCCCATACAAACTAATTATGTCTGCAAGCAGACAGCTCTTAAAGACAGGTACCAGAGGTTCTAAAACACTCACTGATAAATGGCTTAAATGCCTAAACACCATTCAGGCTTGGAGCATTCAAGCAAGCTCCTGGAAGTCTTTTGGAACCCCATTTGCAGGGGTTACACTACAAGTTGAAAACCCTATTGAAATACATTGAAAGCGCTTACCTCAGTTCGCAGTTGGGCTTTGAAGAGCGAGACATGCCTGCAGTCGAAGGTAGATTAGTGGCGGACCTCTCGTGGGTAAGTAAGGGTACTGGGGTGTGGGTGGTAGGTCCTGAGTGGAGGGTAGGGGTTGGATAACTAGCGGAATGGATAGCGATGGATGTTTTCTTTGCTGGTGAAAAAAAATGACAACTTTTCGCTTTTTTCAGGAGTTTGCTGAACAGATGAGGACACTGTGAAAATTGACACCTCAGTGTCTGTATACTGTTGTGTGGGAGGTTACACAGCGGACAACAATGGATGGACATATGACACCAGGTGACTGGGCACCTCCAGTGTCTACATACTGTTTGGGGGTTTGGTATGCACAACAATAGACGGACATATAAGGACACTGGGGTTAGGTGCTCTCAGTGTCTGTATGTTTGGGGGGTTACACAGCAGACAATGATGGATGGTTTTTCTTTTTTTTTTTAGGATAAAAAACAAGCATTTGTCAATGCCGAACATTTGCTGTATTGAAAGATGTCCACCTCTGCACCTTGTTTATGCCCTTAAGGTAACTGAATTTATCTATCATGTTCCCCCACTCCCTCCTTTCCTCCAATAAGTACATGTTGAGGTCCTTTTAATCTCTCCTGATATGTTCTGTGTTGCAAGCCATGCACCATCGCGGTTGCCTTTCCGTGGGCTGTCTCCACCCTGTCAATGTTCTTGCACATTTGCGGCCTCCAGATTTGCAAATAGTACTGTAAGTGAGGCCTCACTAGTGCATAATATAATGGCATCACCACCTCATTCTTTCTACTAGTGATACCTCTACCTACGCATCCCAGCATGTCACTGGCTGTTTTTGCAACATGCGTACTGTGCTTTGACGTCTTTTGGTCATCAGAACTGATAACTCCTAAGTCCCGTTCTTCCTTGGTGATCATCAGCACCTCCCCCCATCCTGTAACTCTGTGCAGGTTTCCGTCTTCTCAGGTGCATTATTTGGGCTTCTTTGCATTGACCCTCAGTTGCCACTCCTCAGGCCATTTTTTAAGCCTCTCCGTGTCCCTGCTCATTGTCTCCACCCCTTCTGGAGTATTCACTCTGTTACAGATGTTGGTGTCATCTGCAAACAGGCAGACAGACCTTTGCTTCTAGCCCTTCCACAATGTCTGTAATGAAGAAATTAAACAGGACTGGTCCCAGGACTTATCCCTGAGGTACCCCACTGGTCACGTCCTCTCCCCAGATTGTATTCCATTACCACCACCCTCTGCCTCCTGTCCATCAGACAGTTTCTAACCCAGTTTATCAGCTTGTGTCCCGTTACCAGACTACTCATCCTGTTAATCAGCTTTCTGTGTTGGACGTTGTTGAAGGCTTTGCTGAAATCAAGGTAGGTGGCATCAAATGTCCCTTCTTTGATTTACTTCCTTAATGAGGCATTAGGGTTTCCAACCCTAATACCCCATCCCACCCTGCAGAGACTGATGGGCATTGGGGTGTCCCTTTGTCGTCAGTCGTACTTGCTCCGCCATTCACCCCACTGCAGACGCACTGACAAGTGTGGTGGTATGCCTGGAGGTCTTCGGCTCTAGCGTTCCCCCATTCCATAATGAAATAAGCTGAGATGGGTGCGAGTATGGGAGAATGGGGTGAACTTTTGGGTCAAAAGACTCCAAGGCACACCCTGATGCCTGTCACTGGCCGCAGTATGGGGTGGAATAGATGTTTGCATCCCCGCTGATGACCCCAAGGCACACACCCGATACCTGTCAGTCTCTACATGGTGGAGTGGTGGGGCATTACAGTTGGAAACCCTAATGACCCAGATGTTTGTTGGTATTTTCACTCCAAATTTTCAACATGGGCTTTTTGGGGCACCACCTCATGAACAGTGGCACTATCATTTCATTACTCAGTCCCAAAAGATGATTTCATGTAGTAACTGCTCCATTTGGCACCACAGGTGCTAAAACACATTTTAGGCAGGATGTGAAAAATGACAGTTGTACTGTTCATGAGGAGGTGTGCAAAAATGGCAATGTTGAAAATCTGGAGTGAAAATATGAGAAATTGGCAAAGTTATGAGAGTGCATAGAAACTATGCAACGCATGCCCGTAATGCAGTCATTTTTTGGAATATTTTCCCCAAATTTTCAGCATGGACTTTTTGGGACCTCCTCTCATGAACAGTGGCACTGATTTTGTTACTGCATCCCGAAAGTTGATTTCACAGAGTGAACGCACCAATCTGCGCAATTGGCACGAAAACACATTTCAGGCAAGATGTGAAAAGTGACAGCTGTACTGTTCATAAGGAGGTGTGAAAAATGGTAATGATGAAAATTTGGAGTGAAAATATTAAAAACTGGCGAAGTTACAAGTGTGCGTAGAAACTGCACAACACATGCTCATAATGCAGTCATGTTTTGGAATTTTTTCACCAAATTTGCAACATGGGCTTTCTGGGACCCCACCTCATGAACAGTGGTACTGTCATTTTGTTACTCATTCCCAAAAGGTGATTATGCTCAGCGACCGTAAAATCACCTTTTGGGATCGAGGAACGAAATGACACTAACATGTTCATGAGGTGGGGTCCCAAGAACCCCATGTTGAAAATTTGGGCCCAGAATTCTTAAAATGGCTGAGCTATCAAGGTAAGTTGAAACTCCCATTGATTGCCATTATACAGCTTACCTTGAATTCTTTCAGGTTGCCGTTCGGCTTTGAAGAGTGCAGACGTGTCTCACTCCGCGAAGATAAGCGCCTACTGACCTTGGAAGATAAGTATGAGGTAAGGGGTGCAGGAAGGTGGAGTGCGTAGAGGAGGTTGGGATTGGGGAGGGAGGGAGACAATGAGGGGCGGTTTTCGTTGTACAGGTGAAAAAATAGTAAAAAGACCGCGAGGAAGATTTTCTTCATTTACAGGTAAAAAGACTGTGACAACCCACCTCTCCCTCTGGGCTGAAACAGCTTTTAGAGAGGTGTCTGTCCTCGGGTACTCACTGCCACCAGCTGGAGTCGTCGAGCGCCAATCTTCAAGTTCACGAACTTGAATAATTAAACGTGCAATTGCACAAACTAAAGTCTGGTAGTGTGTCTCTCTCGGGTGACAGATGTTACACAGAGTTTACCTCAGCCAGTGGAAACCAAATATTACCTTAGAAAAATGACATCACAGTCACAACTGTTTAGCAAATAAATAGCTTTTTACTTAACAGAAAGTGCACTGAGCATTTACAGGATATATATTTACAACACAGAGAATATCACTCATACAGGAAAAGTAAACAAATGTTTTAAATAACAGATGGCAAAGAAAAGGCTTTTACTGAAATGCTATTACTAAACTTACCCTTCCCTGTTCTTACAAAGAGACACTGGACCCTGTTCTAACACGCCAGCTCCCACGGACTTAGCTACAAGGGTAGGCTCCAAACTTATGTTTCCCTCTCCAGCTTCCAAAGTAAGAGAGACCACTTCATTGTCTTTCAGCCTCTTATATATTCTCCTGGAATTAGGTAATCCCTATCCTCCCTTTGAATGCACCAACCATCTAACATGTATGTATTTAATTATCCCAATCACACTGAACACCTATCAGTGACCAATTATATTCCATTATATTCCCTTTTAACCTTCAGTTTATATTTGAATGACCCAATCCGTTCAAACTAGCCCGTGTATGTGTCTGCAGGTCTGTGTGTGTGTGGAGATGTCCACTCGAGATTTATGACCCAGCTCTTATCTAGCAGCTAGGGAGGACTGCAAATTCCAGCTTGTGGATGCTGCTGGACAGTGGATTTTAGCCTGTGTGTTTTTTTTTTCCAAACTGCTAAAAACACACCAGCTAGAGAATCCAAATCATTAACTCTTTCCTTACTATTTCTGTCACATCTCCCCCACCTCCCAGATGATGAAGACGTGTCCCTTGGGCCACCCCAAGTGACACAGCTGTTCATGCAACTACTGGGAAGTGCCCAAAAGTATCCAGCCATGCCATTAGCCCTGTCTAGATAGCCCATCTGCATTTGCATTTTGTTTGCCACTGCGATGCTGGATGGTCATGTTGTATGCATGCAGTACCAAACTCCACCGTAGTAGTTTTCCATTTTGCTCACTTGACCTATGGAGCCAAATCAGGGGATTATGATCTGTGACCACAGTAAATTCTCTCCCATATAGGTAAGGCTGCAGCTTCTGAAGGGCCCACACTATTCCCAAGCATTCCTTCCCGATTGTGGCGAATGCCTCCTCTATGGGCAAAGGCCTCTGGCTGAGGTACACAACTGGGTGCTCCTCCCCCTGCTGGGTAACTTGGCTCAGCACAGCCCCCAGCCCATGATCTGAGGCATCCACATGGACCATAAACTTTAAACTATAATTGGGGCAAGACGATACAGCTGGGCCGCTTAAAGCCTTCTTTAGCTCCTGAAAAGTGACCTCACAGCCTTCTGACCACTTCACTGTATCTGGCTTTCCCTTCTTGGTTAGGTCTGTCAGGGGCTTGGCCAGATCGCTATAGCAAGGAAAAAACTTTCGGTAGTACCCTGCTGTCCCTAGAAATGCCCTGACCTGTTTCTTTGTGGTAGGAGTAGGCCAGGCCAGGATGGCATCCACCTTGGCAGGCTCCGGGTGGATGTGTCCACTACTCACCCGGTGCCCAAGGTAGGACACTTCTGCCATACCTATCTGGCACTTTTCTGCCTTGACTGTTAGACCTGCATTCTTTAACCTGTGGAACACATCCCGTACATTCTTGATGTGCTCATCCCAGGTCTGACTGTATATGGCTATATCATCCATATAAGCCAATGTAAACTCACCTACCCCAGACAGAATGCGATCCACAAGCTGTTGAAAGGTTGCTGGTGCATTCTTCATTCCAAATGGCATTACCTTGAATTCATATAAACCAAATGGAGTAACAAAAGCTAATCTCTCCCTGGCTGCAGGGGTCAGAGGTACCTGCCAATAGCCCTTTGTTAGGTCTGTTGTGGTCAAACACTTGGCTCCCCCCAGTCACTCCAGGGTCTCATCTGTTCTGGGCATGGGATAGGCATCAGACTCCCTGCAGCTATTAAGCCTCCGGTAATCAACGCAGAATCGTGTGGTGCCATCCCTTTTGGGGATCAGTACCATGGGTGATGCCCAGGGGCTACTAGATTCCTGGATTACTCCAGGTTCCAGCATCTCCTTCAGCTCCTCTTTCACAGTCTGCTTAACGTGCTCGGGTAACCCTGTAGGGGGCTGTTTCAGGGGAACCTGGATCCCTGTATCCACATGGTGCTCTGCCATAGTTGTGTACCCCAGTTTCCCTGTGAACATGTCCTCAAATTCTCTCAGCACATCCCTAATTTCTTGCACCTGGGCTGACGTCAGCTGTTCAGAGAGGGTAAGGTTGTCTACAGAGGATGCAACCCAGGCCTTCCCAAGCAGGTCCACCAGTGGGTCTATCTTAGTTTCCTCCTCTGGGGCACTGCATACAGCGAGGGTTAATTCCTTCCTGTCATGATAAGGCTTCAGCATGTTAACATGATACACCTTTTGCCTGCATCTTCTGTTCGGTAGCTCTATCATGTAATTGACATCACTAACCTTTTGGACAATGGAGAATGGCCCCTCCCATGCTGCCTGTAATTTATTCTATTGGACAGGGATGAGTGCCATCACTCGCTGTCCTACCTCATATTCTCTGGCTCGGGCCCCTTGGTCATACCAGACCTTCTGCTGCTGTTGTGCAGTGGCCAGGTGCTCCTGAGCAAACCCCATGAGCTCCCTAAGGCGGGTCCTGAAGTTCAGGACATACTCCACAACAGACTCCCCTTGGGAGGCACGGTCACCCTCCCATTCATCCCGAATCAAATCTAGGGGCCCCCGCACCCTATGACCAAATAGAAGCTGAAAAGGTGAGAACCCTGTGGACTCCTGAGGGACTTTCCTGTATGCAAATGGGAGATGAGGCAAATATTTGTCCCAGTTCCTCTTATGCTGGTCAGCAAAAGTCCTTAGCATGGTCTTAAGGGTTGAATTAAATTGCTCCACCAGACCATTAGCTTGGGGATGGTATGGGGAGGTTTTGAGCTGCTTTACCCCACACTTCTCCCACAAACTACTCATTAACCCTGACATAAAATTGGCACCCCGGTCTGACTGTATCTCCTGGGGAAAGCCTACCCAGCTAAATATTCCCAACAGTGCATCTGCCACGGGTTCTGCCTCAGAGGAGGTTAGGGCCACTGCCTCTGTGTATCTGGTGGCATAGTCGACAACTACCAGGATATACTGCTTGCCAGTGCGACTTGGGGTGCTCAATGGCCCCACTATGTCCACAGCTACCCTCTTGAAGGGTTCATCAACAATGGGCAGGGGCACCAAAGCTGCCTTGGACTTGTCCCCCATTTTCCCCACCAGCTGGCACTGTGGACAAGTCCTGCAATAATTTGCCACATCCTTACCAATACCAGGCCAGAAGAAATTGTTGGTTAGATGCTTTTTCTTGTGCCTCACCCCCAAGTGCCCTGAAAATGGGATATCATGGGCAAGGGCCAAAATCTACTGACGGTGAACCTTAGGGACTACCAGCTGCTGGAGTACCTCACAGTCTAGCCCTGCCTCTGTTGTACATTCTCTGTACAACAGCCCATTGTCCCAGTAAGTGGACTCTTTAACCCCCAAGGACCCTCAGCCCTATGAGCTATTTCCCTCAGTTTTTGCAAGGTAGGGTCAATTCACTGCAGCACTCAGCTGCCCTCGTCTGACCCTTCCCAGTGCTCCTTCAGAAGGAAGTCCTGTGGGCTCCTGTATTTGTGACTGGGATTCTGGACTGCTGTTTCTAGCCAGCCTCTCCCCTGTGCTAGACACTTCTTCATCTGCTGATGGTGTGGCTGGACCACCCAGAGTCACCCCCTCTTCACCCTCAGAAGCTTGCCGTTGTGCCTGACTATGAGTTACAACACACACCAGTTTTTTTCTGGGGTCCAAATCCTTCCCCACAATCATATTTACAGGTAGGTCCTCTACAACTCCCACCTCCTTTTCTCCATGGCCCCCTTCCCAGCTCAGATAGACTCTAGCCATTGGTAATTGGACTGGTGGCCCTATGAATGCCTGGACCCTGGAGTATTTCCCAGGCACCATCTGCTCTGCCCGGATGAGATACTGCCTTACCAGGGAGATGTCAGTGCCTGTGTCCCACAGTCCCTGTGTTACTATTCCATTAACTGTAATGGGACGCAGATTCTCATCAGAGGAGAGTGGTTCTTCAGACTGGACACACCCTACAAACACACCAGTACTCTTTTGATCACCCCTCCCCCATACCTCTGACCCATAACCAGTTTCTGAGGGCAGTTATATCTCAAGTGTCCCACTTGATTGCAAATATGACATTTCTTGGGTCCTATCTCTTGAGTCCCCTTAGAACCAGAGGGTTCTACTTTGGGCTCAGGTGTAGGCTGGTTTCCTTTGGGCTGCCCCCCATGGGATCCCTTATAACCATGTGCTGCCCCCCCCACCATAAGACTTACGCTGTGTGTATGGCCGGCTAGACAGATACAAGTCAGTGCTTGCTGCCAACTCTGTTGAGTATGCGCATGCCCAGTCTAGGAGCCATAAACGCATGTCCTCAGGTACAGTTTTAAGGAATTGTTCTCTCACCAATGCATCCTTCATTTGTTCTACAGTGGTTGCTTTAGCCCCCTCCACCCACCTATCAAGCTAATTACACAGTTTAACCTGCAGTTCTGCATAACTGTCTTCTGGGCTTTCCTTTAGCTCCCTAAATTTCCTTCTATAAGCCTCATGAGTTAATTCAAAATGTTTCAACAACACTGTTTTAACTTTATCATAATCAACATAGTCTTCATTACTCATTTTAGCAAATGCATACAAAGCTCTCCCCGTAAGTAAGGGTGTGAGATAAGTTGACCAGGAAGCCTTAGGCAATTTTAATCGGTTACATACTCTCTCAAATGACCTTAAAAATAAATCAAGGTCATCTCCCTCTTTAAACTGAGGGAACAATTTAGAATTAATTTTGGCTTCATGAGGCAAACTCACTCCACCATTACTCACAGTTTGCTGGCTATGCAGGGTCATAATCTCCTTCTCGTGCTGTCGTTCTTTTTCTCTTTCTTCATGTTCTTTCTCTCTGTCTTGGCGTTATCTTTCTCTTTCTCCACATTCTTTCTCTTTGTCTTGGCATTCTTTCTTTCTGTCTGCCAGTCTCTTTTCTTCCAGTTCTTTCTCTACTGCCAACCTTCTTGCTTCTGCATCAGCATCCAGTCTTTTTGCCTCCAGCACCTTGTCTTGCAGCAACAGCTGCAGTCACAGTGCCTCAAGTTGGTTTGGGGGGGGGTCTGCTACATCAGTTCCTGACTCACCCCCAGAGACTGTCTGCTTCAGATCATGTCCCAAGAGGACAGCTATGAGGTCTGCTTTTTCTTGTGTTTTAGACCTTCAGGCTGAATCCCCTTTTCCTGGCACCTATTACAAAGCTGTGGCACAGTAAGTGAGTAATACTCCGTGGAGCTCATTCCCTACTGCTACGCTATACTGTGCTAACTAGAAACAAATAAAACTGTTGTACAGATGTATTCCCTTATATATCCTGTTTTGCAATGCTAAGGTAACTGTTCCACTGGCAAACTCTGTATCTCAGTGTGCTATGCAGTCTGCTATCATCACCCCACCACTGCCAACCAATATGTGACAACCCACCTCTCCCTCTGGGCTGAAACAGCTTTAGAGAGGTGTCTGTCCTCGGGCACTCACTGCCACCAGCTGGAGTCATCCAGCGGCAACCTTCAAGTTCACAAAGTTGAATAATTAAACATGCAATTGCACAAATTAAATTCTGATAGTGTGTCTCTCTCAGGTGGCAGATGCTAAACAGAGTTTACCTCAGCCAGTGGAAACCAAATATTACCTTAGAAAATTGACATTACAGTCACAACTGTTGAGCAAATAAATAGCTTTTTACTTAGAAAGTGCACTGAGCATTTACAGGATATATATTTATAACACAAGAGAATAACACTCATACAGGAAAAGTAAACAAATGTCTTTAAACAACAGTTGGCAAAAGAAAAAGGCTTTTACTGAAATATGCTATTACTAAACTTACCCTTCCCTGTCCTTACAAGAGACACTGGACCCTGTTCTAACTGCCAGCTCCCACGGACATAGCTATAAGGGTAGGCTCCAAACTTATGTTTCCCCCTCCAGCTTCCAAAGTAAGAAAAGCCACTTCATTGTCTTTCAGGCTCTTATATATTCTCCTGGGAATAGGTAATGCCTATTCCCCCTTTGAATGCACCAACCATCTAACATATATGTATTTAATTGTCCCAATCAGACTGAACACCTATCAGTGACCAGTTATATTCCATTTTAACCTTCAGTTTATATTTGAATGACCCAATCCATTCAAACTAACCTGTGTATGTGGACAGGTCTGTGCCTGTATGGAGATGTCCACTCAAGATTTATGACCCAGCTCTTATCTAGCAGCTAGGGAGGACTGCAAATTCCAGCTTGTGGATGCTGCTGGACAGTGGATTTTAGCCTGTGTGTGTTTTGTTTCCAAACTGCTAAAAAAACACCAGCTAGAGAATCCAAATCATTAACTCTTTCCTTACGATTTCTGTCACAAAGACTACCTATAAATTTAGGCACTCTGGCATGGGCTCCCAGTGTGCCACAAATTACAATACTGGTGGGTGGGGGGGGATGCTGACGTGGGACTGGGCACCCCGATGTTGGCTAGGGATGTAGATGGGTGCAATCTAACAGCAGGAATGGGCATCCCAGTGCCAGAAAGGGAATGGGGACATTGTTTAACAAGGCAAAGACACACTAAGGAGCTGCAGGAAACAGGGAATTTGCTTAACTAGGAAAGACGCACTGAGCTGCAGCAGGGAACGAGAAATTTAGTCAGGGAAGATGCACTGAGCTGCAGCAGGGAATGGGAAAATTGTTTGACCAGGGAAGATGCACTGAGCTGCAGCAGGGAATGGGGGAATTATTTAACCAGGGAAGACACACTAAGGGGCTGCAGGGAATGAGGAAATTGTTTAATGAGGAAAGACACACTGTGCTGCAGCTGAAGGGCTCGCATTTCAAAGGACTGGGCCACGTACAGCATTGGCTCTGTCCTTTGAAATGTTTGCTGAGATGAGCCCCCTCAGCAAATCAGTGTCATCAGGACACTGCCTGCTGATTTGCCAGCCACAGACCAGCCCTTTAGCAACCCTCATATCAACAAGTTTGTCTGTGCTTGCACACACGACAAACTTAATAAAAAAAGGATGATGATTTTTATCATGCTGTATTATTAAATGATGATTATTATTTATGTTCAAAGATCATGTTCACTCTTCAAAAACCAGCACTGTGATCATGACCAGCAATGATTAATCATGAATATTAAATAGCTTGCAATGATGTTTTGGCCAGGAAAGACACACTAAGCTGAGGCTTGTTTCCAGGTGTATCCTGAGAGCACAGGGAAGTTAAGTGACTTGCTCATGGTCACACAGTATGCAAGTGGTGTCTGTGGGATTCAAACCCAGTTCTTCAGGTTTGCAGCTCAATGCTCTTAACCATTATGCTATACTGCCTCCCCCTACTGCCTTTTGTAAGTATCCATTCCAACCTACCTGTACTCTGTCTCCTGCTATCCTCCTGCCTATTTTTCACTCTACATCCCACTGTTTCCATCCAAATCATCCTCTGAACTATCCCCTCCTTCACCCCTACTAAAATATAAAAAATGGCAGGGGCAGATAAGTTAGTGTGGGCAGTATCAAAAGTCGCACCTTCCTTCGAGAAATGTGAACTAGAAGCATTCATAATTTTCTGCTTGTCTGAGATTACTGCATTATCAAATTGAAAGGATACTGGCAACCCCTCACTGGCACCCGCTTTCTGAATCTTTTTAATAGTTCCCCAGAATTTACAAGGTGCAGCAGTATTACCTTAAGTTGAGACTGCTCAATATTAACTTAAGTTGAGACTGCTCAAAGTGCCTCTTATTTCTTGTAGAAGCGTTACATTAACTGCAGATTATAAGAAACTGTAGCCATATACAGGCAACATCTCAGGCTTTCGTTTTAGTAAATAATCAGCCATAACAGGGTGTGTAGTAAAGGATTTTAATGCACATCTTGGGGTGTCGTTCTAAAGCATGAGCCTGAGGGCCAAAAGGCCTTATGCCTCTGGGAAGTGCATTAAAATCCTTTAATGCACACTCTGGAGTGGCTCATCACGCTTATAAATTGGCTCATTTGGTTCCACCAAAGTGCTTCAACAACAAAGTTAGCCGGAAGCCACTATGACGGTCGAGGAAATTACGACTGTCGAAATTTCAGTACATCATGAAGTTACTGTTTTTTTTTAGAGGGGGGCTGAGTCGGAGTTGATTCGGGAGGGGGCAAAACACCGGCAGAACTGGTGCCGGTGTACAGTGGGACCATTACAGTGACAACATTGAATTTGTCACTGTAATGGTGTTCGCTGTAAAGTTTTCATTCTTGTAACGGTATACAGGCTCATTTATACTATGATTATAATAAAAAATAAAAAAAAATTCTTGCAATTGCAATGGTTTTATATCCTAGGATCATAGAATCATAGGTTGTTACAAGTCAAACAACCATAAGCCATATCAGACTTGCCACATTTTAGTAGAAAATATCTCTTGCTTTACTGCCCATGTGTTTATCCGAACTATTTTTAAAGGATGTCAGACTAGCTGCGTTCACAACTTTTGGTTGAAGTGCATTCCACAAATCCATCACTCTCTGGCTGAACCAAGAGCCTCATCTGGTTGTCTTGTACAACTGCCCTTTCAGCTGGTAATTGAAGGGCCCGCCTGTAGTTCAGTGGGCGGGGATAAACCCCTTCATAAATCACCAACACACCCAGCCTCTTTGCTTAATGTTCGAGTTGACACTGGGCCGGGCATGTGGTTCTCCACTGCCTTTTTGCTGCTCTTACTTGTGCCTTGACTGCTCCTCCTCCTCTGTGACTTCCCCGCTCTCCTGTTCCTCATTTCTTCTTCTCTCTCTCTCTCACCAGCTTGCCGGCGCTCCCGCTCGCCGGTTTCTCCCAGTGCCCCCCTTCTTCTTCTTTCTCCTTCCCATTCTCTTCTTTTTTGTTGTTGCTTGTCCCCTGTCTGCGCTGTTTGCTTGCTGTCTTGTTTGGGGGAGGGGGGGAGTTTGTCTCCCTGCCATTTCTTGGCCGTGGGCGTTGAGTCCACCTGCTGCTTCCTTTCTTCACAGCCCGGCCCGTTGTCGGCTCCAGTCCATGCAGCTTTCGGTGGCACAGTCCCAGGGCGCATTGGACCCGGCTGCAGCATATTCTGACAGGCTTGTAGCATTGCTGTTCGACCTCCATACGGATATCTGGACTTTTCATTCATAATATCATCTGTGACTGCTCCTTTATAGTGTCAGTGTCTGCTTCTCAGCTACATCTCTACAGACACATTTATATTGCTAGCAGCTCCATATTGCTTCTTTATTTTCTGATCCTGGAAGTTTGCTTCCCTGCTTCAGAGCCTACGTGGGGTTCTGGTCAGCCCAGCTGTTCGGTGCCTACGAGGGGCAACTGTCAGCTCCTATTTCTTGATTATCCTGCCTTGACTTATCTACCTTCCTACGCCCACTGATCCTCTATACTTCATTTGCTATGACTTCGCCAGCTCCTGCTGAGGGACCTGCCCTTCCTGTCCATAAGAAACATACTGCCAAGACCAAGCATTCCTTGAAGGATTGGACCATTCCTCGTTTGGTGGTGGAATTGAAAAGGTTGGGTGTTCCTTTCCACGTGACTGCTAAGAAACAAGAATTGTATGATTTACTACTGGAGCATCAGAATCATACTTCCTCTGTGCTGCCGCTGCCACCTTCAAGTCCAGATGCAGATGCCTTTGGCGAATTGAAGGATATTCTTTCTCAACTAGCTGCGTCCGTGGTGGATATTTCCACTCGCCTGGAGGTACTTGAAAGACAACAAACACCTATTCCCGTGCTACCACCACAGCCTTCCAAAATCCCAGACACTCCTATTCTTATTCCAGATCCTGATTTGGAGCCTCCCCCTCAACCACCTACTCCAGCTGCTCCCTCTGTGCCAGGTACACCTGCCCCGGCTTCTCCTTACCTTACTGTCTCCCGTTCATCTAGTCCCTAGTCATCTCCGCAAGGATATAATTGATGGGAAAGATGTCAATCTTATTTCTCTGCTCATTTCCTCCCATGATACCATAAAGAACAGGATTATATCCTGCAGTGACTTCTCAGTTGTCCTTCGTTCCAAGGATCCTAGATTTTCCAAGAAATTGATGATTCCTGAGTTCATTTTGGCCTTTAGCCTTTAAAGAGATATCCTTTGTTCCACCTTTCCAGCTCACCGAGGAAAAACTGGATGCCTATCTCTATTTGGTGGTCGATCTTGGCATCCACTATGGCGGTACTCAGTTCTTCGACTACCATAAGTCCTTTTCAGCCAAAGCTGCTGCTGCCCTGTCTCATTTCAATATTCGCCTGCACTGGGGCTCCCTTGATAACGAGCTATTCTGCCTCCACTTTGCTGGACAACAAGCATTGACATGTCAGATCTGTGGCTCTTTCACCCATGCAGCTGCCTTTTGCCCTTTGTCTGTACCTGATGCTCCCGCGTCATGCACCACTAATACTTCTGGAGCTACTATTACATGAACAATTCACGATCCTAATGCTCTTCCTCAGTTTTCCCATGACTATTATGGTTGCCCTGTCACATTTCTAGCTGGCAGGCCTGTGTGTAACAACTTCAACGCCACGGGTTGAACAGTTCCAGGTTCTCGCCTTCTGCATGTCTGCAGCCATTGCGAGGATGCTCACGCTAAATCCATCTGCCCTGCTCTAAGGAGTAAATCCTGACTAGTACAACATCCTTCAACTCCCACTAATGTTGAAGCTTTATCTCACCTGCTTGCTAGCCACCCTTCTCAGATGTTAGTCCGATATCTCATCTCAGGATTTACATCTGGATTCCATATGGGGTTATGCTCACTTCCTCAAGATTCTTTCAAATGTCCTAATCTACAAACTGTCTTATCTCAGTCCAATGTCATTCAATCATTGCTGCAGAAGGAACTGGACAAAGGCTTCATAATCGGACCATTTCGCCATCCATAATTTTCCATCTTTCGTGTCAGACCTATTGGTGTGGCTACTCGCAAATTTTCAGGAAAAAAGAGACTCATCATTGACTTGTCAACTCCACATGCTACTTCCATTCCCAGTATTAATTCTCTTATTCCTTCTCAAGAATTTTCCTTGGCATATGCTCGAATCAACAATGCTATTCTTACCATTAAACAACTGGGTAAAGGTGCTTGGCTATCCAAAGCCGACATTTCAGATGCCTTCAAATTACTTCCTATTCACCCATCGCTGTGGCACACCTCTATGGTATCAAGTGGAAGAATTTGTATTACTTCGCTCTGTGAGTAACTTTTGGATGCAAAAGCAGTCCAAAATGATTTAACATTTTCTCTAATACCTTATGTTGGTTATTATTAAATCATTGCCACGTGACCTCTGTTATCCATCTACTCGACGATTTTCTACTTGTCGAACCTCCCTCAGCTCCTCCAGCAGCAGCACTGACTTCGTTTTGTCATTTGTTCAATCAACTGGCAGTACCGATTTCAGAAGAGAAGACGATTGGTCCCATCACCGAACTGGAATTCTTGGGCATTACACTCAATTCAGTACGCATGGAAGCCAGGCTCCCTTTTGATAAATTGCTTCGAATTAAAGCTTTAGTACTGTCTTTCTCAAATCGCTCATCATGCACCAAACGTGAACTTTTGTCCCTGCTGGGTTACTTCAATTTCACCACTCGCATTATTCCACAAGGCCGTGCTTTCATATCCTACTTGCTTGAGTTGCTTTCTTCTGTTTCAGCCTTACACCACCGCATCTCCCTTACTGCTACGGCAAAATCGGATCTCGCCATGTGGTATCTTTTTCTGAATCAATGGAATGGTTGCTCCATGTTCTACAAATATATCTCTTCAGAACGATCTCCCTGCGTCTACACGGATGCTTCTCCTGCTCATGGATTTGCTGCCACCTTCCAAACAGCCTGGATCTCTTCCCCATGGCCTGACAAATTTCTTCAGTTACCTGCAGCCATGACTACTTCCCCGTTATTTAAACTTTATCCCATAGTCACAGCAGCCTTTACTTGCGGACATCTCTGGTCCTTAACAACTGTATAGTTGTACACGGATAATCAAGTGACTGTAGATATTATCAATGAGGTAAGATCATCTGTTCCTGCAATTATGCTATTCTTGTGGCACTTGACTTGGTTTTCTGTCATGCACAACTTCTGCACACAGTGTTTTCATATTCCAGGACATCTCAACACAGCCGCTGATCACCTTTCCCGTTTTCACTTTCAGAACATTTGCTGCCTGATACCCGCAGCAGACCTTCTAGCAATCCCAATTCCTCAGTTCCAGGACCTAATCATAACATAACTGGTTACTTTATGGCAGCTCGAACTCTTATGTGGTCTGCTTTATCATCCAGCAGAAAATCAGCTTATATGACAGCTTGGAAAAAGTATATGTCATTCTGTTCTTTGACATCTTCTCATGCTTTACTGGCATCTCTGCCTTCCATTCTTGCTTTCATCACGTATTGCCATACAACTAGTAAGCTATCACATTTGACTATACGTCGATACTTATCAGGCATCCAGTTTCATTTTTGCCAGCAAGATCCAGCGTCCATCTTGTTTATGTCACACCCATCAGTCAAATTGTTACTCATAGGTATCCAAAAACTGTCATTCAAGCGACCTCCTTCTCGTTTGCCTGTTGACGACTCTATCTTCAAAAAACTGATCAAATTGCTAAATTCCAAGCATCCAACCTTTACTTCCATCATACTATCTGCAGCTATTTGTCTCGCATATTATGAATTTCTACACCCAGGAGAGTTTACCGTCTTAGTATCTTCTACAAATCACTACCTCAAGGTTAAACTTCTTACCAAACGTTCAGACCACTACATTCTTCATCTTCCTGCATCAAAAACTGACAGATTTATGAAAGGCTTAGATATACCTTATTTTCCTACAGGCAATGCTTGGTACCGTATATCCATTCTAAACCAACTACTTCTACTTCATCGTCAACCATCACCACATTTTCCTCTACTACCTTCAGACAACAAATTACCTCTAACTACCAAAGAATTTGTGAATTCTGCCCAATTACTTTTACAACGCCTAGGCTATAATCCTCTTGCATATTCTGGTCATTCGTTTCGAATAGGAGCCGCTACATCTGCTTCCAGGAAGAAAGTCTCAGCTCATATTATAAAACATCTTGGAAAATGGACTTCATCCTGCTTTGAGACCTACATTCCTAACCCTGAAGTGGAGTTACGTGCCACATTTCTTTCCATCTCCTCTTAGTATGCCCAGAAGGAGGGCAGCTTGGTAGCCATGGATCCTCGGAGGTTTCCTCCATTAAAGGAGTGTTTTCCTCTCCTGAGTGCTGCCAGGTATACTCTCCATGAGTTGCAGAAGGTGGATATTTATTATATTTTTGGGCCTTTCAGCTTTCAGCTCTTCCAAAGATGGGAACGAGTAAGGCCAAAAACAACATATGTTACATCAAGAACAAGTGGCATCAAGCATGACTCATAAACATTATCACCACACAGTGAATTGAAGGGCCCCACCCTTAGTTCAGTGGGCAGGGATAAACCCTTCATAAATCACAAACACTCTCAGCCTCTTTGCTTAGCGTTCGAGTTTTCCTCCACCCTCCCCACCTCCTTCTCTGGCGCTCTTCCCATCATCAGGGCCTTTCAGCTTTCAGCTCTTCCAAAGATGGGAACGAGTAAGGCCAAAAACAACATATGTTACATCAAGCATAAGTGGCATCAAGCATGACTCGTAAACATTATCCCCGCACAATGAACTATGACTTCTTCTTTCCCTCCCACACAGTTGTTTTTATTAAACCTGAAGATTCCCAGAGTAATTTGTCCTGAAATGCCTTATAGACAAAACAGAGATTCCCTCTTGCCTTTCTGTATTCCACTGAAAACAGACCCAGACTATCCAATCTCTCTTTATAGTTCTTATCTTTCAGAGACTTAACCTTCCTAGTGAACCATCTCTGCACATGTTCTACTAGCGTAATACAGCCTTTACTCTGAGGAGCAGAAAAAGGAGAACCATATTCCAGGACTTGTCTAACCAAAGTCCTGTAAAGTGGTATCAAAACTTCACTGCTTCTACTTTTTATATTATGCAGGATATTTCCGACTATTCTGTTAGCTTTCGGTACTCTCTCTCTATTGTGTTGTTCAAAATTTAACTTGTTAGTTATTAAAACCCCTAAATCCCTTTCCCTGTTTGAGCTGAGGATGACCTTGTAATTTAAACTGTACTGGGCTAAGGGATTATTTGCACCAAAGTCCATAACCCTACATTTATCCATATTAAACTTCAGCTTTCGTTTCCGGCCCACAACTCAAGTTTATTGAGTTGATTTTTAAGTAAACCTACAGCCCTTTTATCATTAACTATCGCCCCAAGCTTAGTATGATCTGCATACTTTCACAATCAAATTCCATTGGACGTTTGCATATTTGACACAAAGATGATAAACAGCAGGGGGCTCAAGACCGACCTCTGTGGCACACCACTTGTTATTGAGCCCTAATCTGAAAACACACCCCTGACGGAGACAGTCTGTGATCTATCCTTCAACCATGAGTCCACCCATGCGGTAATGGAATCAATACCCAGGAGATCTAAGGTGTTGAACAATATCTGATGTGACACAGAATCAAATGCCCTTGAGAAGTCTAAATAAATTACATCAATAGATAAGCCTTGGTCCAGATCCTGACTAATAGCTTTGAAGAAATCCGAAAAACTACTAACACAGGGTCCTCCATGTACAAAACCGTGTTGGGTAAAATCACAGACCAAACTTCCTGATGTTTTCCTCTAAATAATCTTTAATGAAACCCTCAATAACCTTTCCAGCAGCAGAAGTTGTACTAATTGGGTGGTAACTTTCAACTCAGTTTTGATCCCCTTTTTTATGTATTGGGGTTATGTGCTCCTGTTTCTAGTCTTTTACGACTTGACCCCTTGTTAAAGACATATTAAACAAAAGGGCAAGGGGCCACACAGTTCCTGTGCCATATGTTTCAGTATGTGGGGATGTATACCATCTGGTCCACCTGATTTATGTACAGTATATTAAGTTTACCTAATCTATCATACACTTGTTTCCTAATAATAAACAAAGTGGTGTTATTCCCACACTGTGTTGCACAATGTCTGACTGTTTGATAGTCCACTTTTTCCTCGTACACACTGAAAAAATAATCATTAAATTTCTTAGCTATACCTTCCTCATCTGTAAGAAGTAAATCTCCATCCTTAATACCTGTTGTTATCTGATTTGTGCTTTTCCTCATACTCCCCACATAATTATAAAAACGTTTGTAGTTATCCTTGTTACATTTTGTCAAATCCAGCTCTACTTTTGCCTTGGCTTTTTTTATTTCCCACTTACATCTCTTATTACATTGTCTGTATTTCAGTTCTTTTTCTGGAGGTGGATTCATCTTATATTTTTAATATAACCGCTCCTTACATCTTAGTGGTCTTTTAATTTTATGTGAGAACCATTTTGGGATTCAAACCTTGTATTTTTGGGAGAGTGGAACAAAGTTTTCTATGCAGCAATGAATTTTACTTTTAAAAATACTCCATGCCGCCTGTAAAGGCATATCTTTAAGCTCCTTTTCCCATTCCCAAGCTTTTAGGCAGTGTTGGGTACGTTACTTTTTCTATTACTTTCTGTTACTTTTGAAAACTTGTTCCGGAAAGCTCTGTGCAGTCAGTAGCAAGGATGGAGAAGTACTGGGAGATGTAATACACCTTACAGTTACAATTACTTATGTCTTTTTATATAAAAGAAATACATAACTGTAACTGATTACATTTATTTGAAAGTAACCAGTAACTAACCTATTGCTTTCAAAAAATGTAATCTGTTATAGTTATTTATTATTTTTGTATTGTTTTTGTGTTAAAAGAAATAAGTAACTATAATTGTAAGGTGTATTACTTTTCCTAGTACTTCTCCATCCTTGTTAGTGATGGCACAGAGCTTCCTGGAACAAGTTTCCAAATGTAATAGAAAGTAATAGAAAAGGTAACTTACCCAACACTGCTTTTAGGTAATGAGAAATACTCTTAAGGTCTGCCTTGGCATAGTTTCTCATCTTAGTGAACCCTTCTTTCATCCGTGGTTCTTCTTTTTAGGCAGGGGAAGGGCCCAGCCACCCACATCCCCAACCACCCCACGCTACACTCGCACATAAGGTACCACAGTTGTGACATTTCTGTGTGAAGTGGAAGAGCGGATCAGTGGGGCCTCCACAAGGTGATCTCTTATTACAGGGCACTAGTAATTTAACTTGTTATAACAAGTTAAACAAAGCAATTAAACCATTACTTGCATTTTTTCCTTTTTTTTCCTTCTAATTACTCTGACTAGGTTACAAACCAGCAACTTATTTGGAATGGATTTCATTAACTGCAGGTACTGTGGAACAATTTTCAGAAGGACAGTCTTACAGGATTTAGGACACTGTCCACATGCTGAGACTTTGGAGATCTTCGGTCTCAGCTCCGGGCAGCATGGGCAGAGATTGCACGCCTCAAATTTCATATTGAAGAGGAAATACATTATAAGAACCACCGCCATTTCCCCAGCATCCAACAGAAAACCTCGACCGCAGAGGGTAGTTGGTCCAGGAGGTTGGCAGGTGGTTAGGAGGAGCAAATCAGGTGCCCCATCACTCTCTGCTCTCCAACACATTACCTCCAAAAACCATATAAACGGTTATAAACAGGTATCTGCCTCTATCTCTGAAATCAAATAAAGAGGCAGAAGACACTGCAGAGCAGGACACTGCGGCACAGGAGCTAGCACAACAATACTCACCCAAATCAGGAACCAAAACTAAACAAGCACAAAGGAATCCAAAACTTCTGATCATAGGAGACTCCATGATTCGGGAGTTGATACCCATCTCCAGCCAGGGTGATGGTCAGATGTCTCCCAGGTACATCAGCATGGAGAGACACTGACCGCGATTACTAAAATTGTTCACAAAGCAGGAGAAAACATTGATGTCCTAGTACATATAGGACTAATGATCTCGCCAGCCGGGTCAGTTGTGGAGACCAAGAACACCTGACTAAGCTGCGTGACAAACTATCATCTATTTCGTCCGGCATCTCCTTCTCTGAGATCCTGCCAGTCTGGGAGAAGGGAACAGATGGATGGAAGGTCAGAGAAGGAGAGATAGGAGCTAAACCGTGGCTCAAGGACTGGTGCCAGGAAAAGGACACAGATTTGTAGGGAACTGGCAACAGTTCTGGGAGCGAAAGTTCTTTAAATTTGATGGACTGCATCTGACTAAAGAGAGTCAGTGCATTGGGGCAGAAGTTTGGCGTCTTTGCAGAATATTTAAACTAGCAAATGGGGAGGGTGCAGCACCCATCGTCGAATGGGAAGAACACCCTCCCCTCAGCTAGTGGTCAAACAGGAATTCAGCGTGTTTGCCATTCATTTGCATCACCAGGTAGAAAAAAGGTTTGTCTCCCCACACGATGCACAGGGGTAATGCCAAACTTCACCCAACAACTAACACACCAAAATCTGGCCAATGGAAAATCATGTACACAAATGCTCACAGCCTGGGAAATAAGATCCCAGACCTGCAGGCAATAATGTCAGAGCTAAACTGGACATAGTAGCAATTAGTGAGACGTGGTTTACCAGTAACCACACTTGGGAGACTTCAGTACCTGGCTATGTATTGTTCAGAAGAGACCGAGGTGCAAAAGGGGAGGAGTGGCCCTGTATGTTAATGAAAATATCAAAGCTACAGAAATTCAGAATACACATAAGGAGCCAGAAGAACTGTGGGTCACCCTGGAAACAGGAAATGGGACAGCCATAAGAACTGGGGTTGTCTACAGGCCCCAGACCAGAGGGAGGACATAGACACATTACTGTTAGAAGATATACAAAACATGACAGCTAAAGGGAGGTTCTGATAATGGGAGACTTCAACATGCCAGATATAGATTGGTCAATACCAGCAGGAACATCTGCCAGAACTAGACTCATAGTGGATTCCCTGCAGGAGGGCCTCAAACAACTGGTACAGCAACCCACAAGAGACAGGGCTATCCTAGATCTAGTACTGACTAACAAAGAAGGGATCACAGATCTCCAGGTAGAAGGTCACCTGGGGTCCAGTGACCATCACATGGTATGGTTCAATTTGGCTACTACATCTAAATCATCCCATTCCAAGGCAAAAATATGGGACTTCAGAGGAGCTGACTTTGATAAGATGGCCAACAGAGTTAAGCTAGCCCTGGCAAACAGAAACACAGGTGAGGAGGTACAGGCAAAGTGGGCAAGCATTAAGGATACAATACTGGAAGCAACATCCCATTGTGTTAGACAGAAAAGGAAGTGCAAAAGAAGAAGGAAACCACTTTGGTTCTCAAATACAGTAGCAGAAAAGGTCAGAGCCAAAAGGCTGGCCTTCAGAAAATATAAGGGAACACAGCGGGATGAAGATAGGGAGGCATACCAAACTGCCCTAAGGGAAGCAGGGAAGGCAGTAAGGCAGGCAAAGTCCCAAACTGAGGAAACACTAGCACGAACAGTAAAGAAGGTGACAAGACTTTCTATAGATACATTAGTGAAAGGAGAAAGTCCAGAGGGGTATTGCTAAGCTTAATGGAGAAAGGAGCATGTGAGGAGGAGGACCCTGTAAAGGCATCTATCCTAAATAGATACTTTTGCTCAGTATTTACTGAAGAGAAGGCAGGGCAGGGCCCACAGCCCAGCATCATGGACACAGGGGGGAGGGAGGTGAGCACTACTCCCTTCACAAAAGAAAGGGTCCTACAAGAGCTTGCTAAGCTCAGGGTGGATAAGGCAATGGGACCTGATGGCATACATCCCAGGGTACTTAAGGAGCTAAAGGAGGAACTAGCAGAGCCATTAGCAGAATTGTTTAGTGAGTCTCTGAGCACAGGAGAGGTCCCAGAAGACTGGAGAAGGGCTCATGTGATCCCGCTCCACAAGAGTGGTAGCAGGGAGGAGGCGGGGAACTACAGACCAGTCAGTCTTACCTCAGTAGTGGGCAAGATTATGGAGGCACTCCTTAAGGAAAGGATAAGTGCAACACCTGGAATCCATAGGGGCACAGGATCCAAGACAGCATGGGTTTACAAAGGAAGGTCCTGTCAAACTAATCTCATAGATTTCTTTGACTGGGTAACCAGAGTGGTGGACCAAGGGGAGCAGTTGATGTCGCCTACCTTGACTTCAGCAAAGCTTTTGACACTGTTCCACATAGAAGATTGATAAATAAGCTAGGTAGGCTCGGGTGGGTCAAGTTGGTCAACTGGGTGGCAAACTGGTTGACTGGCAGAAAACAGAGAGTGGTGGTAAATGGTATACAGTCAGAAGAGATGCAAGTCACAAGTGGGTACCTCAGGGATCAGTCCTGGGGCCAGTCCTATTCAACATCTTCATTAGTGACCCTGCAGATGGACTAGAGGGTAAAGCTTGTCTGTTTGCAGATGACACCAAGATCTGCAACAGAGTAGATGATCCAGATGGGGTGGGCAGAATGAGAAGAGATCTGGATAAACTAGCAAAATGGTCAGAAGAGTGGCAACTGGATTTAATGCAAAGTGCAAAATCATGCACATAGGGAAGAGAAACCCTGAAGCCACTTATAGGCTGGGAGGGAGTTGCTAGCAGTCACAAAGGAAGAAAGAGACTTGGGCATCATCATCACTGATGACCTAAAATCATCCAAGCAGACCCTAAAGCAGTAGGTAAGGCTAGGGGTGTTAGGGTGTATTAGTAGGGGTATCACAAGTCGTAAGAGGGAGGTAATAATCCTCTGTACAAGACATTGTTAGGCCCCATCTGGATACTCGTGGCAGTATTGGAGGCCACACCTTCACAAGGACATTAACCAAATTGAGGCAGTCCAGAGAGGGCAACCAAAATGGTGCAGGGACTGCATCAGAAGACATATGAGGACAGATTAACGGAGCTCAATATGTATACCCTTGAGCAAAGGAGGGAGAGAGGTGATATGATCGAGACATTTAAACACCTTAAGGGCATAAACAAGGTGAAAGAGTCTAACATGTTTAAATATAAGAAAATTGCAGGACAAGAGGACACAGCATGAGATTAGGGGAGGCGATTAAGGGGAATGTGAGGAAATTCTTTTCACAGAAAGGGTGGTAGATGCATGGAATAGCTTACCACAAGAAGTGGTGGCTATGAATACAGTGCAGGGCTTCAAACAGGCATGGGATAGGCATAAGGGAGCAATACAAATGACTATGAATAGATAGGTCACTGACAGAGCAAAGGCCGATGGCACATTTATAAGGTAGAAAAAGAAATGGGCAGACTGGATGGGCCTTGCGGTCCTTATCTGCCGTCAACTTCTATGTTTCTATGTTTCTATGTTTCTTTAACTTTCTCAGGTTCATCCACTAAAGTGCAAATGACCATATTATGATCTCCTGTACCTAGCGGAGGTAGAATGTCTACATTCTGAACTCCACCCTCTATATTACGGAATAGGAGATCCAAAATATTGTTCTCCCTAGTTGTAGTCGTCATATGTTGCTCCATATCACAACTTACACATATATTAATAAATCTATTTTCCAATACTGTAGTACCTTGCAGTAGATCCCAATTAATTCTCAGAAAATTAAAATTGCCCTTCGTAACAGTCATCTGATGGGTTTACTTGCTCCAGAAAATCCATAAATCGTATATTCTCCCTTTCAGCTAGATTGGGGGGCCGGTAACATATATCAATTTTGAAATGCCTCTTCTTAGTTTTTAATTTAACCCAGAGCTGTTCAATATCCCCATCATCTGAGAAGGTAATCTGATGTGCTTTCAATTTAGTGTTCACAAGGAAACCAACACTTCCACCTTTTTTTGTAATTCTATCCGTGTGAAAAAATCATACCCCTCTATCTGGTCTATCCAATCTCTCTCGTTAAGCCATTTCTCCATAACTCCACAGACATCTGTCCTTTTACTTACTAATTACTTATATGGTTTAAAAAGAAAAGAAAAAAGTGTTAATTAAAGTAATGAAATAGTGTCATTGGATGTATTGCAGCCAGCAGGTTTAAAATAGTGCATTTGGAAGTTCAGTAGCCAGCAGGTGGTGCTGTTGGTACAAGGACTGTGGACTCGGGACCAGGAAGTGAAGCTGGGGCCAGGGGGCACAGTAAAGCTGGGGGGGAGGGAGCACAGTAAAGCTGGGGGGAGGGAGCACTGGAAAGCCAGGAGTTATTGATGTTTGTGCCATTAGTACTGTCTGTGTCATCGCTCTCCCAGGCCCCAAGAAGTCAACAAATCCGTCCGGGGAGCTCAACAGTTGGAGGCTGCTTTTATTTATGGCCAGAGTCTCTCCTGACCCCAGAAAATTCTGAAGATGGGACAGGTGAGCTCACTGGCTGCAGCAGCTGTTTTTGATTTCAGATAGCGGATGATTTTGTTTGTGGCCAGAGCTGTGTTTGCTCACTCGCTCTCTAGCCCACACAAAGTCTGCAGATGGGGCTGAGGAGCTCAGAAAAATCAGAGGAGGTTTTTGGTTGTGGTTGGAGACACATGAAGAGCTTGTCTTCCTTGCCCCCCCCCCCAAGCCTCCTTACTGCATCACTATGTGCCAACAAGTTAAGGTGTCAGGTATGTTGTTGGGGGAGACATGTGAAAGACGTGTTGGGGGAGCTGTGGTGAGCAGTGGTGAGCCACATGGTTGCGGTTCTGTAAATGCCATGTTTTTTGTCCCACTTGTAGGCATGGTAGGTCTGAATCACAGAGAGGGAGGCCATGCATTTTAAAAACCTACAAAGATGAATATTAGGGGCTGGATATTCAAACTGTGCCATTCATAGGCGCAAGCCCTTGAGCTGCGCAAAATAGTTGCGCAGGGGTGTGTCCTGGGCGATATTCAAAGGAGTTGCGCTATTGAGCAACTCCTTTGAATATCACCCACAAGCCACAGCCACTGTGCATGGCGCAGTGGAACTTGCGCCACCGCAAGTTGACAGAGTGGAGCATTCAACTTGCAGTGGCGCAAGTACCATTGCGCCATGTGCAAAATCACGGTATTCAAAAGGTGACATGCAAATGTGGCTATAATTCATGCATGGCGCAGGGGGGACCATTTGCATGTGATTATGTCCCCATTTGTATGCCATTAGCATGTAGGTGCACCGATCCCCGAGGACTTGCGCCTGGCGCCCTGCCAGGCAGCAGCCATCGGGGACCGATACCCCCTGCAGCCCGATCACGGGCATAGTGTACTCCTTCCCCCACCAGCCCGATCGTGGGCATCAATGTGGCTCCCCCCCTCCTCCTGTATATATCCCTGGTGGTCCAGTGGACCGAAATGCCCGATCGTAGGCGGTATGTGTAATAATTCCACCCCCTCCCGTACACATCCCTGGTGGTCCGAGTGGACTGAAATGCTGCCAATCAGGCGGTATGTGGTAAAAACCACCCCGACATAGCCCTGGTGGCTGAGTGTCACCCACCCACCCACAAGCCCCACCACCCCGCTCCCCAGCAGCCGGGGGGCGGACATCATTCTCAAATCTGGACTGTCATATACGGTATGGGCTACGCCATTGGCTCTTGCTCTGCACCAATGGGCGTGCAGCCCCGACTGATCAGTTCGGTGGGCAGCAAGGTGGGCGAGTGAGATGCTGCCGCCCACCCGGCCGCAGGGGAGCGGAGTGGTGGGGCTTCGTGGGTGGGTGAGGTGGGGACACTAGCCACCAGGGCTATGTTTGGGGGTGGTTTTATCACACATACCACCCACGAGCAGGCATTTCAGTCCACTGGACCACCAAGGGATATGCGGAGAGGGCCACATTGATGCCAGCGATCGGGCTGGTGGAAGTACACTATGCCCGCGATCGGGCTGCGGGGAGCACAGGGACTGGGTTAGCCAGCCACAGGTGGCAGCTGCTGTGATGCGCCGCCTGCAATACAGCAGCTCACCCTGTGGGTGGCCCTCGACTCAAGCCTTTTTTTTTTGGCTCAAAGTCCTGCAGGCGCAGGTTGGGGGTTGCGCCTGCACAACTCTGCACAGCCCGGCTGAATATCGGGCTGTGCAGTTTATGCATGGTTCCTCCCCCTCCAGTTCAGCATGCATTCATTTGCATTGTGCTGTTGCTCAGCATGTTTTCTGTGGCGCAACTGCCTCCTGCTGAATATCGCAGAATGAAGCAAGTTTGGACTTGCGCAGGCGCAACCCTATTGCGCATGGCGCAACCCTTTTGAATATCTGGCCCTGAGTGTATATATGATTTCACATTTGTCAGAAAGTTGTGGGAGTCTGGCAGTAATATGTTTATTAACAGAAATATGTGAAATATGCGAGTGAATGACAAGTGACTTTTTAAAAAATGATTTGGAGTAGTAAAAGTTCGTATTTTCAACATGCACCAGTGTGCAGTATGTAAAAAAAAACTGTTGTGGCTGTGTAGTGATATTGCAGTTGCCAGGTGATTAGTTTTTTTTTTTTGGCCATGGTAATGAGAACCAGCACCTGACCATGCGTTTATAGAAATTTAGTGCATGGTCAGGTAACATCTCTTGGTCAAATGACATCTCTAGATTTTTTCTTTCCATTTTATAATTGTTATGTTTGCTTGCGCAAGAAACATTATGTGACAGCTTAGGAGAGAAGCAGGTCATGGAGGCGCGGCAGTGTTACAGCCAAGGGAGGCACTGCATTTGGGGGCTTGGCACTGGTGGACCAATGGAGGCACAGTGTGCCGATGACACTGGTCTCCAAAAGTGCACCAAGTTGTAACGTTTTCACCGCAGCAATCAGGGGCCGCCTCGTCATTGCAGCATCAGTCATTGTGCTGCAATGAGGGAGCGACCTGTCATTGCAGGGCAGAACGTTAGCTAGCCTAATACTGTTTGTGAACATGCCTGGTGGCTTGCCGCTGCGTTCACAAACAATATTATCCAGCCTTCCATGCCGAGGGGGTGCCCAATCCCCCTCGGCAGCATGTGCCCCCTCCCAAACGGTCTTTGTTTGCCGACGGGGGCCCCAATCCCCCGCCGGCTTTAGTGTCAATGTTTATTTTGCCAACGGGGGAGCCCACTCCCAATCGGCAAGATGTAACCCCCACACCCACTGTCATTGTCTGCCGATGGGGGAGCCCACTCTCTGTCGGCATGATGTAACCCCCCCCATCCACCCGCTTTTGTTGCCTGCCGATGGGGTGCCCAATCCCCGTCGGCTACAGCTGACCCCTAAAAGAGTCCCTTGGCATGCTGGGAGCCCACTCCAGCGTGCCAAATGCCCCTGTAAAATGGGAAACCGTCCCACATTGTCTTTTTTTTTTGTCCCTGTATAGAAAAAATGGTCCCTTGCGGTCTCCCAGACCCCCCTCCCGCAATCCACGCCCACCCACAGCACACCCTGCCTCCCACACCCCACCCCATACTACCTTCGAGTCCGGCACAACGATCTTCGGTGGACTGGGAACACGTCTGCACTCTTCAAAGCCGACCGCGAACTGAGGAAATGCCGGTAAGCTGTATAATGGAATAAATAGGGTTTTTTTTCAACTTTGCTGCATATCTCAGGCATTGTTTGGAATTTTGGCAGCAAATTTTCAACATGGGGTTTTTGGGACCCCTCCTCATGAATTCTGTCAGCGTCATGGCGTTTATCGGGCTCGAAGGGTGATTTCGCGGTCAATGCACAAAATCACCTTTTGGGACCAATTAATGAAATGACAGTGCCAGTGTTCATAAGGTAGGCTCTCAAAAAGCCTATGTTGCAAATTTGGTGAAAAAAATTCCTAAAAATGCCTGTTTTTCGAGCGTGCGTTGTGCAGTTACTTCACATGCGGCTATCGTAAGTCTGTAACAATTGTAACATTTGCACTCCAGATTTTCAACATTGCCATTTTATCACACCTACTTATGAGCAGTACAGCTGTCATTTTTCACATCTCGCTCAAAATGTGTTTCCGCACATGTAGTGCACAATGGTGCATTTGGTGTGCGAAATCAATGTTTGGGGCAGATTAAGAAAATCACAGTGACGCTGTTCATGAGCAGAGGTCTTGCAATGTCTATGTTGAAAATTTTGTGAGAAAAGTTCATAAAATGACTGTGTTACGAGCGTGCATTGCACGGTTTCTACGCATGCTCGTATCTTCGCACATTTGCAATGTTTTCACTCCAGATTGCCAACACTGCCATTTGCCCGCACCTCCTTATGAATAGTACAGCTGTCATTTTTCACATCCCGGCCCAAATGTGTTTTTGCACTTCCAGCGTAGACAAACGTGGTCATTGTGGGAAATCCATGTTCGGGACGCATTAGGAAAATCACACTGACACTGTTCATTAGCAGAGGTCCTAAAATGGCTATCTTGAAAATTTGGTGACAAAAATCCATAAAATGACTGTGTTATGAGCGTGCATTGTGCAGTTTCCATGCACGCTTGTAACTTTGCACATTTGCAATATTTTCACGCCATATTTTCAACATTGCCATTTTTCCACACCTCCTTATGAACAGTACAGCTGTCATTTTTCACATCCTGGCTGAAATGTGTTTTTGCAGTTCCGGTGTAGAGTACCATGGTTGCTGTGGGAAATTAGTGTTCAGGACACAGTAACAAAATCACAGTGACACTGTTCATGACCACAGGTCGTTAAATGCCTATGTTGAAAATCTGGTGATGAAACTCCATAAAATGACTATGTTACGCGCATGCATTGCGCGGTTTCCATGTATGCTCGGAAGTGCAAGCATTTTTAATATTCCCACTACACATTTTCAACATTGCCATCTCTTCATACCTCCCTATGGATGGTACAGCTGTCATTCTTCATATCCTGCCCGATCTGTGTTTTCGTACATGTGGTGCAGAATGGCACTGTCAGTGATCGAAGTCAGTTTTCAGGACACATTGACAAAATCACGTTACCACCGTTCATGACAAGAGGTCCCAAATGTTTTCATGAAGTGGGGTCACAAAAAGGCCATGTTCAAAATGTGTACTGTGAATACCAACAAATGCCTGAGGCATTACAGTTTCTAACCATAACGTCCTACCCTGTACAGACAGACAGGCATCGGGGTGTGCCTTTGGATTGCCAACTATACTGCTCATGCCATCCCACCCCCAGCCACTGACAGACTGACAGGCATCGAGGTGTAAATTGGACTCTTTGTCCCAAGACTTCACCCCATTCTCCTATGCTGCACCCATTTCAACTTATGTCCTTATGAAATGGGGTGACTGTAAAGCCAAACACCCTAAGGCACAGCTCAACACGTGTCGGTGTCTGCAGAATAGGGTGAGGTGACATGGCTTGACCATCATGGGTGACGACCCAAAAACTTACCCCAAATCCTGTCCGTCTCTACAGGATGGAGGTGGGGTTCATGTGAAGTTCAGTACTTCACTGCCATTCCTATTCTGCATCTGTCTAACTCCTGCATTTCTAATGCTAATACCAGCAAGCAAACATTCGGCATTGACAAATGCTTGTTAATAATAGAGGTAATTAAACCAGGGGCAGAACTTATTACATACCCCAGAGCATTTTAGAGGGTATGTTTATTGATAACAGCCAAGGCAGTGTGAAAAAAAGTTCCAGGCTACATAGATGGAGGGGCACAGGTACATATGATGCCAGTCCTGCCCAGCCACACCAGAGAGAAAAGCCTGTTCACTGAATTTTTTTGAAGCAATTCTTGACGGTAACTTTTGTTGATGGTACAGGACAAGGGCCATACCTACAGCACGCAATGTAGCAATGATGACTAACATCCTGGCAAAAGACCCCTGCTGAGATATCATGGGGGTCAGAAGTGAGAATTAGGTCAATTACGGTGCTCCTGGATGGAGGTTTAGCATCGGCTCTGGTGTGGCCCATAATATGCTGAGTGAGATTTAACGCACTGAACTGGCTGCAGACAGCAGCAGATGGCTGACATCCAACAGTGTTCAAACAATAAAGAGGGCAACAGGATAGAATGGATGGGCAACCCAAACTAGAATCATGAATATGTATGCTCCCGATAAGTGCGATCAGTCTTTTAGAAGGGAGCTGCTGCAAGCCGTGGAGTAAGTGGAGTCACACAACCTTGTGCTTGGGGGTACAGACTTTAACCAGACAACAGTTCATAATATATAGTAGATAGAACTGGCATACCCATGGGAAATTAGCACTGCATTTCTGAATTGTATACAGTCCATCCAGGAATGTGGCCTAGTGGTTGTTTATAAGACTAGAGATTACAGTTTTTACCCTGCTAGACATAAACAGTGGGCAAAGGCTAATTATGCAAGCAATGATACCCGATAGTGTGGGTGGTATTGGGCAATACCAGACCACCCAGGGGTGTAATGAGGCCCAGTGTTGGAGGCTGAGGGCCTTATAGCCCCTTTAATGTCTGGTGCTGCCCATACCGCCCACCCAGGAGGGTATTACTGCACTTAGAAAATGGGCTACCAACTTGAAGAAATAGGTACAAACATTTTGGTTTGAAAGACAACAAACTTTAACTTTATTCACTTCTGTAATATTTTTTATTGGGAGAGAAAAAAAATAGTTCCTTTTTGGGATGGGGAGAATGTAATTTAAACAGTCAAATCCCACTGCTGCACAAATCATTTTATTTATTTATTTGTACATCGGTTTACAACCTTTGAGCCAGAGGCTCGTTTCCAAAGGTACCTCGTCACAAAGAGGACACATGCAGTACAACATTTAGTTACATCATTGCAGTTACAGTTTTTACATCATTGCGGTTACAGTCTTGGTAGAGATATGCAGTTATTTCTTTGTTACAATATGAGTGTTACAGGTTTGGTATTCGCAAGCTAGTACAGTAATTGGGTACAGATTGAGAGATAAAGCATACATTGGTAGTGCAGACAAGTAGTCTTGAGCGGAGACAGCAAGACGTAAATAATACAGGTGGCTATGGGCACGGTTGGTGATAAGTTTGGGCGGGGATCCACTCAGGGAGTTTTGTAAGGGCATGGGGAGCTCGATCACCTATGGACAGGCGCAGCTACGCATGTTAAATAGCTGACTCTGAAGTGCAGTTTTGAAGCGAGAGATTGTAGGGGTATCAGAGATGGAGGAGGGGAGAGTATTGTACCAGGAGGGAGCTCTGTAACAGAAGGACCTTTGACCATGAGTAGTCCTGGTCCTAGGGACTAGCAGGGTGGTCTTAGAGGAGGTACGAGTTTGGACTAAGGGTTGTGCAGGGTGGATAGAGTCTGTCAGTCCAGGCGGCGATAGTCCAAGGAGTATTTTTTTCGTTGTGAGGCAGGTGTGGTACCTGAGCCGTTTGTCCAGGTTTAGCAGCCTAGCCTTGTCATATAGCTGGCAGGTATGAGTGAGCCTAGGGACTCCCGTAATTAATCTACAGGCCTTATTCAGGGTGAGTCGGATTTTATTGAGGGCGGTCGTGTCTGCGTCAGCATAGACTGGCAGGTCATAGTCCACAAGGGACATTATTGAGGAAGTGACTGCTAGTCGGAGGGCATCAGGGGGGAGGCAGTGCTTGTAGCGGTAAAGGATACCTAGCGGCGGGATGGCCAAAATAATAAATCTGAGGCCATTATGCACTACTTAATTTATGTGATGAAATTTATTGGGGCATTGAAGGTGCTGTTCTGAGGGCTAAAGACGTTGCTGGTCCCTGGAGGTGGCTGCAATGACCTTGTTCCTGACTTCTGTTTTGCTGCCCTTTCTTGTTTGATGTCCTCTTCTTGACTGTATTCTGATGCTTCCTGTTTGATGGTTTTGGTCTGCCCACCCCTCAGTATCAAACTCCAGGGTCTCTAGTCTTTGCTCAGTGCTGCCCAGTAATTTGCATGGCTTGCTTCGGATCAGTGCTCGTAACGGTGGTGATCTCTCTGGCCAGCCTAGCGCTGGACAGGATCTGCATGTTTGTTGCACGAATACTATGAGTCAAGTATTGTATGGAGAACTTAGCTTCACTGCTGAGTCTGGATATCGTGAATCCCAGGTAGAAACTTCCCACAGGCTCTAATGTATAGCAGTACATTTCTTTGTCCAGGAAGTGCTGTGGCAGTTGTCTTGGGTGAAGGTACAATGATGGGGCATTTGGTGGGATTTTTGTTGAATATTTCTTGAAGGACTTTACTGGGCACAGTGGGTTATTGGGTTTTTCGAACTTGAATCAGTGTTATTCTTTATTTGGCTCCAATGGATTTTTATGATTTTTAATGTCTTCGTTATGTGACAGTGTCATGTAGCGGGTTCTGGATTCGTCTGTTTTTATAATAAATGAATCTCTCTGCAGTTGCTGTTGGCCTTCCATTCTGAGCCTGCCCAGGTATAGCTGGATATCGAGTCACACTTTCTTCACTAGGCCAGGTGTGGTAGTGGTACATAAGACAGGGCAGTTTCTCAGTTTTTCAAGGTCCATGGTACTTATGGCTGGGTGGTGGGCTGCTGTATCTTTGCGTTCTTTATGAAGCCTTTTATCATAGGGTGCAGCACAAATGTCGGGTCCGTAATTATGCTTGTGTTGCAGCCTATACTAAGTGTGTTACTGTGATGGTTTATTCCCATGCCGAGAGTGCAGTAGCGTGATACACAGTATTGCTCTCCAGTGCTTGTGCAGACCTTGGCTTATAAATTGAAGGTGATTACTGAGGGTCTCCAGGCTGTCATTTTTAAAATGGACTGAGAGCCCGTTATGTTGTGCCCATTCAGCCAACACTCCAACTGCCCACTGAGTATTCTTTTGGGTATTGACTTCCTGATGTTCCGTTTCTATGGTGTCTAGCTGTGTGGTCATAAGTAAGAAATAAGACACGATGGAGTGTGCATTGAACAGATATTATCACATGCCCAGGGGCATAGTAAGGCGTCCGAGTGCCTTCAGCCCCTGGAAGTGCAGTAATATCTGTTCAATGCTCATCCTTGGAGTGTCTTATTGCACTTATAAAATGGGCTACTTTTAAAAAAAGTTTTAACTTCTTCAAAAACATGGTTTTATATCTACAAAGAGGGTATTTAAGTTAGTATTTTTAATAAAATAGTCCTTCTGCCATGAAGAGAATGATGTCATGTTTCTGGTAGTCAGTACCCCCCCCCAACTGTTATTAGGCTCAGGATAAACTGCATGGAGAAACTGGCATTTTTTTGGTGATCGTGGGTGAAACAGCAGCTGTGGAAAGCATAACTGTGTTTTTTGTGCCTGTTTTTTTTTTTTTTTTTTTTTTTTTTAATGCCCGAGTTAAGCACAAATGCTGGATGGAGTGGCCCCTCCCATTCCCCATAATGGAGCGATTGCCATTGATGAGCAAGCGGAATAACTTAAGTGGTTACTCCTCATCAGGGCTTTTATGCTTCCTAGCAGAACACACTCAAACAGACAGATGCTTCTCGATGTGTTAGCCGCATGAGTCTGGGACAGGGGACAAAAGTAAGATAAGTGAACATTTTTAAAAATTAAAAAAATGCCCCCTGAAGCTGCTAAATTTGTGAATTGGTTGTGTTTGGGTTTGCAACTGAGAAGTGGGTGGGACCTGCAGACACACACAACATACACCGAGCAGCTGCCAGCCGTAGTGGAGTTCTCACACACACACACACACACACACACACACTGAGCCGTAGCGGAGGCATGTGTACTCCTCTACCTTAAAATTATTTATGTCACGACCACACCAACTAGCCATCAGCCCTAGTGGAGGTCCCCCCATCCCCCTCCCTTCCAACAGGCTATTGTAAAATGAGCAGGGAGACAGGGGAAAAGACCACCTTTAGAAAACAATTTACATCGTGGGACTGGCAGTTCAATGGCCACAGTGGGAGCAGACATTTTATTTATTTTATTTTATTTTAGTCTTTGGTAACCGGGTAAGGCCCACTACACAAGTGCCTGTTTTCAGGGGCGACCTGGGAGCACTGGGCGGTTAAGTGACTTGCTCAGAGTCACACAGTATGCAAATGGAGGTTGTGAGAATCAAACTCAGGTCCGGTCTGCTGGATGTATCAAGCTCATTCACATGACTTTGGGAGATAGAGAAAGGTAGTTTCTATTCAGGGTAAGATGTAATTACAGTGGAAACTGCAGGAGATCAGGATCTGGTCTTACAGTAAATGAACATGTAGGAAAGCTGTAGAGGTGCAGTCTGATTGGCAGTCGAATTCAAATGTGCCTGCTGCCAGAGTTCGGGATAGGAATCTAGGTTAAAAAAAGATATGTAACCACAAAATGCTTACTGAAGCAGACTGCCGTATTTATTAATGAAAAAACAAATTGCTTCATGTACCCATGCTTTGTCCTCACTAACTGATGGAAACAATGGCGTTGTTTTCAAACTGAGCATTCTAATGGCAGAGTGATTTTTCATGTAGTGCGTTTCTGTTTTTTAGATCTTGTTTTTACCTGTGCATCGACTGTATTTGATGCACGTGTAACCCCCCTGCAAATGGGGGTTCCCAAAAGTCTTCGAGGAGCTTGCCTGAATGCTCCAAGCATGGGTGGTGTCGTGCGTCTGAGCTGCTTAACTGTGATTGCAAGTGAGTGCTATTTGAGCCTCCACGTACTGTCTCTTTAAGAACTGTCCACTTGCAGACTTAATTAGTTTGTATGGGGGGACTGTGTATTTAATGCTCGAATCCCGCCTGAGCTACAGAGTAATCGTTCCATTTTGCGGTCGCTGAAGGTGCAAAAGGAGCCCATCTGAAAGCTGTAACTGTTTGCCTGTAATAATTTAAAGCTTTAGCAAAATTGTAGTTTGCCTAACCTGCCTTTATTGCTGCTGGGACTCTGTGTGTGTTACCCCTCCATTTTGGACCCAAACTGCTGTGCTGGGCCAACTGGGTTAAGGGAGCCCTAAAATGAAGCCTGTGGACGAATCAGAACTTGGACTCTTAATTTGAGCCTGCCACAAGGGGATTGTATGGGCAGTGACTCTGGGAAATGTAGTTTTGACCTTGGCGCCTTTTTCTACCAACAGAGGGAGTCTTATTGTGAGTGACAGCTGAACCAACCAACAGAATGGTGTGGAGCTAAAGGAAATGCCCTGCTCTGTGACTGGAAAGATCAGATCAGTTGTGGCATTGAAGAGAGAAGGAGCGACACGCTTGTGAGGCCCTGAGTTTCGGTCTGCAGCCTTTGTGAGTGCCAGTTTGGACTGAATCCGAGTTGTGAGGAGAAAGAAGCACTAGAAGTGTAGAAACCAGGCTCACCCTGTAGAAGACTGGAGAAACTGATGAATCGCGCACTGCCTATCAGGAACTGAAGCTGCTGTGTGTGTTCCTGGGTATTTTGCAGTAATTGCGATCGGGATCGAGGAGCAGCCTGCCTGGTATAGTACTTTCCTTTTACATATAAATGTGCGTAGTGCTTGTGGGGAATCGCTATTTCAAATCCCCTGTACAGCAAATTGTGTGCTGAAGCTGGAAGTAAACCCTAGCTTAATTCGGACTACATCCGTTTGCTATCAACTGCAGTGGGGTCCAGTCACAAGGACCTTGTCCTCATGCCCTGCTCTTCTGGCAATCCAGAGGGACATTCTCCGTCCCATCCTCAGCTTGGGTGTTGTGAGTACAAATCAGGGTATTCCCCTGCAGCTTGTTTTTCAATCACAAGTGTGTCATCTAATTCTTGTTGTTTCACTGTTTCGCCCTCCGGCTCCGGATTACAATTGGGTGTTGTGCATATATTTTCTTCTACAGGGCCTATCTGTCTGCACCTGCCGGCCAACCCTGGGCAACGGACCTGGCTAGCCACCCCCCCAACCTGGGTATCCAGAGTGTGACTTTTCAGATCCTGTATGTGTGCACAGTACTGTGATTTAATGCCACTAATTAACCTGATTTCCCCTTCCCGTGTTATTGTCCCTAAATAAATCAGATTTGCTGTTGTTATACTATATACTGTCTGTGGTGGTGGTACTTATGGAAACAGTATTGTGTTTTGCTGTGTATGTTGATTAACCTTACTTTGCAGGGGTCCTCAGAGATGTGCTGCTGAATCAGTCTCAAGGGTAAGTGGTATCTATATGAGTGAACAGTGTGTAAACGTGGGGTACTGGAGCTGTAACTCTGGTGTACTGTGTGAGCCACTAGAGGGGATAAAAGGGGGTCTCAGTGTCCCAGAGGGCTGTGACCAAGTTAATCTAACCACTACAACCCCTGATCTCTGGGTGGAGGCATCCACCATAGAACCCAGGCCTCTCAACCTGTCAGTAGTCAAGCAGGCAGGGGTAGTAGCCCTTGGGATAGCGCCACCTGGGGGTTACACACAGGTAACAGCCAATGAGAAATGAGGATCTTCTCTCCCCATTTTATAACAAATATTAACCTTTGACTGACATGTTTCTTTTTCTTTTCTCATTTTTTGGCAGGTTCCTCTGGTGGCTGGTCATCAAGGAAACAGGTTGGTGATTGCTTCTTCCGGACTGATGTTGATTTGAACTGGCACAGAATTGAACATTTTTAAAATATTTGAGTAGTGGCCTAAATGAGCAATATGGCCACAATTTAGGTGTGAAAACCAGGGTGGCACAAGGATACTTCTGATGGGGTTGGCACAACTGGTACTTTTTAGGGCTGTGGGCGGAGCCTACAGACCTTCTGTCATCTGTAGCTCTAAAAACGGCTTTTCCTAGAACTTAATTTTAGACATTTGTATGTATTGCTCCACAGCTGCAAAGTAGTGCACTCCCCCTCTGATTTTTGTTATTTGTTGCTCTATGTTAAAGGCATCTGAAGGGGGGAGGGGGATGATACTGCATTGTACCTCAGAACTTTTCAGGATATTAACAAACATAGTTTTTAAACTGTTGTTTCTATCATCTGTCCAGCTCAGTCTAACAGATGTATAGTGTATGGTGGAATGCGGTTGTGTATGGAAATCCATACACCGCAAAAAGTTGTTCTGCTGCAGTAGTGACATCCTCACTAACGCAGAACAACTTTTCATTCTGCATTAGTGAGGACGTCATAATACAAGGGACTACAGCAGGCGTCGTAATTCATCCCTTGCTGTGTGAGACGGGCGCGCGAGTGTGCTGGACTGTGTCAGTTGTGAACTGGGGGCATCAGCAGAACCGAGTGAAAATATAGAAAAGTGAGTGTCTTTTTGTCTTTTTTTCGGGGACCATACACTACATAGAACATAGGGGCTAACTCGTTTCCTTTTGGTTTCTGTGAAAACGAAAGTCAGACTCAGTGCCAGATTACAGACAGTGGAATTCCAGTTCATTAGCTGACTGACATTCCTTTCTGTATTACAGGTTAGAGGCAAGCAATGGAGACAGAAGACTGTTTTTTTTTTCTTTTCTCAGTTTATAATGTGATGTACTGAGTGTGTGTTTAGCTGCAGGGTCAGGGCCTGGAAGAAAATGATAACATTTGTGTAACTCATTCAAGATTCCATCAGGTTGTCAGAAAAAAGTGAGAGAATTTGTGTCAAAACTAACAAATCAAAGATGCAAAAAATAGCATGCACACTGGCCTCTGAGACTGGAAGATCAGAAGGCTGTGGGTTCTATCCCCACACTAGGCATGTGGGTTAAATAGCTTGTGTACTGCCTAAAAATAATATTAGATTTTAAAAGCAGTCAACCACTACCTTTTATATTTGAGGTACTTTATATTTTTCCTTCTTTTAATTAAAAGATTGCTTACCTGATGTTAATATGTGTGATGTGTGGAACAGCACTCTGTGTGTCAGCTGACATAGCTAGCTATACTGCCCCCACTACATCACCAGCATTGTGACCTCACTGACTGTGACATCACTGCTACTTAGGAACAGCAATTCAGTGACTGCCAGGTCATTCACCTGTGATTTCACGGCCAGATTGACATATAGTTTTAATACCTAATAGCAAATCGGAGTCCATTTCCTGATAAAAGGCTGCCAACATATTGCATTTAAATAAAAAACAAAGACACAAATAAGGAACTAGTGGCTTATGGAAAAATCTACAGGGATTTGATGCTGCCCCTACGGGGAAAATACAGGAAAAATGAGGGCTTGTTACAGGAAACTGGTTATTTGGATCTGGGAGTACTGTGATGATTGTGACTAAATAGAACTATATGGCACCAACAAGAAAATGACTTTGGTCGTTTAGTAGCTTTTCACAGCCCTATTGGTTCTGGCTAGATCCTGTTTTTACAGGGATCTACTTGTACTTAATGTACCCCCTTGGCATGCGTGTCAGCCAATCAGAAACTTTAGATTTTCCAGCCTGTTTTCTAAATTCTGACAATCTTCATGATGCTTATGAAGTATTCAGAGGCAGAGATTGGTTCTTCCTATATGTCTGATCACATCCTGATGTATGGCTCCTTTAAAACAGCTTTGGCAGATGATAGAGGGGAGCATAGCGGAGACTGAACACAGCCATTCTTAAAAATAATGACACAGTAGACGGAATGAACTTTAGAACATAAGAAGGTTGCCAGCAGAAGGAGACCACCTGGCCTATCTAGTCTGCTCGTATTGTTGTTGGGTTCTGGCTTTACACCAGTGCCCCGTGCTACCCTTCCCCCTACCCCTCCCTCATTCCCTTTCTCCCTTCCCAGCCTCGATGCCATTTCTTCCCTCTGTGTTTGACCGAGGCATTTCTGAAAGCTCCAACTGTCTTAGCCACCACCACCTCTTCCGGCAGCTCATTCCAGGCTGTCACCACCCTTTCTGTAAAGAAATGTTTCCTCACATCTCTCCTGTATCCCCCCCCCCACCAGCTTGAGACTGTGTCCCCTGAATGACGAAACATTGGGGTTCCAAGAAACTAATGATCTAGCCATTTCCTTTATTTATTGATTGAAATGTATTTAATCTAGGAAGACAAAGCAAGAGATACAATAAAATTATATTATTTCTGGTTATGACCTGAGGGAAAGGGGGTTGGGATACATAATAACAGGTGCCGTGTAAATTACAAGGTGCAAGCATAACGAGGGAGGATAATACAAAATTGAAAATTGTAGTCAGATTAAAATCCACACACGATGCATCAGAGGAATATAAACAGCAATACTGCAAACACAGAGGCTAGACTACTCTGGGACACAAGTAAGTCACATGTATATATGGGGATTCCAGTGGCTGCTGTGTGTTGGCAGGAGCCACTTCCATAGTCCATCTGGGGTTGTGAGGGAGCCAGGAGATGAGGAACTCCTCTACCAATCAGCGATTTCAAATTTTATGCCACTTGGATGCTTGAAGCAGTCAGCCAATCAGGCTGCCATGCACGTTTGTGGATCTGCCCACGGACTTGAGGCTTCCTGCTTTTAGCAGGTAGTGGCACATCGGGGACTCTAGTGGTTGCTGCACAGAGCCAGGGGCCACTTCCACTGTGCATCAGGGACTGTGAGGGAGCCAGCAGATGAGAACCTCTTGTTACCAGCCAGTGAATTCAGATTTCTTGCCAGTTGTGTGCTTGGAGCAGCTAGTCAATTGAGCTGTTGTGCACCTTTGCAGATAAACCCAGGGACTTGATGCTACCTGCTTTTGGCAGGTAGGGGCATATTCAGAACTCCAGTGGCTGCAGTGTGGTGGCAGGAGACACCTATGTTGCCTGCAGGAGTTGTGAGGGAGCCAGCAGATGAGGGCCTCACTCCCCTAGCCAGAGGAATCCTCATTTTGTACTAGTGAGGTACTCGGCATGCCCAGCCAATCAGAATGCGACATACCTTTGCAGATACACCCCATCTGTCCTGTTAACCTGGCTCTAGTAAGTGGCCCTCCATACAGTAGGTCAGGGCATAGGGTCAGAAGCATAAGGGCGTCACTTTCGGGGTGCCAACCAGAGAGTCTGCCATTGGCTGGTTATGCTGCTGTAACTGTACTTATGAACTGGCTAGAAAGGATGAAGCCCAATACCTTATGGCAGTGGGTCGGAACTTAACTTTAACTAGGAGCAGCTCTCTGGGGCTGAGAGATGAACATTAGAGTACAGGCGGCTCTTTCAGGCACTCAAATCAACACAGCAACAAGATTTTTTCCCTAGGCCTAGCACTTTAGATCAGTCAGGCTCCACTTAAAATGTATCTTCCCTTGGGCAGAGATCTCGAATAACCAGAGACAGCTTTTCCTTCACATAAACCTTCCCTTTTCTCACACTTCAACCTCCAGTGGGGGATTGTCTTACTCCTTCCAGTGCCAGCCAAGCCATATAATGGCCTTGGGGTGATTGCAGCCTAAGCCTCCTGTGGCTGCTCCCAATTAGCTACCCAAAAATTATCCTGAGCCAAAATGGAGCCCACAGTTTCCTCGGCTCTCCAATCCAGTACATAGGATGCTCAAAGCACAGTGACAGCTCCATTTCTTACAAAGTCCTGTTCCCCAAGCAGAGGCATGGTCCTTAGTGGCTCTGATGGACCTGCCCCAGACACGGTCACTGCAGGTCCCATGGTCTGCCCCAGACATGTACATGGCTGGCCCTATGGCGAATCCCAGGCCTCACTCCCCTCGCCTTCAAATGTTTCCCCTGACAGTGTGCCACACAGGAATGGTACACTGGAGCTGCCACCTCTGACAACCCTGCAGCAGCTCTGCCACCACTACAGCAGCCCCACTACCAGGCTACCCCTTACCTTAAAGCAAGGTACTGGGATCCCTGTGCCAAGAGGGATTTCGGCGCCATTCAGTCTTTTCGATTGTTGCCATATGCCTCTTCTCCTTCTGCAGCTGATGACAGATCTCCCCAGACCCATATGGCTGCAAAGCTCCTCACAACCCTCCCTATGGAGATCAAACACCCCACGTCGCACCGACACTGCCCATTGCTGACTCCTGGTGGGGGGGGGGGCCCTCGGAACACTGTCCCTACTCACAGCCACTGACTCATTATCTCCCTCCCCCTGCCTCCAGGGGACCAGGGCTTAAATACTAGCCAAAACATTCCCCCCTAGTAGCTTTCCAGACAAGGGGGCACCAGAGGAAGGGAGATGTGTAAGCAGAGGCTAGTAAGCCCACCCTGGGAGGGGGGCTTACACTAGGCCTAGGTAATTAGTGCTACTGTCACTCTGCTCAGTTTCTTGCCTTTTAGATGTAATTACTATATGGGTTACATTAAGCCATTTTACTAATTATCTGTCCTCCACTCATCTGCCCTTTTGGTACCTAACTTCTCTCTCTCTGTCTCTCTCTGTCTGTCTCTCTCTCTCTCTCTCTCTCTCTCTGTCTCTCTGTCTCTCTCTGTCGCTCCCCTGTCTCTCATAATTCTCCCTCATTCTTTACTACAATTCATGCTGGCCTACTACCCAGTGACTACCTCTTCCCATTGTCTCATCCATAGAATGATAACTCCTTATTTCTTCCTCAGATGACCCCATCTCTCCTAGTTGCTCTAAAAACAGGTATTGCTAGATTTCTTCAAAAGGCTTCTCATCCTGTTGTTATTCCTTAGTAGAGATGCAGAATTTAACACTGGTCCCCTGCATTCCACCTCTGTTCCAGCTTCCCTGTCTCCCTTAGCCAGGGGTCTTCACATCTACCACGAGGCAATATTGTGTAGTGGTTAAGGGCACTGAACTGCAAACCTGGATATCTGGGTTGAATCCCATCAGCCCCCACTTACATACTGTGTGACCCTGAGCAAGTCACGTAACTTCCAGTGTGTTCCCAGGTCACACTTGGAAACAAGCTCTGGCTTAGAGTGTCTTTCCTGGTTAAACGATTCCCCCTTTCCTAAACATTTGCAGCATGCTCCAAAAACTAATCTTATTATTTATTTATTTATTTCAATCTTCAGATATAACCTTTGAGCAAAAAATGCTCTTTTCCAAAGGTTCCATGTCAGGTATAATGCACAAGCAATTCATGAACGAAAACATAAAAAATTGTTGTGGTTCACAAGTACATAGGCAGGAACAGGAGCAATGTAATTTCACTACAGTGAATGCCTAACAATAAACATCTAAACAACTAAATAGGTATGGATTCAACAAAACAATTATGAACAGATGCTGAAATAGACAGATTCAAAGGAAACTACAGGTTAGATACAACTAACAAGTGACAAGGGGCATACAGGGAACAAATAGACAAAGGGAGCAACAGCCAAGGTGTATAGGCTTTTTCTTGGTAACAACGATGAAGATGGAATAAGAGCGAACAGGTAAAGGTGTTGACAGTACACAGGGGAAGGGGTGGTAGGGGGAAAGGACTCAGTTAGGGCCACATGGGTCCACCAGGGTACAATAAGTGCAGAGAGGCAGAGGTAAGTACAACCCTAAGAGCGGAAAGGGCCCACGCCAGCCCCTCCCACTGCTAGAGGCAGTATAAAGGGCAGGCTGTGGAGAAGGGTCATTTTGCCGCCGCTGAATGACCCTAAATCAGCTGACCCTCTTATCATGGAGCATTCCTATGGCAACATCTACAGCACTACAACATCTGTGCATAGCTGTGGCCCACTTGCCAACTGCATGCCTAACAACACACCCTGGCCTACCTGGCCCAGAACGCATCCAGCTCGGCCAGGGCTTCCCCCTCCCACAGTCCTGCCTACACTGGCTGTTCTGTCTGATAAGGATGCAGGTCGAATGAATCCACAAAGGCGACACAAAGTTACCTGGTCAGATTGGTACTCCTGTTACTACTGCTCTCAGGCAACATCCACCCTAATCCCAGCCCCCCTCTATATTAGGGGTTGAGTGCACCGAAATCAGGCACCTTAACCTTTGCGTCACTAAACATCCGCAGCCTGACAGCAAAGTTTGACAATCTTCAAGCCTGGGTAGCCCTACATAATCCAGATGTACTGTCTGTGGTAGAGACATGGCTCACTCCCAAGATCCCCAATGGAGCCGTCAGTCTGCCAGCCTATTCAATATTTAGGCAAGATCGCAAATCTAAAAGAGGTGGCGGCTGTGCAATCTACCTTAAGGACAGCCTTCAGGGCATAGTCCTGAATTTACCCAGCCTAGGGTTGTTCACCCAGGCCCTTGCCATTAAGGTTCTTCTTGGGGCCCTACAACAAAACTGTCACAATTCTATCTGTCTACATCCCCAAAGAACTCGCCCAAGGTCTCTATGCCATCATAGACTGTCTTGGAAGCCTAACCCTAAGCTCTGAGGTTATACTCTTAGGTGATTTCAGAATTAATTGGCTTGCCCCCGAAGCTAACCAATTCAAGGATGCAATTCAGACTATTCACTTTACCCAGCTCATTGAAACACCCACTAGGACTAACTACAGGATGTGCACTAGTACTTTGATTGACTGGGTGCTCACCAACTGACCTGAGCATACCTCTAATGGCTCCGTCCTCCCGGACGACATCAGTGACCATTCCCCTGTCATGTTCAGTTGGGCTACTAATTTTTCCAAACTGTCTCCTAGAACAATCACCAGTAGAGTTCTCAAACCTGGTCACGCTGACCGCTTCAAAATGGATCTCCTCAATGCTGACTGGTCCTCGGTTTTTGAGGCTTCCAATATTGACGACACACTCTACCATTTCATCCTCCTCTTCAATACAATCTGTGACACCCATGCTCCCTTAAAAAAGCATAAGATCAAAGGCTACTTTAACCCCTGGATTAGCCCTGATACCCTTGAGCTAATGAAAATTAGAGACCACCTCTGGCGTATAGCTAGGGCCACTGGCAAGCAGTCTGATATCTTGAACTACAAACATGCAAGGAACAACTGTACCAGGACCATCTGATTAGACAAAAACATATACTATAAAGATGCCCTAACCAAGAACTGGAATGACTGGCGCAAATTCTGGGCTAACCTAAATGAGGTCACTGGGCGAGAACCCAAACCGGCCCCTACCATGCTCTGCGTTGATGGCTCCCCCATCCTTGACCCTAAATCTATTGTTAACACCTTTAACAATGCCTTCACTGACTTGCAGCATGTTCTCCCCACACTTCTCCCCATCCCTGCTGCACCCGCAATCCCTCGCATCCCCCTTTCACTTCAAGTCTATTACCTTGAGAAACCAGGAAATATCTGCGCAAAGTGCTTGGGAAGGGGAGATTCAGTGGGGATAACCTTGACCTGAAACTAATCTCACACTCACTTGAAGAAATCCTGTCCTCTCTCACCCATATCCTTAACCTCTTGCTCTGTCTCGCAGTATTCCCCCAAAAATGGAAGGCTGCAGTAGTCACCCCTGTGTACAAGAGTGGGGATCGTGCCCTACCTGGGATCTATAGATCCATCTCTATACTACCACCACTCTCGAAGGCCCTTGAACAAATCATTACCGACCAACTTGTCGATTATCTGGACAAGCACATGTTCCTATGCGCAGCGCAACATGGCTTTAGGGCTGGGCGTAGCATCACTACAGCTCTCCTGGAATACACATGTAACCCCTAGATGGCGCTATCCCAGGGGCTACTACCCCTGCCTGATTTGCCACTAACAGGTTGAGGGGCCTGGATTCAATGGCGGGTGCCTCCACCCAGAGGTCAGGGTTTGCAATAGTTAAACTTACTTGGTCACAGCCTTCTGGGACACTGCAACCCCTTTCTTCCCACTAGTGGCCCACACAATATATCAGAATTACCTTCACAGTATGCACTTACCCCAGGGCTGGTTCAGGCACTGGGACCTCCTGTAAATAAGATACAGTGCAACAATCACAGTACAATACTTTAACATAGACAAATACCTCAGGCAGTATAACTTTGCTGAAACAAGCAGCTCTGATTTATTTAGGGGAATATAACAGGACAGGGGAAATCAGGTTAATTAGCTTATCACTTTACTCATCTACCTATGGCTCTGTGCACAGGCCTATCCCTACCAGTTACTGTCCTGGGTACCCAAGCCCTAGTGGCTAGTCCAAACCGTGGCAGCTGGTAGGGTCCCTTCCCACAGAGAAAGAAAAATTAGTTTAAACAGTCAGCAGTACAGTGATTCCATTTGGATTCAATGTGGCAATTCAACAGGGAGCGACCCTGAATTAGTACTCACGACCTCCAAACAAGATAGGGTCCTTCAATGTCAGCAGGGCTATTCTTGAGCTCCACGAGACTCCTCACACATTTATATGGCAAACTGCAACAGGCAAAAGTCCTTTAATGGCAGCAGGATTCACTTGAGGTACACAAGCCTCTTCACACATTTATATGGTAAAACAGAAAGTACTATACCAGGCAGGCTGCTTCTGTATCACGATCCATAATTACTGCACAATCCGGAGAACACACAGCAGATTCAGTTCCTGACAGACCCGAGTGCAATTTGGTAATTTCTCCAGTCTTCTACAGGGTGAGCCTGGTTTCTACTCTTCAGATATCCTTTGATTCTCTTCACAGGACTGGTTTAGTCCTAACAAGCAGTTACACAAGCTGCAGACCGAACTCTGGGCCTTACACACGTTTCCTGACTAAAACTGCACACTGAAAAGCACAGGGCTCCTTCCTTCTTCACTGCCAAGCTCAACTGAAACTCCAACAGACAAAACCGGCACTTCCTTTGAGTTCCTCCCAGTTCTTGACTGGATTGGCTGTCACTCACAATAGACTGCTCCTGTTGGTCCAAAAAGAGCGAAGTCTAAACTACATCTCCCAGAGTCACTGCCCATACAATCCTCTTGTGGCTGGCTCAGATTATGAGTCCAAGTTCTGATTCGTCCAAGGCACCATTTTAGAGCTAGCTTACCCACACTGATTGGTCCAGTTCAGCAGTTCAAAACCAGAATGGGGAACTAGGCAGACACAGTTCTGACTGCAAAGAAAGCAGGTTAGACAAACTGTAATTTCATTATTACTCTAAAAGATTTCTGGCAAACAGTTACATCTTTCAGATAGGTTCCCTTGCACTCCTAGTGACTTCAAAAATGGAGTGAATTGGCAGCAGCTCGAGTGGTACTCAAAGAACACACAGTCCCCCATACAAACTAATTATGTTGCAAGCAGACAGCTCTTAAGAGACAGTACAGAGGTTCTAAAAACACTCACTGATAAATGGCTTAAACGCCAAACACCATTCAGGCTTGGAGCATTCAAGCAAGCTCCTGGAAGTCTTTTGGGAACCCCCATTTGCAGGGGGGTTACACACAGGCTTCATCCACAAATCCCTCGATCTTGGCCAGCTCGTTGGGGCTATCTATATTGACCTAACAAAGCCCTTTGACACGGTCAACCATGCCCTCCTAATTGACCAACTCACTGCCATAGGCCTTGCCCCTGAGGTGGCTGCATGGTTCTGCAGCTACCTACACTGCCGTTCACAGCATGTCAGGATAGATACCTTTCTCTCTGACACCTAGCCAGTGGGCTCAGGTGTCCCACAGGGGTCAATATTGGGCCCCCTTCTCTTTAGCCTATTTCTGAATTGCCTCTCCCTAGCCAGTCAGTGCCGTATCCTCCTCTAGGTGGATGATGCGGTTATCTTTTCTAATGGCTCTGACCCCACTGCTCTTGAGCAACAGCTACAACGTGACTTCACCAGCGTTGAGTCATGGTTCAAAAATCATAAATTGATAATGAACTACAAAAAAACAAAAGCCATGTTGTTCACCAGCCTTAAGAACAAGCACAAAAACTACCCGCTATCAATATGTGATAGGGGTGGTGTTCCTCTTGAACGTGTTCATCACTTCAGATATCTCAGAATCACTCTTGGCAGCTTGCTCTCCTACACCCTCCACATAGACATCACAGCTAAAGCAATTAACAAACGCTTAGGACTACTTTATCGCCATAGGCAGACCCTGACCCCTGGAGCCCTCAGCATAGCGGTCCCACAGTTCAGTGGGTTCCCTAGTGTATTATAGGACTGCGATATAGCTCTGCACAGATACGCCCTCCGTCGCATAAATGTACTGTGGCAATGCCTGCAGGCTCACCTTAGGGGCACACGAGCTAACCCACACCCATCTCTATGCAAAGACTCACTGGCTAATGCTCTTTGGTCGCTTAAAATATCAATCTTGCCTTCTGGCCAAAAAGATCTGCCTTTGTCAGCTCCCGACTGGGGTCCAACAACTCCTAGTTCCCAGCACTAATCCCAGGCCCACCCGAAATTTGGAACTGCAGTCCTTCCTGACTCCAAAATGTCGGATATCTAAAGGACAAAGGTTCTTTGCCTATCAGGCACCGTTGTGGTTCAACTCCCTCCATGAGAACGTTATTAGCCTGCCCACTCTGTGGACCTTCAAAAAGCACCTAAAGAACCATTTAATACAGGAATCTCAATGTATCTGCCGTTGCTAGCACCTAGCAAAGGCATCTCCTACCATCTGCCTTTCTGCCAAACAGATCCTCTCTCTCTCTCCTCTCTTCCTCTCCCTCTTCCTCTCCCTCTTCCTCTCTCCCTCTCTCCCTCTCTCTCTCTCTCTCTCTCGGACACCCTGCACTTGGGGCTCAACCCCCCACCCCGCCTCTCCAGCACTTCTATGCGCTAACCCCCTTATGTTGCTGACAACTAACAGGCTTCCTGTTGGGCACAGTTATTTAGTCTGTTCCCGTATGTATCTGACTGTGTTTACTTATTCCAGTTTTAGTTTTCTCTGTATTTTTTGCATTCCTCTGTTTAAAGACCAAATGTACCTAAATGTTCTCATTCTAATCCTATTGCCTTGTTTGTCTCAATCCTCTGTATAATTACTTACTTGTTCTAAATGTACTAACGTGGAACCTAGGTACAGAGCTCTGAGCTCAAATGGTTAATCTGAGATCAGAAATAAAATACAATAAAATAAAATAAGAGAGTGGGTGGCCCATTCCTCCCCTGACATGTTTCTATTCTCAGAAACATGGTTGTTGGCTGAAATCGCCTCAGCTGATATTGCTGTTACTGGAGTCACTCCCTACAGACAGGATAGAGAGACACATGGTGGGGGGGGGTGACTTTACATCTCATGCACCCTAAATTTTACACTCTCATTCCTAACATAGTTCCTAAATCTCATGAGCTAATTGTGGTCTGATTTCTGATCTCCACTCCATTCCACTGCTCATCACAGGCGTCTGCTGCTACCTTGATTAAAGTGGTGGCGCTGCTGCTCTTTGTGTGCAAGCTATTTTAAGTTATTTTAATTTATTTTAAGTTATTTTTAGTTTTTTCTTTTTTGGTTATGCTTTTATTTATTGTGTGCCAGTTTTTGTTGTTTTACTGTTTCGTAGTTCCACCACTGCTTGGTTCGGTAGGTGTGGAGCGTGTGGAATGTGGAGCGTTTCTTGTTGGAAGGCTTCAGTGGCTGGTGTTTGGGACAGTCTTCATGCTCCATTCCTGACTCTTTTTCCCAGTGCTGCGGCTGGACCTGGGGGTTGTTTTGCCGGGCTCAGGAAATTGTCGTGTCCGGTTCTGCCGCTGTGGATGCTCCTTCTCACTCTGTGCCCTGGGTGGTGAGAGGCCGGGGGACTGTGAGAGGCGCTGAAATTTTGGATATCCCAATTGGACTCGAGGGATCTCATACCTCATAACGAGCTTATGGGAATATTACATTTTCTTTCATCGCTGTGCTGAGAGGTGCGAGAGGCTGTGGAAGAATAGGAGAGTCGTGAGTCGTGGAAGCAGGACAACAGAATATGTCGGAGGAGGAGAAAGTACGAGGGGGATTCCTCTGGTTGATTTCAGGTCAACTTCATTAATCTGATTGTATGACACTGAATCTGGCCTGTGGGGATTGAGGTGAGGCCCGACTCCAGCGGGTGTCTCTCTGTAGGATTTGCGGTTCTGAAGGGGGACTTGAGTTTTCTCCTAGCCAGGGAGCTAACTGGGATACCACGTCCCTCTGGATTTCCAGGTTTGGCTGCAAATGCAGCCTGTCTCGGGTTCCTTATTGAAACCACATTATTTCTCATGGATTTTACCTGACTGGGAGTGAGGGGGCCTCAGATTGTTGTGGAGACTCTGCCAGTAAGTTTTCTGTCCAAGGTGAACTTGGATTCTTTTCGTACTTTTTGGAGGTTACCTCGGGATTTATTTTCCATCATCAATTTTGTGTGGATTAGTGCACTGACTGTTTTTCCCACCTCTTTATTCTTGGATATAATGGACTCTATTTCCTTGTGGACTATTGGACGTAATTGACTCTGGGACCCATGGTGTGAAGATCTCTGACTTCCCTCCCTTGATTTGTTAATTCTATGTTTTTCTTTTCATGGACAACTGGGTGGTGAGAGGACCTTGTGTCCATTTATTTATTTGCATTAAAGTTTTCTTTATTCTAAGTTTGTTTGTTTTTGGCAGTGAGAAGCACCAAAAATCATCTGTCCTCCCTGGTCGTGAGAGGATGGCGGGGGGGGGAGGATAGTTTTATTTTGTATGATTTCATTTTTAGAGTGTAATACTGTGGTAGTGAGAGTGCCTAATTATTCATTCCCCTTCTCCCTGGTTGTGAGAGAGCTGGGGGGGGGGAATCTTATTTTATATTTATTATATTTATTTTTGGTTTGGGTGGTGAGAGAACCTAAACTACTTTTTTGTGACGTGTTATGCATGTGTGAGGGGGATCTTAGTTGTCTTCTGGCTTAAGTTCAGGCTTGATTTATCTGATAGTGAGTAGGGTGGTATTTTAAATTGTTTTGTTAAATTTTGTGAAAATTGATTTTGGGTGTGGTTAGTGTTATTGTAAGTAGGTTTATTTTATTGTTTTTGGCTATGTAGTAGCAGAATGTGTTGGCCTTTAATCCCCACGGTGGTGTGCTACTCATCCTCCTCTCTTCGTGCCCTTCGCCCTTTTTATTCTTCCCCTCTCCAATTTGAGACCTTCCAGTGCTGTAGAGCACTGGAATTTATGCATAGGTGGGTGAGGGGTTGCGAACAGGGGAGGATGGACAAGGGAGGTCATCGTATTAGGGTAGTTGGATCCAGAAGGTGCCCCGGGGCAAAATGGAACCCAGATCGTGGTTCGCCATGTCTGGTGCCCATACCCAAGGGCACTACTGAATATGGTAGGCAGATGGTTCAGACAGCCTCCGAGGTTTGTCCAACTCGGGCGGTATTGTGCAATGCCAGGTCCATCAGGAACAAGACTGCTATTATTGCTGATCTTGTTGGTTTGGTGGACCTGGGCTGCATCACCGAGACTTGGCTGGATCCGGGGTGGGGGTTGCGGTCTGTTTTAAGATAGAACTGGCCTCACGAATGTAGTAGTTGAAGAGGTTGAGTCCTTTGAGTGTACAGTGGTAGCAGGTGTAGGCATTCAAATCATTCTCATCTGCCATCCACCCGGGGATGAGAAGCCATTCCTTCAGGAAGTGGCAGACTTTGTCGTCGACATGGCATTTGAATTGCTCAGATTGATGGTTCTGGGTGATTTCAATGCCTGGGCTGATGACGAACTCTCACAATTTGGTCAGCACTTCCTCCAGTTAATAATATCTCTGGGCTTTACACAGGTGGTTTCCACTGCTACACATAAACTTGGACACTCCTTGGACTTAATCTTCTTGCTAGGGATCGAAACCTCCAACGTGGGGGTGGAACCAGTCACTTGGTCAGATCACTACACTGTGAGGTTTAGTTTTTGCACCCACTTTAAAAGGCCTACCCCTGTGGGGATGGTTAGGTACCGCCCTTTACGGGATATAAACTCCCTGGGCCTTGCGGTGGTGCTTGACCTAACGTCCTCCACGTTGGCGTGCAGTGATCCAGAGACCCTCGTGTCATCTTATAATTTGGCTGTTACAGTGGCTCTGGATTCTATTGCTCCAGTCCATGTGCACCCCCTCTCCCTTTGCCCCAAGTCCCCTTGGTTTGATGGGATATTGAGAGTGATGGGAGACAGGGATGAATGTTAGAGCGTTGCTGGCCTAAGTCCATCCTTGATGCCGACCACCTTAGATTGATGGACCATTATTCAGTCTATCGATCTGTAATCACCCATAAGAAGGCAGAATTCCTGTCCAGGGAGATTGTGGTTGCTCGGAACTGACCAGCTCAGCTATTTTGAACTGTAGGCAGCCTGTGCAACCCAGCCTGTCTGCAAGTTCAGAAAGCTTTTTCGCAATTGGAGTGCGAGGAGCTTGCTCGATTTTTTGCAAATAAGGTGGCCAACATCAGGGCAGATTTGCAACCAGCACCCTCTAATGGGGTTGCGGGTGGACAGTGCAAGCCCACTATACCTCAATTTTCTTGGAGTTCCTTCAGTTGACCAGACTTCGTGGATGTCATGAGGATTATTCAGAGTGTGCACCCTACATGCTGTAGTTTGGATCCTGGACTGACTTCCCTAATTTTGGGTTGCAGTGATATCATTGGTCCAGTCCTTGTGTGAATAGTCTGGTGCTTCTTGGAGTCAGGTGAGTTTCCCAGCTCCCTGAAAGAGGCAGTGGTGACACCACTCTTGAAGATAGCTACTCTGGACCCAGACTGTTTTACTAACTACATACCTATCTCTAACCTTCCTTTTGTTGGGAAGGTGATTGAGAAAGTAGTGGCAGCTCAACTGGAGGACCATTTAACCATCCATGACATCTATGAACCCCTCCAGTCCGGTTTTCATAAAAGATGTAGCACAGAGACAGCACTGGTTCGGGTGCTTAATGACCTCCTGAGGGCGAGAGATCAGAAGAGATGTTCCATCTTGGTTCTCCTAGATCTCGCCTCAGCTTTTGACACCATGGATCACATGGTGTTGATAGCATGCTTGAAGCATCTATGTGGAATATCGGGAACCGTCCTTCAATGGTTCACTTCATTCCTCATGGGGAGATCACGAAGAGTTGTGTCCGGGGTCTTTTCCTTGGGCCCAACAGCTTTGTTGTGTGGGGTGCCTCAGGGCTCAGTACTGTCACCCATGTTGTTCGCGGTGTACATGCTACCCCTTGGAGACATTGTAAGAAGGTATGGGCTGAGGTTTCACTGTTATGCAGATGATACCCAGCTATACCTGTCTTTTGCACCCGACCAGGATGGAGCTCGCTTGGTCTTTAACAACTATCTGAAAGAAATCCAGGAGTGGATGGATTCTGGCTGGCTGAGGTTGAACTCAGAAAAGACAGAGGTATTGGTTGTGGACCCGGGTTGACAGATAGAGGGGTCGGGTGTTGGCTCGCCTTCAGGAATTTTTCTTGGCAGTGTTTCCTCTCCCGACCTCTGAATGGATGTGTAACCTGGGGGTGGTCTTTGATGATAGACTGACATGGCAGTCGCAGGTGTCGGTTGTCATCAAGACCTCCTTTTACCATCTTAGGAACATCACCAGAGTTAGGCATCTGGTTCTGTCTGACGACCTTCCAACATTGGTCCACGCTTTTGTGTCCTCCCGCTTGGATTATTGCAACTCCCTTTACTTTGGGCTTTCAGGGGTTGAAATTTGCCGCCTGCAGCTGGTGCAGAACACAGTGACCTGGGTTTTGACAGGCTCTAGTAGATCCTGTCATATTACCCTGGTGTTGCGCGAACTGCACTGGCTGCCTAGACAGTGGCGGATCACCTTTAAAGTCGGCTTACTAACTTTCAAAGCCCTTCACGGTCAGGGTCTGGTCTATCTGAAAGAACTTCTTGTTCCCTACTCCCTCGGTCGATCGCTCTGCTCAGCAAACGAGGGTTTGCTAGAGATTCCAAGGGTGAACCTTAAATTATCTGGCTCTAAAACTTTTTTTTATGCTGCACCCACCCATTGGAATTCTCTACCACGTCGGTTATGGGCGTGCACCTCTGTGGAAGAATTTAAGAGAGGATTCAAAACTTTTTTTTGGGAAAAAGGCCTTTGTAGAAAACTGAACTGAATTCTGAGTATGATTTTTTATTTATGTTTATGATTTTGGATTTTAATGTTTGTTTTAAATTGTTTTAAGCTCTAAAGTGCCTTGGAAATAGAAAGATGCTGTACAAATAAAATTATTATTATTATTATCTTTGATCATCTTTCTAGGCTCAGTTTGTCAAAATATGAGGCACATCATTTTGGGGGATTTTAATCTAAAGTGGCTAGGCCCAAAATCTGCCTCACTGCATTCCAAAATAAGAGCCCTTAATCTATACCAAATTCTTTCTCACCCAACCAAGTTTAGCAACCATTCTTCAGAGCATGTTCTCCTTGGCTAGATTTGAACCTCCCATCTCACCATATTGCCTCTGCAGACACTCTTCCTGATCTTTTTAGAAGCACTGCATCACCCATTGCATTCATAAGATCATGTCACCAGTGGCTCGCCCTAAAGCTGTTCATGCACACTCCTTCAGAAATTTCTTCCTAGCAAACTTATCTGCTATCTCGCATGCTGACTGGAATCCGGCGTATAGTTCCTCTGATCCTAAGCAGGCCCTACTGCGAGAGTAAGAGGTGCCCACCTTCACTGGGTCTCCCCTGATCTCACTAAATTTTGTCATCAGGCTGGCTTGGTGGTGCTGAGGGTTGAGGTGCTGGATGCCACACCTTGCACCACGCCGGCAACCCGGGTTCGGGAACGAGCCCAGGTCGCCAGGGGTCGGCCAGGGTGGAGAAGGATAGAGTGCTCGATGGCAGCTTTCCTTCTCTGGGGGGGGAATGCAGGCTTCCACTTCAATGCTACCACCTAGGGGAGCCTGGGTGGATAGTGCGATAGGTGGAGCAGCTGCAAGTGGATTAGGTGGATGTTGGTAGAGGGGAGGAGCAAAGAGGTACGTCTCAGCATGCCTCCTAGGTCATAGCCCTTCATTGCATGCCGACATTGGAGGGAGGGAGGAAAGAAACAGGAAAACCAGCTTGGCTTCTCCTAGGCGATGGCATCTTGCTGGCAGGTCTCTGGGCTCGTCGAACAGACTCCTCTGCACCGACTCCACAAGCTCAGAGTGCTGGTTTGGGGAGGTAAGGGGCGTTCCTCCTCACCCCTACCCAGGGTGGGTATACTGGGGGTGAGATTGTGTATGGTGTTGGGTGCTCTATAGGCAGATCTCAATGGGGAGTGGGGCCTGCGGGTAGTAGGATGCCGGAGAGAATGGAGAAGTGAGGTAAGTAGGAGTATAA